>JAOWCC010001589.1:112365537-112879312 GCA_030867875.1 Actinernus sp. WN-2022 | reverse complement strand
CCAGTGGGCACGTGTGTCTACTGCTTTTGTAATACAAATGTAAAGCTGAGGGCCCCTCTGAGATTTTGGGTGGGGGTGCGCCACCTGGGTCTCCAAGCGGTGATCCTATTTCAGACCAAAATATAAGATTTTCCTTACCGTTTTTCGGACCTGTACTCTGCCATTACAAGATAAATAAATGGAAATGTACGCCTTCGTATTTCCCTGAAAAAATCGTAACCTATTCCAGACCAAACGGCAAAATGTATCGCCTATTTCAGACTAAAACAGCTTGAAAAGCATACTCTTTGATGTGGCATATACCTGTATAGTACAAATGTAGGTGTACCCCCTGGGGGCAGGCTATAGGTTTTGATAATTACTTTCACTTCGTTCGAATAGTGTTATGGTCAATGAAAATTGTTGTCTAGTCATGCACTGAAAAGTTGGGGAAACGTCAGGAATTGGTTTCCTCGATGGGTGGCAATAATATTAACCTTGAGAAGTCAGTGTAAACTGAGAATACTAGCCAGCTGATACATACGCTGAGTCATGAAGCAGGGATTATCAATTTTATTGACTTGTACTGATAGTTTTATTTGTATAATTACATTAGAAGTATTTATAACATAATTGACATTAGTAATCTGAATGTGAGTCAGGTGTGTATATAGATGACAGGGCTGCAGCTAGTGGGGAACAAGGGGGGCATGCAGTTACCCACCCCAACCCACACCTCCTTGAAAATATTATTTCTAATGTGTAGGTGATGATCTCTTGTGTATAACCAGAATGACATTTTAAAAAAGGTCTATTTACTAAATAATAACACGATACCTATATGCTATAGTTTTTATTAATAATAAAGCATATATAGGCTTTACAGTGTTGATATTGCAATGTCATATTGGTTAATTGATGCAACTTGTATTATATGTTAGATAATGTTGATCAGCAAACCTTTATTTTGTTGGTGGTCTCAGATGTTTAATTGATAAGGGACCAGTCATTATTTAACTTGGAGAGGGGGGGGGGGGGGGGAAATGGGGGTTCTGGTAAAAATATATTGGAGAAAAGGGGGGTCCCAAAATATTTTAAGGTGCTCTAGAGGGATCTTGAAAATTAATTGGATACCAAAGGGGGTTGCTTTAAAAAGAAAATTTGCAGGCTGACAGGGGTCTTGGAATTGTTTAGTTCCCTTCCCATCTCCTCCCCTCCCCCCTACAAGGAGGCAGGAGGGAGGGGAGGAGAAGGGAAGGGAACGATTGCCTACAACGCCTGTGATTTTGAAAAACGCGTCCTAATTAGTTATGCATGTCTGATCTGTCAAAAATTAACAGTACAATTTTCCTCGCTGATTGTAGGCCTCATAAAATGTACATTTCCTCCAAAATGATGGGGTTATCAACCTCTAAATCATCAACGTAACTTCTCTGATATCAAGCGATTTCAATTAGTGTTTTTGTAGCAAGTTGGCCGTCACCAAGATTTCTATTTAGTAAACAATATGATGCAGTGTTGGGTTTCGTTAACATCATTGTTTGCACATCATGAGATGGGAATATAACTCGAAAAAATCCGAAAACAGCACTTTACTTTCGAAATAAATTGAAAAATAGAATCAGGCACCATCGTAGTAACAGGAAGTTCATAGTTTTAATAGAAGTGCTTGAAATAATTTTATTTATGCGCTTGAATATATATGATCGTTTACTTTTAGGCATCCGCCACGTTTGCCCAGAAAATGTCCCGGGAAAATGAATGTTTTCTCCAAAATCAGTCGGGCTAATATAAAAATCATAAACATAACTTCTGTATAATGTCAAGCAATTTGGATTGCCTGTCTGTAATTTGTGTTGTAAATCTAGCCTTCAATTCCATTTTAGAGGTGAAACAATGGCTTCGGCATCAGTTTCCTTCATACGAACAAGGAAGTTGAAAATCCAATTTTTTCATAGAACCCGATAACATAGTGTCTACAGCTTCTTAAGAAGCAGTAGACACAAAAATTGACGGAGCGTGAGCCACGATGGTTGTTTAGCGTAGTGGTTGCGACGCCTACTTTACGAGCAGGAGAGCGGGGTTTCGAGTTCCAGAAAAGCTCTGAAATATTTTTCATCCTCATTTTCTTGAGAACTCCTTTACCTGTGAACCTTAGCGACAATTTAAACCCATGCCATAGTTTCCCATGCATGAAAACAGCCAACCCGCATTTACTTAAGAAACGTCACGAACTGTGCATGTGTGTGTGGCCCATTGGGTTAGTGCACGGCACAGAGCATTCGCTCCCGAGTTCGATTCCTACCGCTGGCCACCACATCCAGTAGTATAGCCGGAGTTAAAATGATACCGCCTCATTTTTAATCCACCAGAAAACCGTTTTAAGCCCCCCTCCCCCAACATCGTTTTGGACCCTTGTGAATTTTGACCACATGTAGGTGTTTATGGTACCGCATTGTGACTTTTTTGCCTAAATTTTGACCACACGTAGGTGTTTATGGTACCGCATTGCGACTTTTATGCCTAGTTGAATATACTACTCAGTGGCTATACTACTCAGTGGAATTGAAAATAACGACGCAGATAGTCAATTCCCAATTGTCTATGTAGACAGGCAATTAGAGAATACATATATAGTATATATTCTAGAACAATCGAGGACAGGTATCACAGGATTAGGAGAATGTATTTTTGGCCAGGGCTATCGCAGTTTCGGCTACCTTTTCTGCCCACCCACTTTCGGCAGCCATTTTTTTTTGGTCGCTTCTGCAACACTATATCCAGAGGCCCAAAACGCCAAAGAAGAAAGGCAAAAAGAAGTAGTGGAACAGCCAATCCAAGCGTTGGAGACCAAAATACCAAACTGTAGAGGTAGAAAACCACCATACCCCGCTTTTTTGGTAGCCAAACGACGCCCTATTAGAGAAACAGTAGCCCAAGATATATCGAGCGACTTTCGTACATCGAACCTACGCTAGAGCAACATGGCTGTACAAGCAACCTTCTCAAGTATGGGTATTCGAGCCAAAATGTCCGTAGCCGCACATCTGTTGGTAGAGAATGCCTACGAGAGCAATCTCCTGTCCAACATCTCCAAGGTCGTCTACCTGGCATAACACAAGGGTTGAACCCACCTTCGCCCCATTCCAGGACTTCCAACCTTTGTCGACGACGTCTACGTGTTTGGATATCTTCGGCAGGAGGACATCGTGGTGTCTCGAGGCTATGTACTCTGTACGACAGGAGAAGAAGTCGTAGCAAAGCACGTAGTAGCAAGAGTGGTCCTAGCAGCACGCGAGGCTATGGGCAAAAAGGCAGATGGAACTTCGAGGAGCCACATCCCTACAAACATCCTACATACTATCGCAACAAGGAAAGACGCCCAGGGTAGTTCCATTCGGGCTCCAATCGAACGAATCGAACACAACACCGAAAAAGCAGCAAAGAGGAAATGGAGAGAACTCTACGACAACGCCGAAGCAAAAGGTCTGTTTGTTGCGAATGTGGATGTGTCCGACATCCCCATGGACGAACTACAAGCCTCTCTACCAGCATTCGAACGCCAGCTACTATTCCAAGGCTATGCATGGGTTGTATTCCATCGACTATACACAGGACTTCTCTGGGGTCCTCGATCGAGAAACGTTGGTGGAGCACCTTGTCCAATCTGGACAAGCTCACCATCCTCGCAAATACCAAAAGTGTCGGCAACCATGTGTGTACGTGGGTCCACACCAACCCAGACGGCTACACAACTCGAACAAAGGTATACAACAAGATCGTCTCGAATTTCGAAGCCGGAGAGGTCCAGACCCCAGTGGGAGGCCATCTTGCCGAGTACGTCGACTGCCACAATCCACACCTGCGCAAAACCTTCCAACATCCAGATGTAGAAGCTCGAGGCTGTACACGCATCGAGGTATCGCTGTATGCCTGCCGAGGAACTATGCTCTCTGCAACAACGGCCCAGGAGGTGGTCGACGAAGCCCTAGCGCTAGTCTCGCCAAAAGACGATCTACCAGAAGAAGAAGGACTCTTTGTGGTCCAACCTCCAGCCAAGCAGTGGGAGAACCTAGCTGCTAGCCTAGACCGATGTCTTGTGTTGGCCAATCGCCCCATGGGAGAGATACCAGAAAACATCGAAATTGCACCACTACGATGCTACCCCAAGGACCACAACTCCCACACAATTTTGACTGCAAGCAAGAAGCCCACACAGCTACATTCAGAAGCTTCGAACCCCGAGCAGCTGTTGCCAGGGACATCCTACATATCGTGGGTCTGGAGAGACAAAAAGTGCCAGACCATCGGAGTAGCAAATAGCATCTTCCAATTCCTGGAAGTAGAGACCAACCGGCAAATCTCCATATTGTCGAAGGCCAACCGCGAGAAGCGTCAACAAGACCTGGCAGATGCATTGGCCTCGCACGAGTGGAGACAAAAAAAAAAGGAACGCCACGAAGCAAGAAGAAGAAAAGAGACACAATCGAAAGACAGCGTTGGAAGGCCTGCAGAAGTACGTGGAGTGGCATCGACAATATAAAAAAATATCCACACAAACTCGGCAGCAGGAGCTCGATGCACTAGACGGCCAAACCACCAAGCTGGCATACATTACCCCAGACCCTGGCAACATAGCAACACGCTTTCGAATCCTAGGGTATAGACGACCAACCAAGGAACGAGGGCCAGGAACAGGCGATGGAGTGTGCATTGTGTTGTCCATGGAAGATGCAGCCGGAATGGTACCCAAGACAATCGTGGTATGGTCCACCAAAAGCCTATCCAAGGTGTTGGGAGAGTGTTTCGACGACGACAAAGATTGCTATGGATGTATCCTATACTGGCTACCCACCACAAACCCGAAAAAAGGCTGTGCATCGGAGTCGAGCCCACTCGTGTATTCCAAAACAAACAGGGGTGCGATATTTCTTGGAACCCTATTGTCTTGCTCTGTACCCCCGATCCTACGAAGAAAGCCAAGCTCCAGGCAATTGCCGACAGGGCATGGGAGGTCGAAAAACAAATACGCGCCATAGAGCAAGAGCAAGAGCAAGCTCGGATGGTACAATCGCCTACCCCAAAGACAAAGGATTGTACCAAGGCGCTAGTTCTAGCCAAAGGAGAGTATGTTTGCCACCACTACTCCCAGACTATATTTCGTGGAACTCCTCGAATATTGTTGTGGTTGTATCCAATCGACAAAGACGGCAATCCCACAGCCGAAGCAGAGCCGGTATATGGCAAGTTCCTACAAGACGAGGTATACAGAGTTGGTGGACCAGAGGAACTATCGAAAGCCTTTGCCCCCATTCGCTGTTGGCTAGGAGAAGAGAGGACAACTACCCAAAAGAAGAAGGATCGACTAGCCACACTAGTAGTAGTAGAAGCACCAATACCCTAGACAACCACAAGTTCCCCATCGATTGCTAGATAGACATGTCCCCACCTAGCGGCTACAACAAACAACTCGCCCAATTTCCATCCTCTACACTTTTTTGCGGTCTCCCCAGATATATGTCCAAGTATGCCTGCGACAGCGTCCATCGTTTCCAAGGCCACAAACTCCTCTTCCGAAAACTCTCCAGTAGGACATTCCAGGTATGCTTGTCGTGCCGCTACGAAGGAACGCAAAGGGAATCGAGTAGGTCAACCACGAACTTTCTCGATATCCATGACGCGGGGTATACTATGGGTATATACCCAGTAGGAGAAATCTCCAATACGTACGAACTAGAAAATATACCCATGCTCGGAGCATCGCTTCGGCAGAACTTCGAAACAACGTTGCAAAGTAGCTACAACAACTCGGCAAATCGCGGACTGTCAGGCAAAGGAAGCCCAAAGAAGACAAATGCAATCCATAGTAGAAACACAAGCACGCAGACCACCATGGACAACCAAGGAATCCCAAAGAAGACAAATGCAATCCATAGCAGAAACACAAGCAAAGCAAGGCCACCATGGACAACCAAGGAATCCCAAAGAAGACAAATGCGATCCATAGCAGAAACACAAGCAAAGCAAGGCCACCATGGACAACCAAGGAATCCCAAAGAAGACAAATGCAATCCATAGCAGAAACACAAGCAAAGCAAGGCCACCATGGACAACCAAGGAATCCCAAAGAAGACAAATGCAATCCATGGACAACCAAGGAATCCCAAAGAAGGCACGTGCACAATCGAATAGACCGAGCCCTACTGTTGTCGGATTCTCTGTATTTTTTGGACAGACGAAACCTCTCTGGATGGACTAGGGATATCCTGTGGAAAAATGCCAGTTGTTTTGCAAGCTGCAGCTAGTTGTTTGCTGTGGAGGGCATGTGTATGTACAAAACAACTACACGCATTCTGTGGAGAACCTGTGGACGTTCTGTGGAATTCCTTCGGAAACACTAGGAAAATGCTAGCTGCTTTGCTAGTTGTTTGCTAGTTGTTTTGCTAGCTGCAGCTAGTTGTTTGCTAGTGTTTTGCTAGAATTTGCTAGCTGCAGCTAGTTGTTTGCTAGAATTTGCTAGCTGTTTTGCTAGCTGTTTGCTAGTTGTTTTGCTAGAATTTGCTAGCTGCTTTGCTAGTTGTTTGCTAGTGTTTTGCTAGTGTTTCCACAGGAATTCCACAGGACTTCCACAGGTTCTCTACTGGCATTTTTCCACAGAATATCTCTAGTCCATCCAGAGAGGTTTCGAAAACATTTTTCTGTCCAAAAAATACAGAGAATCCGACAACAGTAGGGCTCGGTCTATTCGATTGTGCACGTGTATTCTTTGGGATTCCTTGGTTGTCCATGGTGGCCTTGCTTTTTGTGTTTCTGCTATGGATTGCATTTGTCTTCTTTGGGATTCCTTGGTTGTCCATGGTGGCGTTGCTTTGCTTGTGTTTCTGCTATGGATTGCATTTGTCTTCTTTGGGATTCCTTGGTTGTCCATGGATTGCATTTGTCTTCTTTGGGATTCCTTGGTTGTCCATGGTGGCCTTGCTTTGCTTGTGCTTCTGCTATGGATCGCATTTGTCTTCTTTGGTATTCCTTGGTTGTCCATGGTGGCCTTGCTTTGCTTGTGTTTCTGCTATGGATCGTATTTGTCTTCTTTGGGATTGCTTGGTTGTCCATGGTGGCCTTGCTTTGCTTGTGTTTCTGCTATGGATCGTATTTGTCTTCTTTGGGATTCCTTGGTTGTCCATGGTGGCCTTGCTTTGCTTGTGTTTCTGATATGGATTGCATTTGTCTTCTTTGGGATTCCATGGTTGTCCATGGTAGCCTGCATGCTTGTGTTTCTGCTATGGATTGTATTTGTCTTCTTTGCGATTCGTTGGTTGTCCATGGTGGTCTGCATGCTTGTGTTTCTGCTATGGATTGCATTTGTCTTCTTTGGGCTTCCTTTGCCTGACAGTCCGCGATTTGCCGAGTTGTTGTAGCTACTTTGCAACGTTGTTTCGAAGTTCTGCCGAAGCGATGCTCCGAGCATGGGTATATTTTCTAGTTCGTACGTATTGGAGATTTCTCCTACTGGGTATATACCCATAGTATACCCCGCGTCATGGATATCGAGAAAGTTCGTGGTTGACCTACTCGATTCCCTTTGCGTTCCTTCGTAGCGGCACGACAAGCATACCTGGAATGTCCTACTGGAGAGTTTTCGGAAGAGGAGTTTGTGGCCTTGGAAAAGATGGACGCTGTCGCAGGCATACTTGGACATATATCTGGGGAGACCGCAAAAAAGTGTAGAGGATGGAAATTGGGCGAGATGTTTGTTGTAGCCGATAGGTGGGGACATGTCTATCTAGCAATCGATGGGGGACTTGTGGTTGTCTAGGGTATTGGTGCTTCTACTACTACTAGTGTGGCTAGTCGATCCTTCTTCTTTTGGGTAGTTGTCCTCTCTTCTCCTAGCCAACAGCGAATGGGGGCAAAGGCTTTCGATAGTGCCTCTGGTCCACCAACTCTGTATACCTCGTCTTGTAGGAACTTGCCATATACCGGCTCTGCTTCGGCTGTGGGATTGCCGTCTTTAATTTGTCGATTGGATACAACCACAACAATATTCGAGGAGTTCCACGAAATATAGTCTGGGAGTAGTGGTGGCAAACATACTCTCCTTTGGCTAGAACTAGCTCCTTGGTACAATCCTTTGTCTTTGGGGTAGGCGATTGTACCGAGCTTGGGCTTGCTCTTGCACTAGGGCGCGTATTTGTTTTTCGACCTCCCATGCCCTGTCGGCAATTGCCTGGAGCTTGGCTTTCTTCGTAGGATCGGTGGTACAGAGCAAGACAATAGGGTTCCAAGAAATATCGCACCCCTGTTTGTTTTGGAATACGCGAGTGGGTTCGACTCCGATGCACAGCCTTTTTTCGGGTTTGTGGTGGGTAGCCAGTATAGGATACATCCATAGCAATCTTTGTCGTCGTCGATCTCGAAGTCGTCGACACACTCTCCCATCACCTTGGATAGGCTTTTGGTGGACCATACCACGATTGTCTTGGGTACCATTCCGGCTGCATCTTCCGTGGACAACACAATGCGCACTCCATCGCCTGTTCCTGGCGCTCGTTCCTTGGTTGGTCGTCTATACCCTAGGATTCGAAAGCGTGTTGCTATGTTGCCAGGGTCTGGGGCAATGTATGCCAGCTTGGTGGTTTGGCCGTCTAGTGCATCGAGCACCTACTGCCGAGTTTGTGTGGATATTTTTCTATACTGTCGATGCCACTCCACATACTTCTGCAGTCCTTCCAACTCTGTCTTTCGATTGTGTCTCTTTTCTTCTTCTTGCTGGAGCGCTGCTTCGTGGCGTTCCTTGGTTTTTGTCTCCACTCGTGCGAGGCCAATGCATCTGCCAGGTCTTGTTGACGCTTCTCGCGGTTGGCCTTCGACAATGTGGAGATTTGCCGGTTGGTCTCTACTTCCAGGAGTTGGAAGATGCTTTTTGCTACTCCGATGGTCTGGTACTTTTTGTCTCTCCAGACCCACGATATGTAGGATGTCCCTGGCAACAGCTGCTCGGGGTTCGAAGCTTCTGGATGTAGCTGTGTGGGCTTCTTGCAAGCAGCCAAAATTGTGTGAGAGTTGTGATCCTTGGTGTAGCATCGTAGTGGCGCAATTTCGATGTTTTCTGGTTCTAGGGACAGAATGTCCACCCGAAAGATAGGAGAACCTCGGAAGCCGAAGTCTGCAGCAGCCCATTCGACTGCTCCCTCCCACTTCTGTTCGTCCTCGATGTTGGCCTTGGTAGGAACGATCCGAACGCCTGCAACACTGCCTGTTGTGGTGTGTGCATACCAAGCCACGAATATATCTCCCATGGGGCGATTGGCCAACACAAGACATCGGTCTAGGCTAGCAGCAAGGAGAGACAAAAAAATGACTGCCGAAAGTGGGTGGGCAAAAAAGGTAGCCGAAACTGCGATAGCCCTGGCAAAAAATACAATCTCCTAATCCTGTGATACCTGTCCTCCATTGTTCTAGAATATATACTATATACGTATTCTCTAATTGTCTGTCTACATAGACAATTGGGAATTGACTATCTGCGTCGTTATTTTCAATTCCACTGAGTAGTATAGCCGGAGATAAAATGATACCGCCTCATTTTTAATCCACCAGAGAACCGTTTTTAGTCCCCCGACCTCAAAACGTTTTTGGACCATATTGAATTTTTGACCACACGTAGGTGTTTTTGGTACCACACTAGGCAAAAAGGTCGCAATGCGGTACCATAAACACCTACGTGTGTTCAAAATTTAGGCAAAAAAGTCACAATGCGGTACCATAAACACCTACATGTGGTCAAAATTCACTAGGGTCAAAAAAGATGTTGGGGGAGGGGGGCTTAAAACGGCTCTCTGCACGCATGGCATAAGTTACCTCAAAATCGATCACTAAAAGCGAGCCAAAAATATATAAACCAGCACATCTTGTTTAATTCGCTGTCAAATTTAACGAAATTTTCGTATGTTAATATTAGGATCAAACACATTTGTATATTGACGTTAGTGTGACGTCATAACGAACGACTCCTTTTAAGGTCAAATTGTGCGTTACCTATACGTTTGAAATAAAGCATGTTATCACAACAACATAAATGTGTGTTTTTAATTGCCGCAATTTTAAAGTCTCTACGATAAATATTTGCTGAGTTATTAAGAACTGAAGTTTCCTGTGACGTCACATTTTCAGACGTCATGGGTCTGACATCAGTCAAGCTTTCTAAATTGAAGAAACATAAAAAAGACCATATTGCGAAGATTCAGTGTACAGTAAGCACAGTTCCTCTTTAAAACCCGAAAAATACTCGAATAGTTATTTTTAAAATACATTTTCAAAAATAAATGACGTCATACTGACGTTTCCTCTTTTTCACTGTGAATTTTAAAGTATTTCCTCTCAAAAATTGAAAATTCTAAAAACATACGGTTGTGGGTACCGATTTACTCTTTTGATTGCTAGATTGTCGTAAACAAATATTTTAAACTCTAAAAGATGAATGAAGAAGTTATTTTGTAAATGGTTCTGTATTGAATATTTCCCGCCAAATGTTAGCGGGAAAATTGCCAAAATTCAAAATTTCATAACTTTTCTCCCTCTTAACCAATCGAACTCGGGTTTTCGGTTTCTTTGTTGTCGACATGATGGGAACTCGAAAATATAAAAAATACTATTATAAATGGATATATGACGTAACTGTGACGTCATCAAAATGTCTACGGTAGTTCAAAGCATCGGATTTCGTTTAGGTCATCGGTCTTCATCCTCCCACAAAAAATCAATCTTCTACGTTGGAAACTTTTGAAAATATAGCAAAGTGATAGATATTAGGGTCATTTGTGCCAAGCGTGCTGGTGGATTAAAAATGAGGCGGTATCATTTTAACTCCGGCTATACTACTCATCCGTACCGACTCTTCTCTGATCAGTCTAGCTTGTAATCCCCTTAATTGGGAGCTCTGTCAGAGAAGGGGATAAAGTTGTGCACCGTCGGCCTCCTTGAAGAGCAGTCGGTTAGACTGAAAGGGTTACCAACCTTCAATATAGAGCTTTACTAGCTTTGCTCTATTTAAAGGCGCTGTGTCACGGTACTGCGCATGTGTGAAAATCTGATGATTTTTGAATTATGTTCTAGCCCGGAACGAAAGCTAAAGCGGTGAAATACCGTTTTTAAATCGACTTCCATCAGTGTTCTTTTTTAACTCATCCTTGCCAACTTTGGTCATTTATGGGAATGTAAGATGTGCTTTAAATAAGTTTTAATTATTTGTTTATTCAAAATTACTCGTTGCAGACTGCAACACACCTAAAACAAAAAAACAAAGTGATGCTTTAACCGGCGGGGAAGACCGCCACTGCATGAGTACTCTGAATACAGCAGCCGAAAAACGCAAGAAATTGGAACCTTTTTGACATTCCAACCAGAAGCGAAGAGGGTTTGGATGTCCAGTAGAGTTCACGAAACACATGGACACTTTTCAAGTCATATTATAAATGATATGGCAGTTTTCAACAGCGATACGAAGAAATATATATATCTACGGCTTAGAAACGAGGCTGAAATTCTATGAACCGACCGGAGTGCAAAGACTGTACGAAAAGTTAGATAAAACCTTTCTTTGCTGGCAAAACAATCTCATGAACTCAAATACGATAGCCTTGTGAGCAATCGACGTACATGTGAAGATATAGAAGTTTATATTATCGACTACGTGGGAGTCTGCAAACATCGAACTGCTATGAAACCGCTTGTCAGTATTCGCACTTTCGTGACATTAGCGAACTTTTCTACTTTCAACACACGGTCGCTAAACTGTACCAAATCTCCAAGAATAAATCCCTAATGTCCAAACTAACGGGGAAAACTGAAAGAGGAAATCCTTGTGAGCAATCGACATACATATGAATCGAAGCTATATAAGTTATCATCGACTACATGAGAGTCAAATATCGAACTGCTGTGAAACGTACCGCTTGTGACAGTTTACGCACTTTCGTGACAAGCGAACTTTTCTACTTTCGACACACGGTCGCTAAACTGTACGAAACCTCCAAGGTTATATCCCTAATGTCCAAACTAACGGAGCAAACTGAAAGAGGAAATCATTCTGACCAATCGACATAAATATGAAATCCCAGAAGTAATTATTGAATACATGAGAACCCACAGAGCAAACTGATAATAATGAACGCGCTATTAGTTTCACGGACATTTGTGACTTAACTGAACTTGCGCTACAGCATAGCTTGAAATACTGTACGAAAACTCCTGTTTAAAAATTTCCTAATGCCGAAAGGACCGTACTGATCAATCAACATACATATTAAGCTGTGAAAGTAAGTTTCCAGTCCATAACAGCCGATAGTGAAAACTAGTAAACAGCCACTAGTAATTAACCTTGCGCACTTCCGCGAGTACTGATCATGAACTTTCTAGCGTCAAATGCATGTGTTACGTTTCCAAACTTTAAGACAAGAAATCTTCCATAGAATGTTCTATTTTTTTACAGCAATGAACTGTGTTATTAATCATGTAGAAATACAATAATGGTACCATTTGAAGAATTATATCGTGCCAAAAGTGCATAACGAAGAAATATATATCTACGAACGCGAGCAGCTCGTTTCACTTTGGTCAAATTCGGACTGTTTACGACTGGAAACAGCATAAAATACAAGCAAGTAATGAAATATAGATACCACTCTTTACTCAATGCTGTTTACCTTGGATGTAGGAAGAATAAAATCCTTGTAAATCTCGTTATATACTATGTAAAACTACAATCTGTGAATCACGGCAGTGTGGCGTATAGTGTGGCGTTTCCGGCAATTATTTTGATTGATTCTCATTGGATGTTACACAATACAGCTGTCAATTCAATGTCTGGAGATTGTGACACAGCGCCTTTAACTACTGCGAGCCAATTACATGAATGTACATAGGAACTGAATTTACATATGATGTGTATATATTTTTTCCTTTTTTCTACATATGTACGATTTTCATTTCTTTCGTGTAATAAAACAACAATGAGCCACTTTGCCCTGAAACCATTGGCAAGTAAAGCATTTTAAGCATTTTATAATTCAAGAATCTGATTATAAATTCATGATTGTCTGGCCATACAGAGAAGACCGCGTGTTAAGATACGGAAACACACTATAACATTGCTCGCACATTTACCGGAAACAGCGGAATTGCTTCGTGTGTCCAGCTATGAAATTGGTGTGTGCAATGTTGCAGGACATGTTACAGCATGTGTCAACCATATTTCAAAGCAATTGCCGGCAATTTTGCGCGCAGTGTTGCAGCGTGTGTTAACCCTATTTCAAAGCAATTGTCGGCACTGTTGCGCGTAATGTTGTAGCGTGTGTTAACTGTATTTCAAAGCAATTGCTGCCACTGTTGCGTGAAATGTTACAGCGTTTGTTAACTCTATTTCAAAGCAATTGTCGACACTGTTGCGTGAAATGTTGCAGCGTGTGTTAACTCTATTTCAAAGCAATTACCGGCACTGTTGCGTGTAATGTTGCAGCGTGTGTCAACCTTATTTCAAAGCAATTGCCAGTAATCTTGCGCGCAATATCACAGCGTGTGTTAAGTAATGTTTCAAGGCCTCCAATTTGGACTGGACGGGATTTCAAAGTCTGTGCAATTAGTTCCAGTCCTAGGCGCAGACGTGGATGTAACTAATTGCGAGAACTTTGAAACCTCATCCAGTCCGAACATCAAACACTACTTAATAAGTTCATGCTTGCTTGGTGGTTGTGGGATAAACAACTAAATGATTCGAAGTAGGTTGTATTTGCGTATTTACATATCGTTGCGTTGTTTGACTTAAGTACTAATCAATGTTAAAGAAAAGAGGGAATGTTAACAATTATGTGCTTGTTCTCGTGGGAGTACATGTTTAAAACCTGGCGTGAAATTTAATGAAAACATTATAGCTTGGCACGATAGTTGTTTAGGTTACGGACATGCGCAGTGTCAGGGCAGTGTGTAAAAAAACAGGTCCCACATTGGAGAGACGGCCTGTATGCATAAAGACATACATTTCTTACCGCTTGGGGAAGTCCGTGATCAATCGTGAGACCTCGCTTTGTTCAAGGTATTTGCCTACAGCACTTTGAAATTCTTTTTTTGGAAAAGGATTTCAAAGTACCGTAGAGAGTACTTTGACCTCTATATTTCAAAGCAATTGCCGGCATTTTTGCGCGCAATGTCGCAGCGTGTGTCGTACCTTAGACTACTCACCTGATGATAGTTGGGTACAGTTCCACTGTAAAGACATAGATGGCGAGGAAAGTCGATAGAATGCAAACCTTGCCAATCATAGCAAGGACGAGAACGTACATACGGTACTCTAAAGAAAGAGTAATAAACCGAAATGATCAGTACACGTAATATGTACAATCTGCGTGTATCCACATCTAAACATAATTTAATGTTTGTAACTCGCATCAGTCATTAACCTTTCTGAAATTTAGTTCTACAGTTATGAAGTGCATTTCTGTTGCGAGCGATAAGCCTTCTATGTACCATCCATACTCACTGGAAAAATCGAACCATTCATAGAACTGTGTAAAAAGTCTCTAAAATGTGGGTAAAATGTGACAATTTCACAGGATTTTACAGACTTTATAAAATGTTTGCAACATCTGTGAATGTACAGATTTACAGACATTTACAAATATTTTACAGAGTAGTAAATGGTTCGATTATTCCAGTGACTGCACCTTAATTCGCCATTTGTTTAAAAATCCATCAAAGAAACCATCCTGCAAGATCAAATGTGTGATCAATGCGGGTAGTAAGTCGAGGCTCGCTCGTGTCAGATGAGCCATGTAAAATCCAGATTTTGGGTGATTAATTACCTTCTGTGGCAGGAAAAGCCAAGACCAACATGCCTGCAATACCACCAGTCAGCATAAATGCACAGTACGGGATGCGCCGACCATACCTGCAGAAAACAAATATGATTTAGTGCAACACTAACGCCAGTTTAAGAACTCGAAGCCTTCGAGATACGAAATCTCCTTGTCTGTTGGGGCTTCTCAAGCCATGCCCAACACAGCATGCAAGAGCAATTTATTCTTGGTCTCGCGTAAAAGCTAACTGATTCTAAAATACAGTTTAATACATCTCAAGAAATACTAAAAGTAGGATCCAGATTTACTTTTGCACCATTGCGCGCGAAAAACTTTAATTCCGTTATAAAATCGCGGTAGAGAGGTTTTAAATCTTAAAAACAAGCAAGTACAAATGCTGTTGCCAACACAGTCATTGAAGAGAATATATGATTTCTACGTGTTGTTTTGACCGTGTTAGGTTCGCAAGGCATTGTGGTCAGATGGCAGTCGCCATCTTTTCGGTACGGTGGATTGCGCATGCGTACACTTCAACAACGTTTCTGGAAATGTAACGCGTAATGTTATATAGAGTAAGTCCTCATATAACAGTTGCCTGAGATCTTGCAGCGTGTACGTACGTATACATTAAATTCCTTACGTTTTACTCTAGAATGGGGCCCACTTAGCTCTTACAAACTCACCTCCTTAACAAGAACCAGCAGAGCAGCGCCGCGGGGATCTCGAAAATACACAGGATAAAGAAGTTCAGGTAGATGTCTCCACCGAGATTTTTTACGTTGAGACTTATACCAAAGTACACTAGGCCATTCACAAACCTGCGTGTAAAACAACAGTATACCCTATAATATAGTTTGTATTACGCTATACCATTTGACATTGGACGGAACCTCAACGGCCATTGTAAACTGGTAAGCCTACGAGAAAATACGATTAGAGTACTATCCGAGAAGACTTAAAAGTCTAACCATTCATAGTTCGAGAATGAAATTGATTGGAAAACAGTAAGCATCTTTTTCTCAGTTATTTAAGACACTGTGAGGTGGAATAGAATCCGCGGGAATAGAATCCGCGGGAATAGAATCTACGATCCTCGCACAGCTAACCATGGCCAGGTGTCGGCCCACCCACCCACACAACATTATCCACAGTGAATACACCTATTTCAAAAAGGCTGTCCGATCAATAGCGACAAACTGCAAGTCAAGACCGGAAAGGATGTCGGCACTTTGTGCTCGTAACTGCATGATTTTTGTATTCTAATCACTCTGTGAACCGAACAAAAAATATTTAATAACTAACTATAAAGACAATAGAGACAAGAACGATTAACAGGAAGGGGCATCTCGTTTATTTGCCGATTTGAAGGATATCGTTTACATTAGTGAACGGAACCATGGTGTATAGATTGAAACTAAAGTTTGGTTTAAACGGCTTAAGAGAATGCCTTCGGTGACAACTCTCTCACTTTTCTGGCCTTTCGATCCCATAATACCTTTGTCTGAGATATATCCCATAATTTCTTTATTTGAGAGCTAGATGTTGGGGTTAGATTAGAAAACAATTTTTTCGGGTATTTCTAATCAAAATACGTCAAAACTGGAACGCTAGTCTTAAAAAGTAAGAGTTTCATACCGAGAACCGAGGTTCTAAGCCCTAAACATCCCGAGGGCCGTAGGCCCCGAGGGATGTTTAGGGATTAGAACCGAAGGTTCGAGGTATGAAACCGACTTATATCACATTTGGCGAGGTTTTCTCAAATAGAAAGGAGGTTTAAACTTCCCTGTAACAGTTATAAACCTCATATTTATGATTTAATTAGTCTATTGTTGAACGGGTTTATACCAGAGTTTCACCCCCATGAAGAACAAAGAAAACCGTGTCAAGTGTGATATAAGTGCATATAAGCCCTGGCTAATTATATATCTTACGAAGAGACTAGAGGCCATAGACAAAGGACTCCGGAATAAAAAGTTGATTTGATTTATTTGTCATGGTGTATTGACCGTTCAAAGTTGCCCAAAAACGTGTCTTGGGTTGCCTGTAGACGAAAGAGCGCTTTACCAAATTGGCACTGGGTCTAGTTTTGACGTCATCACCAGAACACGCTCGATGCGCCATTGTATAAAAGGCCTTGCCGAATAAAGTTCTCCGAAACGTTTAGCGCGATATTATCATCTTTCTCGGTTATCTATTCAATTATTTTGCAAATAAGCCAACGCTTTTTACCCGCGAAGAGACGGGTTCTGTTGATGACGTCAGGTTAGGTTACACAAGATGAAGCACATTAACACAAAAACAGCCTTAGATATGCAAGAAGGCTCCTTCCATTTACTGTGTTAATATGCTTCATATATATACTAACCCTAATTAACTGTCATAACGTCAGCAAAACAAACAAGTCATATTTTACTGTGCATGCATTAAATAAAAATAATAAAGTCGTAAAGTCGCTTTATTTATAGAGGGTATTAAAGACGTTTATTGGCTAGAATGTAGTTCAGTAATCTAACACGTGGCCCTCTCTTTACTAGTCCTACGGTTTTACTGACGTCCTTATCAGAGAAGACGTGAAGGTCTAACCGTTTACTGTATTATGTAAAGGTAGCACCTTCTACTCGGTTATTTTAAGACCCTGAGTGTTGGTCCGGCCGGGGTTTGAACCCGCGACCTCCCGCACAACAGACCGGCGCTTAAAGTTAACTACTGAGCTAACCGGGAGGGGATTGAATACTTGTTCAAACAGTGTTTTTGCACTGATTAGAATGCAGGAATTGTCATAATAGACAGTAACTAAATATATTCCTCTTCTTTCTGGAGGAGGAACACAAGAAAAAAGAAAAGCACGAGAATGCCTTCGCACTTTGCTCATAAACTAATGTCCTACTGACAACTCTGATCTAGTCGTGTTTAGTATACGATTACAGAAGTACCTAACGCTTTCATATTTGTTGAATGAAACCAATTCAATAGTAATGAAATCAGAATTGTCGGCTTACCAATTAAAGCAGCAAATGATAGTTCTCTTTCGCAGCTTCGGAGTCCTGAGCAGGTCCAGGATCCCATATTTCTTACTATCGTCCGCTCGCATCTCAGACTTCTTCACTTCTTGTATCACGTGTCGCAAGTGTTTCTCATCCAGCTCCACTCCGTTTTTTGCGGCAAATTTCAGCAGCAGGGCATGTGCTTCATCTAAGCGATTCTTAGCTATGAGCCATCGGGGAGACTCAGGAATGAACCTTTAACGAAGAGTAAGATATGAAACAATGAACGCACTATTAATGCTATGTGCGAGAGCCAGGATGATTTATATAAAACATGTTTGTAACCAAAATGTGCCAACAATTCAAAATAATGATTGAACGTATTGAATTGTATATATATGCTTGTCAGTTGAAGTGAAACTTGCACCAGTTATATACTGTTCAACAGCCTATGATTATCTAAGTTGCATGTGTATGCAGTGAATACAAAATTCCCTCAAGACCGAACGACTTGGTTAATAAAATATATTTACATCAACACGTTAATGACGGAAGTGCCCTTAATTTTTTAGGTCTAACTAGAATACCGGTACTGTAAGTACGTGAATGCGTACGAGAAGCAACTTTACAGTTCTTTATTTTCGGCTATACGCTCCTGACCAGTTGAGCGCGGGGGATTGGGACAAACGCATCGATCGCGCTCTAGCACTAACCTCAACTGATCAAAAATTAAGGAGAGACGGACGCTAACCAGGCTACGTTCGGGTATCGAACCGGCCCAGACCACATAGATCAGCGATAGGCTGCTCCATGACACCGGTTTCATTCATTGACAGAGTGTAAATACTCACCACCAACAAAGAAGTAACGGTGCGGCAGGGATGGAGATTGCAAGCATCAGATGTCTCCAGTCACGTATCAGATAAGCCATCAGCGCAAGCGAACTAAACCCCATACTCACGAAGATATTGACCAGAAACCCAGCAGCCGTACGTTGTTTTGTAACAACGAGCTCGACGCAGTACACATAACGTGCGAGGAGGCATCCCGCACACGCCGCCCCAGCACCGAAACGAAACAACGAGAACAAGGAAAGACAATCTGCTACGCCAGACACAGTCCCACACGCAGCCTAGAAAACAAGGCATACGACTGTTAGAGAGAACAATAATACAACGAGAACAGAGAAAGACAATCTTCGACCGGATCCCAGCATGTTGAGTTATCGATAAAAGCAAAGAATGTTAAAACCACAAGCAAGGAATGTTCTAACACCTGAATGTCTTACCATAAAAAATATACTCAGGAATACGGAAATTCGTCGTCCAAAGCTGTCCGATATGGAGCTGAATGCTATGGAACCAACGAGAAGACCAGCCATGTAGACAGCTTGTGTCATAGCCTTGAGGTGGACTCGATCACACGTCAGATTCCACTGAAAAATATAATGCCGTAATAATGATATCATTGATGATGAGAGCGCTGGAAGAAAGTAGGATCCAAACTGAACATGTTACAAGTTGAAAAAAGACATCAAGTCACTCTCCATGCAGCAATAAAATCATCTGGTGTTATATTATAGCCTCAACAATTTCCTTTTGCGACGTTTGTTGCAGTTTCCCTCGGGGTCGAAAATAGTCAAAAATTGTTATTTTTCCGTGTCATGCGACTGCTGTGTTGGTAAGGGACTACTCAAACTGAATCATCCATTCCCCCTCCAAAGAAGGTAAATAGAGGCCACTCAGCTGACAAGTCACATCGCTAGTGCGGACGTATTTACACAAAGCAACCTTATTTAACATCCGTAACTCATGACAGTCTGGTGAGACTGATAAACTTGAGACCGACGTGGGACCTACGATGCTTCGTCTTTATCCCAGAAGACCTGAAGGTCTAACCATTTGCAGTTCGAGAACGAGATTGTTTCACAAAGGCAGAACCTTCTACTCAGTTATTTAAGTCCTTGAGTGTTGGTCTGGCCGAGGTTTGAACCCGCGACCTCCCGTACGACAGACCGGAGCTTCACCATTGAGCTAACTGGAAGGTAGAACTCAAGCAAGCTTCAAAGGTTCATTCAGCCACGCGTTGAACTGGAAGAGGAGTCGAGATAGGGGGGAGGAGGGAGGGGGGGGGGGAGTTGCATAAGGTCCGTATACAAAATAGCTCTAGGCAATCAGGCATGCTTTCTTATCCACCTTAAAAACCTGACGAAATTAGATAGAAGAAAAATTATTATCTTCGATAATCATCAATCCACCGAGAGAAGCCACAACAGTAGCAGCAAATATTTTTATGACTGTATGAACATTCGATCCACCATAATTTCAGTACAGAATTAAGTTAATAATGGAAGTTAATTTAGTGATAACTATATATTGACTATTACGATTATTACTCGGGCCAGGTCTTTGGCCGACACGAGTCAGAAATCGCAAGGTTTTTATTTTATTTTGTTGTGTTTCGAGTTGACTCGACACGTAACAGGGTCAACCAATCAGATTCGATATCGCTCGGGACACTGGGTCACTTAACTTATTTACATAACTTAACACAGTGAAAACAAGATGGCGGAAACGCGGGAGTGAAAGTCAGTCTTATTTAACTTCATTAGTGGGAAAATAAAAGCCTTCCAACAGGTTCAGGATATTTCAACTGGCGCCCTTGTTGGAGCCACACTAATACAGTGGCCAAAACGCGAGCGAAGTTTTGCTGAGAGCAAAGGTCTCTTCGATGGAAATAACAAGATGTTGAGTTTTCTAGAACTTTGGATGGAAATTTCTCGAATTTTACGAAAAGATTAGGAATTAGCTGGCGCTCCTAACGCACGTGGCCTGATGTGGTGAAATAATTGGAACCGACATTTGTAAGTAAAACACATAAAACTTGCATTGTTGTTATTTAATATTCGTTTCTGTTAAAAGTAATGCCATTAAACATAGCAGTAAATGGCCCGATTCCTGTTGTTCTTGGCCAGCGTCAGCATTTTTACTCGGTCACTTCCAGCGACCCCAGTCAATGATCGAAAACAAAGCGAGTGAAACGTCGAGTGAAATCATGTTTCGTTATAAATTTCAGCCTCCTTCAAGATGTAGAAAATGAACACTAGCACTAAATATATTTGAAAAGTTACCACTCTATTCGAAAATAAAACTGCATGCAGATCTAGATAGACGACTTTATTTAAAATGTGTCGAGCTATATGGGGAGGATTTTGGTGTCGGTTCGTGTCGGTTCTTCATATAACCCGATATATAACCGATAGAAGGCATAGGATCACATGATAGGTGAGTCCTATATAGCACAGCCCGAGTCCACAATTCAGCGTGGTCGCCTCCGTAGCGCAGTGGTTAAGCTACCTGCTTTCTATGGCCCATGAGTTAGGGTCAAGGAGGATTGAAAGGGCTTCCCATGATCCTTTGCAACCAAATATATTATCAACGACAAAAATCACGTGACTTGCTCATTTGAGATGGCTGGCGTTTGGATAAGACCGTTCTCTGCTAGTCCATTTGACACTTGCGAGCTTATTTATGTCTATTTTATCTATTATATGGATCAAAGTACAAAGAAGTTCACCCCAGTACGAAGTTTTCCATGTCTGGAGGTTAATTTTTAGTTTTCCAAACGAGTTGACTACCGAATTTGCTGCCGGCCGGAGAGTTGACTACCGTCTACCGGAGTTTGCTACCGAGTTTTGTGCCGAGAGAGAAGCTACTGATTTTCCACTTTCAATATGTGGTCTTTTACCAATATTATCTTCATGCATTTGAATATTAACACCTAAGGATAAATCAAACAGATTCCCCTTCACAAGTAGCAAAGATTTACAAAATCATCGTGAGTGAATTCGACCGTGAATTCGCAGCGGTGGTTTGAGAATATCCGTTTCGCGCCAAATTTTAACGGTTAATGCAGACGTGATTGCTCCAGCAGAACGTGAGTACATTAGAATACATTTGAATACCGAGTATTGTTGAACACTTGAATAAGATATCTGATACATAACATCTCTAAGGTATTCAGTGATTTAGGAAGAAAATTCAATTCATGAGAAGGTCAGTCACCTTGAACTTTGAACAATGGACGCTATTATGAATTCAAGCATAACAAAACGACTTCGCATGAATTAATGCAACGACAGTTGCCTGGAAAAAAACATTGTACCACGTAATATGAATAACAAAGAGACGATGGGTATATAAAAGATTCTCCTTCAATTCTTAAAAGAGAAGAAAAATCGCTTGTAATAGAAGGGAATTTTTGCGCGAACCTCTCCTTTCAATCTCTGTAACTTGTAAAAATACCATGTGAGCGCTCAAAGTACCACGGGAAGCCCTTTCAATCCTCCTTGAGTTAGGGATAGGGTTATATTTTTTCTCTCGTTCGTGTTTGCTTGTTTACTTGTGAACTCTAATCACCAATTAGCTCTTGAATACTAAAAGCATAGGTTTACTGACCGGTTATGTCTTATGTAAATCAGGCGCCGTCATGGCTGCCACATTATTTCACTCCTCAGTATTTCTACATTTTTACTTAAGTTTTTTAATTTTAGTATATTTTAAAGCTGATATAAGTGGACCACCAAGACGAACTGCTGGTATGCTCCAACTGCTCTAAGGCAATCTCATGCAATGAACACGATTCTCACTCTCTGTACCTTTCACTTACTGGTAAAAGTTTAAAGAAGAAGAAATTGATTTCTACTGGATTCCACAACTCCCGAGCACCGATTACGAAATGGTCTAAAATAAGCATGGATGTACGTCTTTAGTTATTCCTGGTCATGATCCACCTACTGACATTACAGTCTACAATGATATCTCTACTAATCCTGGACCTGTTTGGCAGTCGCCATTATGGAAACTACCTGGACAAGCCGATATGACTAATTTGCATGTTAACAATGCAACAACAACATTTCCCCCCGCGAATAACTGCTTAGTTTTCGCCCTCACCTTCCTAGTCGCTCATACCTGTCCTCAACAGTTTTACAGCAATTACAGAAACACAAGTTATGGAAGTTTAGAGGTAGAAGAGCTGGCCGAAACCACATACCTGTGATCACTACTCGCCGAACTGAACTCATTTACAGTTCAATGGACATTCCGAGACGAAGATTCAACATATTTTATTAAACATTACAGTCCCTGCTATTGTACCTGATGCACCTCAGTCTCAAAAATCCTTCATGCAGCTATACACTGTAAATGTCCGATCGATAAAGAATAAATCAGCAGATTTTGTTGATTTTGTGTGCGAGAGCAAACCTGATATTGCTGCCATTACCGAGACCTGGCTAACTGACAATGATGTCGCTGCTAGAGCCTTAGCTACTCCCATTGGCTATAAACTTCTTGATCATCCTCGACAAAATCGTATAGGCGGCAGTACTGGCCTACTATTTAGAGACAGTCTGACTGTTAGTAAAGTAGTTGTTGCTGAGAAGAACGCGTTTGAATACTCTGAGTGGAGTGTTATGTCTGGTTCATTTCGCTTACGCCTGGTCATCATCTATAGAACACCCTACAGCTCTGAGCATCCGGTTTCTACTAGTGTGTTTTTCGCTGAGTTCTCCGACTACCTTGAATCAGTCATCTTATCTACTGATAAGCTGCTCATAACTGGAGACTTTAATATACATGTTGATGTACCAAATGACCCTGTGATGCAGTTAAACTACTTTAACTGTTAGAATCAATGGGAATGGAACAACACGTGAATCTACCTACTCATGAACTAGGCCACATACTTGACCTAGTTATTACACGCCAATCTGATGCCCTTGTCACTGGTTTGCCTAAAATTGGTCGTCTTGTATCTGACCATTTTTCTGTTCTGTATGAACTTAAAGCGCCTAAACCATCACTCACCATTAAACAATGTACTTACAGGAAACTTAAAACAGTTGATATACAATCGCTGAAGGCTGATCTCGCCACTTCTGATTTAAGTCGTGACCTCCCCAACGATCTGGATGTGCTAGTAAAGTGCATTGATTGGCTCATACATATCTTTACCAGAAATGTCTTCTCAGAGAGTAGAGTATCCTGTCTGTATTATGGCAAATATCTTTCGTATTTAGGGATTGTGACGATGACGAGTCGACTTACTGGTTTCGCGCCAGAATAATTCTTTGTTGAGGTCAAAGGAAAGCACACCGATTCATAGCGATATCCGAAATAATTATTTGTCGAAATTGAACGAGACATTTGATGATGTAGTAGAATTACTCCAATCAGACCAAAGAATGAGACTTCATCTTCAGATGACGACCCTTGTTCTTCATACGGACGGCCATTTTCCACTGAAATAGAATGGAATTACTTTTCAACTTTGGAATTATGTCCACCCAAGAGACCATCACCTAACTGAACCGATTCCCCATACTAGCCTCTCTCCCCATGATAGTCTGCGCCGATTTATTTTTAGATTGCATAAATTAGTTCGACTATTTTTACCACTCTATCCGATTGGTTGTTGGTGTCACGTGTCCGAATGGACCGGCGTGCGGCGAGAGCAGAAGAATGCATTCAGTGTTTTACTCAGTAATCAAAGCATTCACAATTTTCTACTTTCACGACAATTACTCTACAGATTCATATTGATTACGGTGTTGCAAGATTTACGATATTATAGGTTCTATTTCTAATTTCTTTAGCGAATTGTAAGCGTCTGTTTACGATAATTCCAAACTCAGTCAGTCAGTGTTTCAGATTAACTGGATTTATAATTTCGCAAAATTGTGGTCAAAAGTCGATGCGTGCTTGCTTGCTATAAACTGAACGTTTCTAAAATTATTAGCCTAATGAAAGAGCAAATAATCCGGTCAGTTCCCTAGGTATGTTATCTAGCTATACATGAATTTGAACTACAGGGAACGAGTATTTATAAGGTAAGCGAAGTTTCAATAACAACGATACGGGATTGTTATATTTATTTAATTTTTTGGAATACTTTCCATGCTCGCCGATCCGGCTACAAACTGAATGGAATACGGCTTCATTTCACGAAATTCAGGTCACTTCAGTTTCTTTTCACGGCTTCAGGTCACATCCGAATTTCTTACGGGTCTGGCTTAATACAGCCTACAGTTTCCCAGTCAAATCCAAACGGCAATATTTTTAACGGGTTTTCAAATTACACTCCGTAGCTCAGTTATATTAATTAAATTAAAAGTTCATTTTCTCGAGTCTTCAAGTCAGATCAGGTCAGATCCGTCCCATACCAGTGCGGGTAGTAAGTTTATGGAGCAACACATAATTCAGAGCCATAATTCAGAGTTTTGAAGCTTCGCATCATCGCCCCTCTATGAGATGGAGCGATGAAAATCCGTGAGGAGCTGGAACCGAATCTTAAAATAGCATCGTGACGTCCACTGAGCCAAAAATAGATTGGCGCAGACTATCATAGGGTACGAGATCAGTTCTCTTAGGTGATGGTCTCTTGGTCCACCGGATAACTCAAAGTGAGCTTGCACATACCGAAGTATATTTGGGGTTTACTCCACAGATTCTGAAGCTGAGAACATATCCGTGACCGTCTGCTAGTATCGAGCAGTTGTAAACTACAAACACTGCGGAAGGGAAAAAGGCCCTTCTTTGGCGCCATGTGTAGAACGGTGATCTCAGGTTGCGAGAACCGGATTATGAATTTTAATAAAATGCACCACACTAAAATGAGTTTGAAATATAAAGACCATCATGACAGCTTTAGTCAGTTTCATTGACAGAACATAACACGTAACCTGACCACAACTTAATTACTTAATCCTCGGCTGTACTTAGAATACAAACCCACTTGCGTCCTCTCGTGTAAAGTCATTCGAGACTATAATCCATTGGATAGCCATTGGCTGATTCCTAATGAGAAAGGTTAGGGGTGATATATACGCGTGAACAACTTAAATGTTACCATTTGGCGATATGGACCCAAGACTGAAACACCCCTTTGGAGCGGTGATAGCCGGACCCACTTGTGGACAACCCAGTTTGTGAAACGTCTTTTGCAAGCCGGTTAAAATTCAATTGATGGCGCCCCCGAGAATATTATTTGGTGTTATGGATTAGACCAACCCGCTTATGAAGAAATGCAACAAACCCTTCCCAACATAACATTTATCGAGTGACCTGGAATCTAGGATTAATCAAAGTCTTCGCAATCTTGTGGTTATCGATGATTTGATGAGTGAAGTTCGGCAGTGATAAACGAATTTCGAATTTATTTACAAAATGCTGTCACCACAGAAATCTGTCAGTGCATATTTATATTGCAAAACATTTTTTATCAAGGCAAAGAAATGAGAGATGTCAGTCTGAACTGTCATTATTTGGTCCTTTTTAAATCTTCACGTCATAGTAGTCAAGTCAACCATTTAGGAAAACAAATGTTCCCGGGAAATGTAAAATATATGCAAGAAGCCTTCAATGATGCGACCGCAAAGCCTCATGGGTATCTGTTCTGCGATCTCAAACCTCAGACGCCTGATAACTTCCGGATACGGACCAACATATTTCCGGGAGAAACACAGTATGCCTATGTATAAATGGGAGTGTATAAACTTGAACCGTTCATTCTACCATGACTGGGAGTCGTCGAGTGAGAAACAACTTTCACCACTTGAAAGTATTGGCAACTAGTAAACCCCATCAAACCAAGGCCCTACTTAAAGTCGCCGACGATCCATTGATTCACAGCCTTTGTGAATGTGTACTCAACGTTCTGAGAGCCACAGTCCCTATAACACCCCAACAAAAGAACAAGCTTGAAAAATTTAGAAATCCTTTACTAGCCTTGGCACAGAAAGGAGTTACCTTGTCGCGTAAGAAAAAACTTTTAGTACAACACGATGGAAATTTCCTTGGAATTCTACTTCCTCCAGTATTAAAAGTACTTGAAAGTATTCTATAATGCTTCACACCAAGAAAATGGTTCTAGTAGCAGAACAGACTCTGGAAAAATTCCAACAGCGGCAAAAAATAACAACGGCACCACTGACTACTACGCTAACACTGTTGGACCAACAAATGGAACAGATACTCAACAACAAAGAATTGTCAGATGAAGAAAAAACTCGCCAGTACACCCAAACGCTTCAAAACTGCCTCACGTATTACTATCAAAGGAAAGACGAACCTTTATCCGTGAACGTAGTTCACCCAATACATGAACGGAACAAACTGTCGAAGAGCCAACCGAGAAAAAATCTGAAGTGGACGAACAAATAGAGCAAGACATTATTCGTGGTTTACCGAAAACACTAAAAACCCGTGGAAAGTTATTGATTGATCAAATCAAGGCAAACCCTAAAATCATGGGGTGGAATTCTAGCGGCCAATTAATTTTCGATGATAAACTCGTGACGGGTTCCCATGTTAGTGATTTAGTGGGCGATCTTTTTGCGTGAGCGAAAAGGGTTTGAACCGGTCGGAATGCATGTGTTTGCTCGTGGTTTGGCTCAAATGAATTCCCCAGAAGATTTAATTAGAAATGAAAAGAGGCGAAATATGCTTAGAGAGTACAAGAAGAAAAAAGCAGAGCCGGATCAAGATCACAGTCGAATATTACCAACTCCGCCATCTTCCTCAGCCAAGACCCGAGGACCGATGAGAAGTACTTAACATAAAGCCAATCATCCCGTACGATGGTTAAATTGTCGATCTTGAAAGCTGTAAACGTTTCCTTTCTGATAAGAGTTTTGTAATGTAAACCGTTACCATTTTAAAACGATGTAAACGTTGATTCGTGATAAATAAAAAAAATATATTTTAAAAACAACGTTTGTCGAGTTTTGTTTTTGCTTTGTGTATATGAGCACTGTTCTTCCTTATTGGAAACTGTGATCTATGCTAACCCTAACACAAAATATAATAAGACATAATCATGGTTTCACACAAATACTTTTTATGTTGCGCCCAGAAAAGCTACTGTGTAATCACAGCCTCGATATGTGAAATGTGCTTTGTATGCCAGCAATACTTTATTGGATTTCTTACAATCAGTTATTTACATTCTTTGACTTGGATTCTTGGTGGGTTACAATATTTTTTGATTAGGGTGATTACAAAACCAAATTGTTTGATTATGAAGCGATACACGAGTGAATCATTTCTAGCCTCCTCGTGTTTTTACTAAAACGGTTTACAATAGCGGACATGCTAATATTTCGGGATCGATTTAATAAAAAGTACAAACAATAGTGTCCACACACATTAGAGCTTAGGCTTTGTAAACATCTATTATTATAGATCCATTGCTTGGCGTTGTGTTCTAAAAAGTCTTGAAAAGCTTGAGTGTAATCTTGGGGTTTCAGTCCCTAAGAGTCCAAAAACTCTGCCTTTCTGTCCTTATCAAAATAAAAAGCGCACCAATGCGATCCAGGCTGTCCACTCGTATCCACGTTGGCTACAAAAGCTATTGGAAATGATTTCACTTCTCTTAGTAGTCGGTCTGAACATAGTTAGTCTGAAGCGTAAACACCTTGAAAGCTTTTCCTTGTGTAGGAGTCCTTTTGTAATACAGCAGTGATTTGTTTGGTATTCATCTTAGACAGTCCAGTTGTAGGTCACGTTTCTGTTAGCACAAGAGACCATCACCTAAGAGAACCGATCCCCCATACTAGCCTCTCTCCCCATGTTTGTTTGCGCCGATTTATTTTTAGCTTGCATAAATTAGTTGGACTAGTTTTACCACTCTATCCGATTGGTTGTGGGTGTCACGTGTCCGAATGGCCCGGCGGGCGGCGAGAGCAGAAGAATGCATTCAGTGTTTTACTCAGTAATCAAAGCATTCAGAAATTTCTACTTTCACGACAGTTACTCTACGGATTCATATTGATTACGGTGTTGCAAAAGCATGTCCGATTATATTTACGATATTATAGGTTCTATTTCTAAGTTCTTTAGCGAATTGTAAGCGTCTTTTTACGATGATTCCAAACTCAGTCAGTCAGTGTTTCAGATTAACTGGATTTATAATTTCGCAAAATTGTGGTCAAACGTCGATGCGTGCTTGCTTGCTATAAACGTTATTTTCTCTCGCGGTCCTATACTAAGTACTAAGAGGTGCCTGCGGAGGAGGCTACTATAAACTGAACGTTTCTAAAATTATTAGCCTGATGAAAGAGCAAATAATCCGGTCAGTTCCCTAGGTATGTTATCTAGCTATACATGAATATGAACTACAGGGAACGAGTATTTATAAGGTAAGCGAAGTTTCAATAACAACGATACGGGATTGTTAATTTATTCAATTTTTTGGAAGACTTTCCATGCTCGCCGATCCGGCTACAAACTTTATGGAATACGGCTTCATCTCCTTTGATAGTTTCACGAAATTCAGGTCACTCTAGTTTCTTTTCACGGCTTCCAGGTCACATCCGAATTTTTTACGGGTCTGGCTTAATACAGCCTACAGTTTCCCAGTCAAATCCAAACGGCAATATTTTTAATGGGGTTTTAAATTACACTCCGTAGCTTATATTAAATTCAAAGTTCATTTTCTCGAGTCTTCAAGTCAGATCAGGTCAGATCCGTCCCATACCAGTCCGGGTAGTATGTTTATGGAGCAACACATAATTCAAAGCCATAATTCAGAGTTTTGAAGCTTCGCACCATCGCCCCTCTATGAGATGGAGCGATGAAAATCCGTGAGGAGCTGGAACCGAATCTTAAAATAGCATCGTGACGTCCACTGAGCCAAAAATAGATTGGCGCAGACTATCATAGGGTAAGCGATCAGTTCTCTTAGTGATGGTCTCTTGGTTAGCATCAATCTCAATCAGAGAATCAAACTCAGTGTAGATAATACAGTTGGCTGTACTTGGTAGAGGTGCACCAAACTGGAGGCCCATTCGATCGTAGATTGCCTTGTTTTATAGGCGAGATATGTGGTCCGGTCGAGAGGTCTGGACTCAAGTCGAAGGCGTATAACGTATAGCCGTTAGCATAATCGCGTCGACTAATCTGATTTCCTTGGTTTTGAAACAGGGTTCCCGTTCCCAGGAATTAAAAGGCTCATGTATCCCGTCAGATATTGTTGTTCTTCAAAGTTTAACTGTAACTCTTTCATAGGGGGTGTATTCTCCGTTGACGTTAGACACCGATTTCAGTGGCTTTGAAATGTTGAAAATGAAACGGATTCTTATTAAAGGCTCCGTTAAAGGCAGTATATTTTCAACTAGACCCAGGACAATTCGTTTAGGGATTTGACCTAGAAACACATCGTCTGGGGCGAAAGACATCACTTTGCATTCTACTCGGTGAATAGGATAGAGGGCTGGTGAGTGTTGTAGAGCCGCTGCGTGACCGAGAAAGGTGTCATTGTAAACTTTCACTTTACTGAATATACAACATGGATTGTAAAATAACCACCTTGTAGTCTGCATCGTCTGTGGGGGATACGAGGCAGAAGGTATTTTTACTTTGATTCAACCGGATACGGGTCGTCACTCCATTGAGCAGTAAACGGTCTTGAAAAAATATCGGAGTGCAAAGGCCCAATCATTTCAAGCCAAGGTAGAACTGCCTTTGATAAAGTCATAGCGACTATGCAAACCCTCATTCCTATGAGCTGCCACGGCTCAAGGGTCCAACTAACATCGATTTGACTAAACAGAGCTTGCAAAAATAGGTTCACGGGCCCAACTTTATCAGTATCTACCAGATTATCCCCATTACCTTTAGTCACTTTGACTTTGTGGTACTGCCATGCTTGTCTCAAATCGGTGTATTCCTCTCCACTGCCTGATACATTGAATTCGATCGGGCCAGAATCGGTAATATTGGACACAGGAAAATACTCAATCCATTGTCCGCGCTCTATGGCCGTCTGAACACTAGGAGCTAAGAATAAATCCAACTCAGATTTGCTACATTCTCCAGATCTAGGGTGAACCATTCTTATTAGAATATAAAGTGCTTCGATATCTTTCTCTTCTTTGCTGGAGATGTGGTCTGTTTGGTGATTGAATGTGAACTGGCTTGTTTAGGTTGTGCTTTCCGTTTTCTAGGTTTTCGTCCTCCACCAGATTGTGCTCCCGTTGCCTTCTGGGAAGTAGTTTACCACAACAGCTCTCCCTACTTCTTTAGCTCTTCTCGCTAGAGAGTCTTTTACGTGTTCTCCATACATAACGTCTTGAGCTACTCCAACACCTCCTTTCGATGCCTGCCGACCGATAGCTTTCGCCCCGGTGGTAATGTGTGGCATCGCCCAACGAAAAAGCCCTTTAAGCATCGATCCAAGGCCATAGACTTGCTGTACTCGACCTCCATGAAAAGCCGGCAAATTTCCGCCTTTCTGCTGTGCTTGACGCACATAATATTTTTTTTAGTACTCGGAGTTTGGCATTGTCAATGAAAACAGCTCGCCTAAAATGCAGTGTCACCAATACTCGCCCGGACTCAAATGGCACTTTTTCACCTGTGTCTTGCTTTATATTCACTTCAATGCTCTCAAATTGTTTTCTGCTGACCGGTAAATACTATGGGCTCCCCGTCTCCCCCTTCAACAGGGACAATGCGCAACAGAGGAACTTGAGCCTTTTGAATTAGTTTATTCATCTTTTTGACGATACTCTGGAAAGTCGGGTAATGTCCTGGAGGTAAAATATATATTTCTATGAAATCTCGACCTTTTTTGATGTAGAATCGATTCCAGAAGTTTCCATGGACATTATTCCAGGTATGGGGATATTGGATTTCTGTTAAAGCGACCTCCCACTCACCAGAAAGTTGAATGGATTGAGGGAGATGTATATTCGGTATTCTAATACAGTATTCGAGGGAAATACATCCATACTACTGTTAGAGGGAAGCCACAAATAAAACTGTGTGTTCTCCATGGTGGTAAAACACAAATGACGAGAGGGGCGGGAAGCGAGTCAATTTATAAGTCCTATACACAGACAATGGTGTCTAATTACAAGTATTTTATATCCCTTTCATATTCCCAATAATTAAAACTCTCGGGATACCCCTTCCACTGGACAAGGTGCCTTTCCGTTTACGCTTTTTAAAGACTTTTTCTATACCTGGTAGAAATCATCTTGCTTTTCGACTCTCTGTAACTCGGCTTCGTAAAATGTTCCTCCTAAAAGTTCTCCATGATAGTCCTTTAAACGATAGTCAGGTGGATGTCTTGGTATTCTTTCAGATATGGTAAATATCTCTTCGGTCCAGTTTGGAAGATAACCTTTTTCAAATGTCCGTTTGACCTTACTCATTCGGACTTGGTCTCCAACTTGAAACTTATAGCGCACAGTCAAATTTTACAAGGGATCCATATATATAATCTATATACCACACAGTTTGTTCGTTTCCCTTATTGACCTCGCTAGGTTTCATCCCGATACTTCGGTGAATGGTGTGGTTATAAGATCTAAGAAGTTTTGGAAGCATATCTACATAGTCCAAAGTGTTTTCGTAGGTAAAATATTTCCACATATGAGTCTTGAATGTTCTGTTGAACCGCTCTACGAAAGACGCTATTGTTTTATCATCGTGCGTGGTGAAAAATCCAACACCGTTTTCTCTTAAAAACTTCTGGAATTCTCGGTTTAGAAACTCGGTTCCTTTGTCCGTCTGTAGCTTGAGAGGTTTTCTTCCTGATTTGAACATTTTGCGAAATGCCTCGATGATTTCTTTCCCAGTCTTGGTTTTCAGGGGAACAGCCCACGAGACCCTGCTAAAGACATGATCAATGCACATAAGCAAATATTTGTATCAGTTCTTATATTTGCTGAGAGAACTCAAGTCCACAAGATCCGCTTGGAATTGGCTGTTGAGACCGCTTACAATGACTCTGTTTCGCCCATAATGTCGACGCGCGGGTTTGTGTAAAGTGTACACATCTTGCTTTCTCAACCAGGCCTGCACTGACTTGTTTACGGGTGATTTTCTTGAGTCCTCTTTCTTTGACAGCACGGAAATCAGCATCGATACCACGAAAACTGCCTTCGTTCTCGGGATTGTAATATATCTTCTCCAGTTCTTTGTCCATCACAAAATTCAGAATTTTGCACAATAATTTTACCTCCACAGCAGGCCAAAATACAACGCACTCGACTGAAAACACGTTCTAGTCCCACTTGTAAGGATGGAGGGAAACAACCCATTGTGTTGTTGGCATTTTTGCTCCGTCTTTAACACATATATTTAATCAATCAATTTCCCTTGGTAGTTTTCCTCATGAATTGAAATTGGCCAAAGTGTCGCCTATTTTTTAAAAAGTTAAAAAAACAGATCTCAATAACTACCGGCCAATATCCGTTATAACTGCAGTTGCTAAAATCTTTGAAAAAATTATTTACGACCAGTTTTACAAGTACCTTAACGAAAACTGCTTATTAACAAACTGTCAATCCGGTTTTCGATCACTCCATAGCACCCTTATCGCCTTACTCGAGGCCACCAATCATTGGTCTGTCAATATTGACAATGGATTACTTAACGGGGTAATTTTTATTGACCTGAAGAAGGCCTTTGATACTATCGACCACAAAATTATCATGCGCAAGCTTTCCAACTATGGTGTCAACCAAAATGCCCTACAGTGGTTTGACTCGTACTTGAGTAATGGTACTGAGCCAAAATTGTAATGTCAACGGCCATTTATCAAGTGCGAGTCCAATTACTTGTGGCGTCCCACAGGCTCTTTTATCGGTCCATTACTTTTCTTAATATATATTAATCACTTACCAAACTGTCTGAGCAAAACTTTCCCTAGAATGTATGCCGATGACACAAATATTAGCCTATAGCCTCTTGCCTAACCGATCTAGAAAGTATGATTAATGCCGAATTAAACAACCTTAATTGCTGGCTCAAGGCAAATAAGTTGAGTCTTAATGTTGCCAAGACTGAGTTCATGATTATTGGCTCTCGCGAAAGGTTACAGGCGAGACTGAGCCAGTAATCATACGATCAACATACAGATAGAGGGCAATGAAATAAGAAATATTTGGGTCTATTTATAGATGAAAATTTATCTTGGAAAAAAACATATTATTGGCGCTCTCAAACGAATAAGACCATTTATATGCGAGAATACTGCTATAAAAAATTATACAGCATTAATTGAACCCCACTTTGACTATTGTAGCTCGTAAGAAACAGAAGGCAGTAACAATGTACAATACACTCCACAAGCTTTCTCCAGTGTATTCATTCCCCGCAGCACAGATTACAACCTAAGAAATTCGGAAAATAAATTAACCCTTACCTAAACCACGAACTGACTACTTAAATCGTAGCTTTAGTTATAGTGGGGCCCTATTATGGAATAATCTTACCAATGAGACAAGAAATTGCGATAACATATTTTCCGTATCGGACTCCCGACATGGCAATCATGTAAAATAGTGATATTTTAAATATATTTTTAATTGTAATAACTGATGATTTTACCGTGTTTAAATAAAGTTGATGTATGTATGTATGCATGTATGCTTGACGGTCAAGTGAGAAGTGATGTAGAATGTCAATGATTCTCTCTTTTATAGAATCTCTAAGAAATGTGGATGATGTTGGAGCATGTGAAGAAACAATTCACCCCATTCCTCCTCGGATATAGCTCCATTTCTTTAGCGAAGCGTAGAAAGGTTAATAGACGACCGATATTCACCTCAATTTCAACTGCTGGAAGCACATTCTTAGCAATCTCTAATCGGGATATTTGAGTATAATCTCCAATGAGTTCAAATCAATTTACATTTCCAAAGTCTGTTTGTTCTGCTACACTTCTCAGCAGGGTAAAGCGAGCTACTGCTTTAGTCGATGCCATGTCGAAATGATTCGTATAAAGTGGATTTGTTAGTACTTATTAAGAAATATTTACATAAATACAATACCTTAATTAATACAAAGACACAATTCAGTATCACATAATGGCTTTATTTTTACATAGCATTTCTAAAAGAGACTTGACCGCCAAGTGCCGTTACAGGTATTACAAATAGTTTAATAGTAACACAGAGTTCTCTTGCATACTGAGAACTGTTTGAGCTGAATCAAAGGTGGCTTTCTTCCAAACGTAACACTGGGTACTGACTGTTCTTCGACATCTCCCGGTTCAGTCGTCATTGAGGAGGTATCTTGCTCTTCTACTGCTGTGGTCTTCAGGATAGCATTTTGTCTCTGAAGTTTTGGACGAAAAACCTCTTCTGGTTCATCGGATATTTCAGTCTGTCGTGGATTCCTACGATCAAAGGCTTCATAGTCGGGGTTTTCTGGGTTTTGTGTAATGGTTTCAATAAGATCATCCATCTCCTTCACAATGTCTTTGAGGTTGATCCACTCGTCGACTGTCAAAGCAATACCCTCCTTGGCGGGAAATTTCTTGTTTTGGCCTTGAATGTACTTTCGAATATGAACTCTCATCTTTATACCGCGTGGAAGCTGTTAGCGCTGGCATGATAACTTCGAGATCCTAGCTTGTAGATCACTTCCATCTTGTTCACTTCTCAATTTCGAATAGGTGTAGAGTCGATCGATGTTGTTGCTACTCAATTTCTTGAATGTATTCAGGGCCGATCGCTCCTGGTTTTACAGACGACCCCAAACAATAGGCCTCATTCTCATTCACAGAAATAATAATTTTATTGATGAAGTACGCTGTAGCGCATTCTTTAATTAATTCAATGAATAGATACATCCCCTTGCAGCGGAATAATAATGAGCTGCAGCGCATTCCTTAATTAATTCAATGAATAGACACATCCCCTTGCAGCGGAATAATAATGCGCTGCAGTGCATTCCTTAATTAATTCAATGGACAATAGGAGTGTGAAGTCATCCGAATTAATGCATACGCCCTAAAAATGAGGCGTACGCCCAGGAGGGAGGGGGCGTCTCAATTGCTTGGCCAATCAGCATTTCGGGAGAGTCATGTAGACAGTATGACGTCACATAGCAACGGAGTGAACGCTTCCCGTAAATTGTTCAGTTCAGCGTGAACGCTATTTAGTTAGGGACAAAAAGAGGTCAAAAGTTGAGGTTTAACGTTGCTTTGTCCAACAATGTCATGTAAGTGTTGATGGTTTATGTCTTTATGTTACACATTTAATCGATTAATCAATCATCCAAAAAGTTTAAACCGCTCTAACAAGAAGTTAATTGAGCTCTTGTTGTTTTCCGGGGAGGACATTTTGGTTCGAAAAGAGCAGAACTTAGTTTACAAATTTTCAGATTTCTCGAGATAACGGGTGAATTGTTAACCCAAACTAGGAGGTTTTATTCACACTTTCTTTATCTTTTTGAGCAACTTAAGTATGCGACTTGTGTATGTTTGGTTCTGCTCATCAATCCTTTTGAGTGCTGAAGTTGCAGTTCGCTCGTTTGTTTGCCGTGTAAATACTAACAACATAGAGAAGGACAGCGAGGTAAAACGGTGCTGAAATTCGTCTAAAATTAGTCCAGACATAGCTAAGAAACACAAAAAGATACCCTGTAAGTTCTGTCGATTTTTGTCCAAGATTTATGTTGAAAATGGGAAACTAAAAACTCCATACGAATGCTATTAAAAAATGACTGACATAGCTTGGGCTACCTGTGGTGTACGAGTGCTTATCGCCTAAAACTATATGTTATTCTCTATCCTCCATGCGAGGATAAGGCTTGGTCGGCTTAAAAACAATAATCAGCCTATTGTTTTAGCCACAACAACCTCAAGCAGTTTAAGAGAGCCTTTAAGAGATACGGTACTCTCTTAAACAAATTATTATGTGCAGAATACCCTGGTACTTTGTTAATTAATAATACATTTTCATTAGTGATCTTTTGAAGTGGCAGCTAGCTAGGGTTATCTGCAGTTTATAACCAAGGCCCCTTTATTTTTTCAACAACAATAAATCAATACAAATTATAGTAATTAGCGATTTGAACCATAATAGAAGCTTGGGCCTGCCTGTGATAAAAAAAAGCATATCTTCAAATCATGATGCTCAGACTGACCCAATAATGGTTAACTCAAAAAGCAATACAACTCTCTCCCCCTTCACCCAAAATTGTTTAGTGCAAATTTGGCTAGGCAGCATGATGTAAGGCTAGTTTCTTCAATGAAATAATCACATTTTGATCAACTGTTTGATGGTGTAACAAAGATTGAACCAGAAGGGACAATTTGGCCCTTTTACAAGTGACCTGGCATTTAATTTCCTTTGGAAGCAGACAAAACGAGACAATTTGACCATTATCTAATTTTTTTCAACGGACAAAAATGTGTTTTTAAAGCGGGAATGGCACAATGGTGCAATGGCTCATTCGCTGGTGTAATCATTGCCTCTAGCTTTCTCCATATTCCTTTAAATATCTTGAATAATATTAATTAATAATATTAATTAATAATATTAAACAATAATAATAATTTTATAAGCTTGAGATTGATTTATTAACTTTGTTGGTAGTCTGCATTGCTGGCTCTAGACAGCAAACGTTTGGGTGGGTGTGCTGCCCCGGGGTCCAAAACCTTACCCTATTTCAGACCATAAAATATGATTTCAAGACCTGGGTCCTTTTCAGACCTGGGTCCAGTTTTTCAAAGGGTGAATAATGGTATCCACCGGAAAAATCCCGGGGGGGAGGAGGCTACTCCCATATATGGACTATATGGGGATGATCCACTGGACAGGGTATGGTTAATCGAGTTTCTGGTCTTAGACAGGGGGTATGGTATTTATCTAGTACTTTATTTATTATAATGCTTGATGAAGACTTTTTAGTTATGATACTCATTATACAAGATCACAAACACTGACATCCAAGTATAGATAATTTGTTATTTGTCTTATAGAGGGATATAAAATTGAAAATTGGAGGGTATGGAAATTTGTGTTTTTTGTCTTAAACAGGGTAAGGGTTTCAGAGCCCCAGCGGCACACCCCTTCCCAAAAAATCCCTATATATCAGATGAAAGGTTTATAACAGTTATATATCCACTGGATAAGGATTGATCAGGTGGATAACATTATCCACCCTTTATTTTTGAACCAACCGGCCCAGACCATGAAAATGTGTACTCTTGCAATGACTCAACTAACATTGTGGGTAACTAATCAAGCTTCTTGATTCTTTTCAGCCTTTAATTATAACAATTTCACTGAACTTGAAAAACCAACAGAAAGAAAAGTTGTTAAAAATAGGATTTATACAGTATTGTATCTATCAGGAAATGTTCAGATTAAAAATTCTTCTTCTTTTGATTTTCATATGGATATTAAACTGACAAGAACTATGGTAATTCCCATAATTTGATAGGTCCCTCAGCCCAAAAATATCAAAACAATCTGTCTCATTGCATGAGGATCGACAGGTCAGAAGATATATTTTGAAGTATATTTTTCTTGTGGTGTGGGCTGGCATAACTTACGGAATGCATTGCATTTGTCACTTCGGGTTCTACTGGTCAGAAGGCTGGATGCTTTATCATATTATGTACCAAATGGCACATAGATATATGCCAGTATAAAATCGGGGGGGGGGGGGACTTTGGGTTAAAAATATTGGGGATGGGTGCCTTTGGGATGCTAATTGTAGATAAAGCTGAAAAATATGTACTCTAAAAAATACTTCACCTATTGAAAATGCAATACCCTTAACTTGAAATACCTAGCTTCCTGCAGGGCTTTGCATTACTGAGCAAATTATTTACAATCGATTTGTGTATATTTTAATTAGGAGGATAATTTGTTTAAAAAAATTGAAGTGCTAATTTCAACTCCTAAAATGACGAGCAACCCCAGCCACATATATTACATGTAAAGAGCCCCAGGTATAAAATATTAATGAAACATTTGGGATTGATTCCTAAACAAAATTATACACCTGTGCATCAATACAATTTTAATACATTACACGAAATGACTGCACGAAATTATCTAATTTAGACTTTAATAAAACTAACAATATTTATACATACCAGTCCTCAGTGTAGGAACTCTCTCTCCAGCTTTAAATACGAACTCAGAAATTTGAAACAGCAACTTCCAACATAGGTTATTCCAGTAAGAAAAACTAAGTCATTTTATTCAAGGTGGTTTAATTATTACTTATTTCTGAATCAACTGAATTGCCTTGCTTCACTTTTCCTTCGAGTTTGAGAGACTTCAATGTCGATCCTTTTGCTTGTACAACAATATACATGTTTCGTAGAGTAAAAGGGAATAATTACATGTTGTTCTGAAAAGTCATCGACTACATAACTTGCCAATTATGACTTGGCCCTGTCCTTCGCATTATCCTTGGTGAACAACAACATGGCGGCAGACTCGAACAAACTGACTTTTTACTTTGAAGGGATTGATGAGCAGTTCTACACAAGCCATCTTAACGGCACAACTTTGCAGATAAGGAGTTGAACAACTCAGGAACTGAACCTCCTATTTTGAAGCCTGATTGTCATTTCTCCGGCCCTTAATTCCATTCAGCATTTTTGCGGTCCTTTTCGTTTCTCCCAAACGGCAGTTCCACTTATTCACAAAATACCTACCAAAAACCTATTAAACAATACAATAAATTACCATAAGCCCGGCTCAAAACCGTCTTTGGTATATCCTTTTCTGGTAAATGGAGTTATATGACTGATATTTTGAGAAGTAATGTGAGAATTAGTTTTTTAGTAAATGCGATCGAGTAAAATAGCCGTGTTTTTATGCGCCGCCATATTGAAAATCACTGAGCCATTGCGTGACGTCATACTGTCTACATGAGTGGTCCAGCGTTTTCCCTAGAGACGTCCCCTCCCTCCTGCGTACGCCCTAAAAAGGGGGGTAATTCCATCCCTCTCCTACTACTTGCGTGTCAGTCTTCTTTACAATCTTGTAGCCAGCTGCAGAGGCCAGTCTTCGTATCTGTAAGTTACTATATTGGATGCAATTAGCTTTGGCTTGACTATGATCTACAAGTACAGTTCTTACTGATAATTGTACGTAAACTTCAATCTGTTCTTATTACCTGGTTCACTTGCGCCATTGTAGCCACAATTATCACAGCCCTGGGCTAACTTGTGCCCTTTCCACTATACCTTAACCAATTACTTTGTCTTACTGACTTTAACTATTATTGATGAACAAATGGGAGTTCAGCAATACCTTTGAGCAAGTGTGAATTTTATTTCTGAGATATAAGGGAATGAAGTCCTTGTCATGCATGTACCTACAACCCTTGGTTCAGCAATTTCCGGCTATTTTTAACACAACCCCCTTCCCCCATTTCAATGTTGGTTTTCGAGCAGACTGAATTGTTGCCTTTCTATCCCAACATTGTGAAGGGGGAGGGGGGACAAGCGAAGTCATAAATAAATGCCCGCGATGTGTCGGAGGAGTTCGTTCAGTGTTCTGAAGCGAGATTTTAGGTAGCTCACATGGTTTCATCAAATGTTCAAATGTTTCATCAGTCTAGAAGCATGAGTGTTTCACAAAGCCCTTCAATCTATATATAGCTACTCAGTATAGGAGCAGAATTCCACCGGATTCCGCCTCGCAGTGCTAATCTCAATCCGATAGAGAACTGTTTCAACATAATTAAGTCATCTTTAGAGAAAGACGCTATCAAACCGAAAATTACGCGCGAGTCGTTCGAGCAATTCAAAGCTCGTGTATCCCGGCATTTGAATCATATCCCAGTACAGTTCGTTGACAACGCTATTCAAAGCATGCCAAAAAGATTGCAGACTGTTGTAGAACAGAAGGGACATAGGACCAGGTACTAGAGATGGAAAAGGACAACAACGGTTGCATATCCTGAGGCTGTCACTGCCGATTTATTCGTGGTAACTGTAACCGTTACGTTAGCCACTGAGCGTAGTGTAAAACTGTTCTCGGACTCGGCCGATCAAGCCTGCTCTTACCAATATATTCATAACCCACTCTAAACTGTCTAATATATAACAAATAACACGGTATATAAAATGTTAATCCGTTCCAGAACTATTGCTATACTTGTTGGGCTTTTTTCCCGTTCGGCCCTGCATTTCAGCCGTGTCACGGCAGCAGTCACACAACAGCATAAGCTGTTACGTTGTTTTCCATCGGCATTTCTCCTCTCCATTTCTCCATGCAAAGTCACTTATTTAGACGTATTTCCATGCACTTATACCGTTAAAACGTTTTCATAACATATATACTGTTCAAGTTGTGTCATATAAAGCGTTCTAGAAGTACATAGGATGCGCCGAAATGCTGGTTTGAACATTTCTCCGTTGTAACGGTTAATAAATTCAAATTTTAGATGGAGTTTTATTTGCAATGAGGGGAGAAATAAGCAAACTCTATGTTGAAAGCCTGTATCACACAAAGTACTCAGTTCATCGTGTTCAGCGTCCAAAACTCATACTATAGAGCAAGTTTTCTTGGCTGAGGCATGTAATTACAGGCAGAAATCATCGTTTTGTGTTGGAGGAATGAGCGGAGCCATTGTACAGATGATCACTTCCGGCTACAGACTGTCACGCGCGCTAAAAGTACAGTGAGTCCGTTACAACTGTTGCTTTTGCATTTTATTATTTGTTTTCGACTACGATATATATCTTTTTACATTCAACCACCTTGATTTCGTCTTTAACTTCAGAGCCATGTGATAGTGGTAGCGATATGCTCTCTGTTCTGCAGATTTCACCGTTCAACGATTGGTTGATTGAGCACAATTAGCACATTTGCATGATGGCGTCATTTGACTACAATTACCAGAATCCTTTTCAACTTCTTATTCAGATTTATCGTCTCCTTTGAGAATACCAAGACAATGGTCCAAATTAAAGGAACAAAAGAATCCGCGCACAGACTTCTGGTAGTTGTAGTCAAATGACGTCATCGCGCAAACGTCCTATTGTGACCTGTACTTATGTACTTCCTGTTGTAGCTGAGAGGCTAGATGGGGGTCGCGTGCACATAACGAAGTTCGTACTACACATAACGAAGTTCGTACTGCACATAATGAAGTTCGTATACTGCACCGTACATGTAACAACGTACGTACTGCACATAACGAAGTTTCCACTACTCTTTGCAGTGAATGATCTTGGCAAAGCTTTGTGAGTAATATAGTAAGCGTGGAATTTGAAATGGAAATGATTAAATGTGCACTGCACTTTTTGGACAAGTACTTTTCAAAGATCAATACGAACCTTGGTTCGTATATTGAAATGATTACTAGGCCCTAGCTAGTTTGTGTTTAGCAGTAAGTGAGACGACTGAGTTTATAGTGTCCAGCACTCGCTGGAGGAAAGTGCGGCCACCATATACACGACCCTACATGCACGCCCACGTGTCGTTTCGGAAAAACGCTCTTGCAACGTCGGAATTAAAGCCACATAGACGTATTATATACCGTTTTAAAGGTCTTGAATTGAAGAAAGTATATATTCAATCCGTTTTGGACAAAAGTTAAAAGCGTAGATGTTGTATATATTTCTACGCTAAATGACTCCGTCCGCCAGAAGGAGTTCAGCCCTTCAGGCTTTGAAACAATTTTTTTCTTAATTAGCCCTTTCGAATCCCAACTAAATTGACTCAAATACTGTGTCGGGCATTTTTTATACATTGTGTATTACAGATTTTATGCATTTTCAAAGTTGAAAATGTAGATTTTCATCACATTTTGATACAAACCAGGTCATAAAACCTGAACGAAAAATAATTTCAAAATTCCCCGATAATGTATTTGAGAAACGGCTGTTTTCTACGACTCGTGAAAATTTTAGGAAAATAGAACAAAACGCTAAAAGGCTGGACTTCAACAAAGTTCTGTTTTTGGCCGGAAAAAACAGCCGAGAAACAGCCTGATAAAGGTTTTTCGATTCATTTCACGGTTGACTTAGAAGTCCCGCCTCCAAGGGTAATTCATTAACATTAGCCAATCAGAGTGATTCATGTTGTGTTCAGTCTCGGCCGATTACAAAGTTCAGACGAACAGTTCACCGATGCTCGATACTTCTACAGATTGAAACTAGTTAGCTGTAGTGTCGATTCCAGCTTAAAGTTTCAAGAAGAAACATTCTTTTAGGAGTACAGAAAAATGGGACCACAGTCGGCAAACAATTAATATCATGCAGGGAAAACCACTGAAGCGCAGCTCGATCCACACCATGTACACGGTAGACTGTTTATGTCATTCTAAAATTTGTCATCGCGCTGAAACAAAACCGGCAAATCTTAGCTTCCTGCATTGAATTCTCTTTAAATTTTTGGCCGATTGAAGATAACAAAACTTTATTGCTTCATTCTTTGTGGACTTTCAGTCTTCGATGATTCTAACTTCTTGAAACTTGAGTATCATGATCCCTCCAGCCATTGTTTCTCCTAAGAACTTTACACCCGCTTCCAAATTTACTCACAAACTAAATTATAACAAACTAAATTGTGCTGTGTTTTTTCTTCTTCTTTTTTGAATACGGCACCAAGAAAGATCTACTTTTACGCTTTTGGGCATTGCATTATAAACGTAGTAAATCTTTACGAACGAAAAGTAGCGCAGAAAATCACAGGATAGCGAGAATGAAATAACATGCCCAGTGAATGACAGCAGCTGTCAATCATTTTTCGCGCCTTTTTTAACGGGAAATCGGAAAGTCGCATTTTCAAGGCCTTAAATACTTTTTTTGAGTTTGAGTTTTTTTGTGATGCTAGATTAGGGCTTTTAGATTTAGTATTTGCGAAAAAACGCATTTTCGAAACTTTTCCATTTTGAACCTTTATTGAGACCTTAAGTTTACACGCGATGCGCTAAAGTTGCGGCTTCTTAGTGGCCCTACGTGTATTTTGAAAGCTAGATACCAGCGCTTGAAATTCAGTTTGTCGTGTGGCAGTGTCATAGTGCAAGAAACAGTGTCAAGCTGTGTACGTCGAGGAAAGTTAACTGTTGAGTATATTCACTACAAACTTACCTCTGACACAGCACTCGTGAAAGCTCCCTTGAATTCATAAGTAGAGCAGTTCACACAACATTTACTCGTACCACAATTGCTGTTGCTCTCCAGCGGTGGCCGTGTGCACTGAAATGCTGGCGTAGCTCCATAGAATACCTGAACTAGTTGCTGGAGTCCGATCGGTATGGACATGATAGACATGAATGCGTATAAAAGAATGGGGTAGCGACCGAAGCCTCCCACCATCCGTAGCAGATCGTCGAACTCGTAGTTCCTACTGGATGAGAATAACCTCGAGGGAGGTTTCGCATCTTCATCTGCATTATCTTGCTGGATTTTAGCCGAGGCGTTCGCTCCCTCGTCGATGTCAGCCATGATGTACTGGTACTATGCATATGATGCTCAAGAACTTCACGCCGGCTTGAGTATACTGACTTATCAAGCTTGAATGAACTTTGCATACAGCTATTTCAATATATAGGAGATAGTGAATAGGGCATTAGTGGAGGGTCTGAATGGGGTTAACTGACTACTGACAAACGGCCTTAAAAATAACTGACAAATGACAAATGACGATATTTTTACTGAGAACTGACAACCGAAAAATAACTGACAAGTGACAAATTTGTTTTTTTGTGGCTGAAACATTGTAAATTTTCTCTAGTAATGATTAACTAGGACTAACTGACAACTGACAAATGGCCAAAATTTTAACTGACAACTGACAACAGACCCTCTTAGTGAATAGTCTTTGTCAATGGCTTCAAGCCACATGCACTCATCTGTCATCTTGATTAGGATGGTTTCACAAGAGTGGAAAGGGCCGAATAAGGACTGAGTAGAGTTGATTAGGCGGTAATATCGTACGTACTGCATTAAATGGGTATACACACGCACCTTTAAAGGATCTTGGACCAACATTAACCATAGAATAGCACTTACAAAATTAAGAATAAGTAACCACAAATTAGAAATAGAAACTGGGCGGTACACAAAACCATATAAAAAACTCGAAGAAAGAATATGCCAAATATGCAAAAAAGGCATAGAGGATGAGATACATTTCTTGATATGTCCTCTATACCGTGAAAAAGGAGTATTCTTTTCTCCAGTATAGAAAAGCATTTACTAAAAATAAGATGAACCGAATGACTGACAATGACAATTTTTTATTTCTTATTAACCCTCCAATCAAACAACCAGCTATACAGAAAGAAATAGCCAAATGCATATTTGAATGTATGCTTATAAGATAGCACCACACCATGTGTGCGAATACAAAAACAACACTTTAAACTCAATCATATGTAATTATTGTAATTATTATTCGATTAATTTAAGGTTATTTGGAAGTTAGTCTATATATACTCTCCCTAAGACTCCAAATAAAAAATGTCTATGTCTATGCCCCTATAATAGGAAGGATAGATATTGGTCGGTAGTTGTTCATATTGGTTTTAGCACCACTTTTATAGACTGCATGCATGGAGTGACTCGATCTAGCACACTTGACGGTTGGTCAGGAACGATTTCGCTAGACAGGCTGCAATTTATTACACTTACATTACTTTACACTTACTAGTGCTACGCGGCAAACATGATTTCATATCATAACTACATATACATATATAATCGCCGTGACCCCATAAAACGCACCAATACCCACGATTGCTCTCATCTGACTTGATAGCTCAGTTGGTAGAGCGCCAGACATGCAACCTGGAGGTCGTTGGGTTCGAGTCCCACTTGGGTCAGAGATTTTTTCTCTTTCCCTCGTAGGGCGTGCACACTTAGCACTACAGCTTACCACTTTATATCACATTCTTTGCAATTTATTACATCAGATAGAAGCTAGCGGACACCTTTGGAGCAATAAGCTTCAGAAGAGGAGACAAGTCTAATAACATATCTAAACCTACAACAGCTGCTGAACATTTTCTCTCGACACCTAATCACACTGCTAATGACATGCAACTAATCCCCATCGACAAAATGTTCTCTAATAGAGACTCAATTCGTAAGGCCAGAGAAGCTACTCTCATTACACAAGCTAGAAGAGAACACTCGTACCTTATGGTCTCAACATCCGTGACGAGTCATACTAGCTGGTATATATATAACCTCATTATCTTATTATTTCTATATTAAAGGAGCTCATTCAACCAAGATGCATTGCGAGCTCAAATTTCTCGATCCGCCATTTTCTGGGCCCCCGATAATGGCTCTGGAGAGCTTCTTGAAACAAATCCTATTCCATCGGTCTCGCAAGGGCATACCAGTTGATTATTTATAGGGGGAAATGTTCCTTATTTATTAGCTTTAGTGTTCAGTCATATATTTCCGAATTTTCACCTGCCAGGGGAAGTATTCAACGTACTCTGGAGTCGCCTTTGGTCAGTGAAATTATTACTAGAGCCTGTACTGGGCCCTTTCTCAGTGTAAGCATGTCCTCAAACTGGGTGTGGCACATGTCCTTGTAATTCTTCAAACTAACACCTGTTAAATCATTACTATTTAAATATTACGTGTCTGCCATCACTTCTGTATTTGACATCGAGAACCCTAGGTCTTGGAAGTCTGTATGTCTGAAATGTCACCAGGCAAGACAGTTAACCGCACCTCTCAAATGCTGCTTTTAGGTTGAAATAGGTATTGTAATTAGATCATTTATTGTAATTTAATTTTTCATAGGAAACCAACGTAATTGGCTAACGCTGTGTTGGTTCTCCTGGCCTCTATGTTTTGTTTGTTGTATACTTTACTTTATTCTATTTTGTATCTTCTATTATGGCCGAAGTAAGTAAATAAAAATAAATAAATAAAAGATGAATGAAGAAGTTATTTTGTAAATGGTTTTGTATTGAATATTTTCCACCAAATTTTGGCGGGAAAATTGCCAAAATTCAAAATTTAATAACTTTTCTCCCTCTTAACCAATCGAACTCGGGTTTTCGGTTTCTTTGTTGTCGACATGATGGGAAATCGAAAATACAAAATTTACTGATGTTCAAGGTAATTGAAAACATCGAGAAACCTATTATAAATGGATACATGACGTAACTGTGACGTCATCAAGATGTCTACGGTAGGTCAAATCATCGGATTTTGTTTAGGTCGTCGGTCTTCATCATCCCACAAAAATTCAATCTTCTATGTTGGAAACTTTTGAAAATATAGCAAAGTGATAGATTTTAGGGTCATTTGTGCCAAGCGTGTTTCGTGAGGAAATGGACCCACATTGCAAGTACTTCCTCAAGCAATAATGAGTTATTTCGAGATGATTTTGAACATCAAATTAGAAATTTAAAGGAGCACATTCAGTGTGGATGTCTCTCTGGTATTCCGGCTGGTTATTCCACGAGCATAAACGAAAGTTTACACGAAAAACTGAACGACCTTTTTGCTGGAGCAAAGATGAGTCCTGAACTGGCTTTGGCACTATTGACAATATTTTTTTAATTCTTGGAATTCAAGACGAAAAAACAAAGTACGTGGTATTTCTATAGTTAAGCCTCTGTCTTCCCTAATTGCTGAACAAGCTAGAAAGAAATTCAAGCAATCAGAATCGACTACTCCGCGGCAAACTGGAGAAAAGTTTGGAATTGGCGTTTCAGACAACGGCAAGAGTGAAACCGAGACATTTGACTGTACTTGTAGTCAAGAGATATCTAACATTTTTGATGGTGCTATGAAAAAAATGGCTCTGCTGAAGAACTTCTTGAAATCATCCGCAAACGTCGTTTATGATTTGTATCTTTTTCCAGAACTGTTTAACCAGATAATGAAAGCAACATTCACTGCAAACGTGATTAACAACAGAGAAGATAATGCCACATTGTTGTCAAATGTTTCAGGATGGGGATACTTTTTTTAAGACAGCAGAAAAATACCTTAAACCAGGAGAGTACAGCGGGGATGTTGGCGATTTAATGCTTTCTGCGCTGGTGAATGCCTACGCTTCATCGCGCGCCTAAGCAATATCGATTAGTACAGATGCTAGTCGATCGAGCTTCGCATTCAAGGCCCATGATACGCCAGACATTTCGTCACGCAACGCGCTCCTCTCCTGGAGAGGCTACAAAGTACATGTATAAACAACGTACGAGAAAATGGCGGACGAGAAGGAGCTACAGGTCGTACGAAACGAAGACAGCCCTCAGTTGTGCTGAACAAGAAAGACTTAGCCCTTTAAATTTTGCTCTCAAAGAAAGGGAAACTGTTTTTTTAACAACGGCTTCTTCAATGAGTGATGGAACCGATTTAAACCTTGTGTAGCGACCTTTATTTTGCATATAAATCGAGTTTATGATGTGTTTAGAAAGCTGCAACTTGTGGACATCGAAACTTAAAAAAGTAACGGCAGTTAAATGAAAACTTGTAATCTTCGTACATACATTAAATAAGAGAAGAAGTATGGCAGCCTCTAAGCTTTTGGAACCGACTTTTAACTTCGGAACAAGTCAGTATAATCTGAAGACTGGGCCCGGGGTGGGGTACTCCTGTTTGTGACGTATTATGTATGTGCCGCGGGGGTGGGTCAGGGTTTTGAGTTCGGTTTGGGCAGGTAGGGTCAGGGTTTTGACCTGATTTGGGTAGATCGGGGTCAGGATTTGAGTATAATTTGGGTGCAGTCAGGGTCGGGGTTCAGTATTTTTTAGGCAGTTAGGGTTCAGTTTTTTTTAGCTACTATGTCAATAAAAGACATTCTGTTGCCGCATTTTGATCGCCTGCCGCCACATGCAAGCACTGAGGTTCCCATACATCGTGACGCCGCTAATTCGTACTTCAGTACTTATCGTGCAATTTGAGTTTTTGGTATTTTCCCGGCTTAAAACTTGAAGCTTCATTATGATAATGACCTGGCATTGGCCTCTCCACTAAAATGCTACCACTGGAAATATGTGGACGATGTGACTATATCTGAATTATCCATTATGGTACTGACTTAATATCTCCAGAGTTATTCCTTAGTCCACTTTGAGTAAAAGCGGATCTTGATCAAATCGCCAGGTGGGAGCTATTTTGAATTTTGTTTTGTGTTATTATGGACGTTGTTGGCAGAGCATATATTTGTGTAGTGTGTGACGAGATTAGTTTCGTTGAATGTCTGTGTATATTATGCTTTGCAGTCTTCATATATGTCAGGGCATTAATAGAGGGGCTGAATGGGGGGGTACCAATATCAGTTAACAGCTAAATTTTTAGCTATTTATCAGTTATCAGTTAAATTTTGCTGTTATCAGTTAAGTTATATAAAAAGACTACCCTAACCTGATTTGAATACATATTTGCTGGTATGAAATGAATAATAACCGCTAATTCAACATCAAACATTACATTTTGTCTATTCATTTGAACAACATAACTTTTAATGATAACATCCTATTTTATGTGTCATGTTTAATATTTGACTATTATCAACTGGATCAAATCTGTCGAAAACCATCCGAAAAACCAATAATAGCATGTGACGTTACGTCATTTTAATAAAAAATAATGAAATATCAGGTAACAGCTATCTCACAAATATCAGCTAACAGCTAAAAAAAGGTAAAATTCTCAGTTAACAGCACTATTTTTGGTCCATTTCTCAGTTATCAGTTAACCCCATTCAGCCCCTCTTAATAGTCTGCTGCCATTATAGTGTCTATTTTAATATATTTTTTTAACAATATATTTTAGCAAACCCAGCAAGACAGAGATATAGGAAAGCGATTATATTCAACTGGTACTGGCCGAAACCGCACGCCTAAGCAATATCGAATAGTACAGATGCTAATATAAAATTCCCCCATACCAAATAAAAACCTCTGAATTTCTAACGAGATCTGAAACAACCACGGGGGCTGATCAAAGCCAGGTCCCGGCTAATCCACAGATGGGATTGGAATTTAGCGTTTTGGTTTTTGCGGAGGGAGGAAAACCGGAGATCCAGGAGAAAAACCCTCGGAGGAAGGACGATGTACCAACAAACTCAACTTACATATGGCGCCGCGTCATGGAATCGAACCTGGGCCACAGAGGTGAGAGGCGAAGTGCTTATTATAACCACTGCGCCACCCCAGCTCCCCCATACCAGTTGCTACGCCGCAACATCCACGAGTTAAAAATACAAGGAATTAACGAAACATGCTATCCCTCACCTGTTAGCCATGCACCTTGACTCGTATAAAGTACTTGGAGTAACTCTAAGCCATGGAACGAAATGGAACGAAATGGAACGAAAACACCTTGACTATGTCAAAAAGGCTTCGAAACGGTTATATTCTTAGGGTTCTATCCCAAGCCGGTTTACTATATGAAGACATAATACCTATTTTTATTGCTCTTGTTCGATCCGTACTTGAGGACTGTTGCCAAGAAGCCCTACTGCTTGCCGATCTACCCGGTCAGACACACGGCGCTCCTTACTCTGTGATAAGACCATGCGGAAGTTATACGTCCCTGGCTCTAGACGAACTCCAAGGACTTGTGGACAAACTCCAACATCAACTGCGAATAAATCGCAGTACGAATAAAGAGAGATTTCTGTCGATTCTGACTGTTTTATACCGTATGTAACTAGATCCGCGAAACGGTAATTCAATTCTCGTTAATATAGGCGAAACGTATGCGTCGCGTTGTGATGTATCTCATTTCTGGAAATGCATCCATCTACCGATCCAGCGATCTATCGATCTATCGATCTACCGATGCATCGATCTACCGATCCAGCGATCTACCGATCTACCGATTCAGCGATCCACCGATGCATCGATCCATCGATCCAGCGATCTATCGATCCAGCGATCCAGCGATCCAGCGATCCAGCGATCCAGCGATCCACCGATCCACCGATCCACCGATCCAGCGATCCACCGATCCACCGATCCACCGATCCATCGATCCACCGATCCATCGATCCATCGATCCATCGATCCATCGATCCATCGATCCATCGATCCATCGATCCATCGATCCATCGATCCATCGATCCATCGATCCATCGATCCATCGATCCATCGATCCATCGATCCATCGATCCATCGATCCATCGATCCATCGATCCATCGATCCATCGATCCATCGATCCATCGATCCATCGATCCATCGATCCATCGATCCATCGATCCATCGATCCATCGATCCATCGATCCATCGATCCATCGATCCATCGATCCATCGATCCATCGATCCATCGATCCATCGATCCATCGATCCATCGATCCATCGATCCATCGATCCATCGATCCATCGATCCATCGATCCATCGATCCATCGATCCATCGATCCATCGATCCATCGATCCATCGATCCATCGATCCATCGATCCATCGATCCATCGATCCATCGATCCATCGATCCATCGATCCATCGATCCATCGATCCATCGATCCATCGATCCATCGATCCATCGATCCATCGATCCATCGATCCATCGATCCATCGATCCATCGATCCATCGATCCATCGATCCATCGATCCATCGATCCATCGATCCATCGATCCATCGATCCATCGATCCATCGATCCATCGATCCATCGATCCATCGATCCATCGATCCATCGATCCATCGATCCATCGATCCATCGATCCATCGATCCATCGATCCACCGATCCACCGATCCACCGATCCACCGATCCACCGATCCACCGATCCACCGATCCACCGATCCACCGATCCAACGATCCATCGATCTGGCGATCCACCGATCCATTGATCTGGCGATCTAGAGCACGTTTTATATCTACACGTATTTGTTCATGTTATATATTACACCCTTTAACAGGTGTTAGTTTGAAGAATTACAAGGACATGTGCCACACCCAGTTTGAGGACATGCTTACACTGAGAAAGGGCCCTGTAGCCGACTGTTTGATCGTAATTCCTACAGTTTATCCAAACCAGGGCCTTTCTACATTGGCTTGATCGGCCCGCATACCTAAATGGCATGAAATTTAAAGGTCAGAAGAGCTGAGCCTTTTGCTTATCATCATCAGACACTTACAACATTTAAAGCAAATTGCTTTGACTGAAGACTCGAGAATGCGGTAGTCACGTGCGGCCGGTACATGCAAGATCTCGCAGTTTCTCTCTTAGTCTTATAGTCTTGGTTTTCGCTCAATGGGAGCTCAATGTACATGGACAACGCTGAGACAATTAAAGTAAGTAAAAGTGAAATGTCGTGTTGATATCTGCATGAGCGGCTGTAAAGTGGAACCTACTGTATTTTATAAATATTTATTTGCTGATGAATAAACTCCAAGTTCGATCAAGTGCCGCTGGGCGCTCAGAAAACTGATTGGTCGATATTTTTTTACCCAGCATATCCAATGTACGATTAACGGAAGTCAAGCATTGATCAAGGGGCTTTTAAAATGACACAAACCGGCTGAAATTCAGGCTAACAAACAACAACATTATACGGATTCGATTCCTCAAATTTGATTTCAAATTTGCATATTGCATTGGCGAGTCAAAAACGCACAGACCTTGCACACAAATAGAATGTGGCAAACAGTACTTCAACATTTCAAACCAGCATTTTGGCAGGGACAACCTAGCTCCTTTCTTTCGACTACGCGTTCTTGCATGCACAAGCCTAGAAAGGAAAGAACTCTAAATGAATAACGCTATCGTAGAATTGATTAATTTCCTTGCCACACGATCTGCATCGCTGGAACTTGGTCCAGAAGTTGGACAAGTTGGTTCGCTAGATCGAGCATGAGATCGATTGCTAGCACCACGTCGAGGAATTTTGATCGGAGAACCGTAGTAATTCCGCTCATTCTATTATATTTCTTCAATTATAAAGGCAACCGATCTCCCCGCCGATCTCGGCCATTCAGTTCAACTCGTAAACTCTTTTTATAAACAGCCCGATATCACATTTTCTGATTGGCAGCTGTCCGATTTCAAGTAGTTTCCCGTGTGAAAACAATAACAGTGACTCGCAATGCATCTTGGTTGAATGTCAATCATTTGTCATCTATTTCGAATTCCTATATTTCGTAACCCATATTTCTAGTTAGTCACGTTCGCCAATGTAATAACATTTCTTCATATTACCTGAAGAAAGCTGGTTTGGCCAGCCGAAATATCGTTCTATAAACCTCTACTGAATTTACGTTGTGTCGGCTTTGCTATTTTTAGTTTTATGTGTTCAGCCGATTAGATCCGGATCCAACGTACACTACCCTGGTTCCAGAGGGGCTCAGGTACGAATATACGGTAATGTGCCGCGATCGAAAGAGTTTTGATTCCCCGAAGGAGTTTTGTTTTGCGTGACTCGTGCTGAAATCTTGATTTAAGCTGGTCTCGCTTCGCTCGCCCCGACGATTTCGAGCCTCTGGTATCCAGGGTAAACGTACACCAGCAGGATCGTCGTCCACGGTTGCTTGCATTCTGTTCCTTAATTAATGCCAACTAATCCTGTGGCGATATTGAGTGGAAAGAACTTGATTAGTTTGAATACAGACTCTTAATTCAGTGAAGGGTGGGATGATGAACGTAGAATCTGAAAGATTCATAGAATTGACAAAGTCCTTTAGGAAGTTAGTCTATATATACTCTCCCTAAGACTCCATTTTTATACAATGGCAAAATGAATTTACCATTTTTATTTTTATTGTAAACAAATAGAATCTGTTTTCATACGCCCCATTTTGAAATCAGCCCTCTACTTGTAAATTTGAAGTTGAGGGTTGTAATGGCTCAGCGTATTTAAATAAAATATTATGTATGCAGTGTGGTCGATCGATAGAGCGCTAAGCATGGCGCCAACAACAAGTATATCAAAATCCATACCCTTTCCCAGAAAGGATACCCTATCCCAGACCTCGGCAGCTCAAAAACTATACCCTATCCCGCGGCACATACCCGTATAGGCCATATAAGGGAGTACCCCCCCCCCCCTCTCTCTGCCTTTAATCCCGCAAATTCTGCGAACTTTCTCTGAAAACTGTCAACGACGAATGCTCACTTGTCACAGGAAATCGAATTCTTTCCTTTCCTAAGAAATTGAGTGGACCCAAGGACTTTAGGTCGACGTAAAATATAACAGACTCGATCGTACAAATCTTCTCCGTTTGCTCTGCCATGTTTAGACTCACTGAAGTCCTGTCACATAGGAACGTGAATTGCACAATCGATTACTTTACGACGTCTACTAGAGCAGATTTCGTATGAGTGCGACAAACTACACCACTGACTTACAGCACGGTTACCGTACGGCATGCCGTGACGTTGAAATGGTTTCCCATTGTTTTTCTCCTGCTGATCCAATCGAATCACAGAACTACGGCCCAGCACATCTACAGCACGGCTATAACACGGTTACGGACATGCCGTAGTTTGCCACACTCATGCGAAATCTGCTCTAGTAACGAGGATCACCGAAGAAAGCTCTCGGTTATTTGGTAGTTGCCGATGCCTTACGAGTCGTTATTACGAGAATTGTACGGAGGTCGCGTAAGGCTCGCATCGATGTTTTGATGTTTTCATAGTCTTCATAAATCTTCCGGAGGTCTCGCGACTCAAAATCACGTGGAATAAGTGGTGAAATCACGAATATCGGTTATTAATTCAAGTTCTTCACGGGTTACGCGAAACCTTTGGGTCACGGATCACGAAGAATAATTTATTAAATTCACGTTTCTCGGAAAATAAAATCAGCTAATCACGCATCACGAGAATACTCCTATATACGACCCTCTTTTAACCATCAAGGCTTGTTAATTCTCACACAGAAATAGTTGCGTTCGACGAAGGAGAACGCCACCCTAATCTGGTGTCCGTTGGGTTCCCTGTGTCTCGTAAGCAAGAGAAATGGAGAATTTTGTTGTGGTCGTGTATCTTTTTTTCGCCATTTTTAATAAATTAACCTCGTTCTGGCGCGTGACTTTTCGCAAAACTTTTCTGATACCTGTGAGTTTGAAATGCGAGAAAAGTTGGTCCATTCGTAGATATTATTTTGCTAGACCCAAAAGTTTCTTCGACTGAAATGCCAAGATGTTGAGTTTTTCTAGGGCTGACAAAAGTTTTACGGACTTTGGAGGGACATTTTGTACATTTTGCGAAAGTTCTAAACGCACGTGGCATCGACATTAATGTCAGTAAACTTTACCAGCTTGTAGTTGTGTCGTGTTTATTCGTTCATTTCAAAAGTAATGGCTTAAAATATATAGTAAATGGCCCGATTTCTCAGTTCGGATCATGTCCAGTTTACGACTATATTGACATTGGATCAGCTTCAGTACATCCTCTCGGTATTAGCGTCAGGAGTACTTTGAAATATCGATAATATTCGTAGCGACCCCAGTGATCGAAAATAAACCCGATGACTTTATTTCACATTTAGAACGACACACCCTAAATATTCACAAGGTAGGGATATAGCTATTAGCTACAGGAAAAGTTACATGTACATGTATGCTACACTTATTATATACTAGCACCTGTGTTTAGACAGTGAAGTTAGAAATAATATTATCAGTCAGTCCATCAATCCTACTGAAATTCGAAAAGCATTGACACATTTGAGTCCTAAAAATGTTGAAAAGTATGGGTGGGTAAATCCTGCTAAAAAGAATTGTTTTCTATAAAAATACACAAAAACCTTCTCAATTAATATTGTAATATTTTTGAGCAAGTTAAGTTAAGAGACAGTTGTAATACATGTAGGCCTTTTGCAGAAAACAGTCATGTGCTGGTATAATACATTGTTTACAATGCATTGAACTTGTGATCTCCATGGCGGGAATGACTTTGCCATGGTGGCAAGCTATATTTAAAAACGCTGTTTTAGAAAGATTGACAATCTATTGCAGGTGGAAATTAATAGCTTTTACAAACAGGTTTTGCTAATAACACTACCAATGTCATACAAGTGCCTTGTATACATAGGAATGTATACATAACTTACATAACTTACATTGTATTAGTGAAAACATTCATAACTTTACACCCACGAGAGAGTCAGTCTGTTCATATCAACAGTGTACAATGTAGTCCAAAACACTGAAGAAATCTTTCAGTCATGTTTGTTTTACCACAAGTAGCCAAAAACATTATGTCGAATGCACTTAAATAAATCTATGATTACTTCTAGTTTTAACAATTTAATTGAATAGTGTTATTCATCAATCTCAATCAGATGACATGAGTCTGGAGAATTTATCTTCAAACTGGAACAGGGTAACGCCTATATGTATTTATCTTCATTTCCGAAGAAAATCACTAACCATTTTAAAATACACTTGTAACAAGAGAGAATGAGGGTAAAAGAACGAATCCCCCAACATGGGTCTGTTCCAATGATAATGAATTGAAATCTATTTTTAGATTACCTGCACATAGCCTGGTTATCATTCAAGAAAGACAACTGATTGGCGTAAAGTGGCGCTCGTGTGCCAAAGAGTAGTTTATAACCATGCTGAGTACCCTAGCGTACCAGAACGAGATAAAAATAACATACATCACATGTTATGAAACTAAAAATAGATTTCAAATAATTATCATGGGGCATGGGGATTCGTTCTCTTACCTCATCCTCTCTTGCTAATGCTAATGAGTAGAATATTTCTCGATTTCATAGGTTTATATCTCCAAAATGCTAATGAATTAATGTAACGTCAACCTAGGAATTTACTGTCATTTCTTTATCCTTTTGAATGAAACTATTCTGTTTTTATAAAATATTTGGAACAATAACTGATACCACAGTTATAGCAGAAATGTTTATAAAATGTCATTTATCTCTACCAGCATGTTTTTGTCTTATAATATAACATGGATGTTTATAAAATGTCATTTATCTCTACCAGCATGTTTTTGTCTTATAATAAATGATTCCTGGATAGACGTCATAATCATTAGCATTTTGGAGATATAAATCTGTATAACTCATAGACGCAAATAACACTCAAATCAAGAAATATCAACTATTGACTCGATGTAGAATCGATATTAATGATAACAAATTGACTAGTAGAGGCACTTTAAGGAGTGGGAAAACAGCCACCACTCCTTCCCTTGGTCAGCCTTGCACATAAGTGCACCCTGACCTAATGTATCGACAGGTCCGCAACGGACCAACGGGAAATCAAGTTCGCGCGCATCATTTTGGTTGAATTTTCACTCGAACTTTTGACTTCAAAGCATTGTTGCAGAAGAGTACAGGCTTCGATTTTTAAGTCCTTTCATGGACCAGTGACAAATTTAATTGGCTTGATGAATAAACTAATAAAACCCTTAACTCTTGCGATTTTTCTCCTTAACTGTACCAAACCCGAGATGATCCCCAATCAGTACCCAAAACGATCCCGCAATAAAACTGGGAATGGAATAAAGATTTTGGATAACATTTTCGCTAAACTTCTTGCTCAGTAAAAGAAATAAAGCTCAAAAGTAAGAATGTTTACTAGTGTTTTCTAATAGGACAAACCAACACTAGCAGACTGCAACCAACCCTTGTCAATCAAACCACGTGACGTCATCGATCACGTGACGATAGCGGAAATCGCTCATATCTCGCTGGGGATACACAGCAAACAGCCAGAACAGGTTACAAAACGTCGAACCGTTAGAGTCTTTACAGTCAGCCCTGGAATCTACATATAGGCCGCCTCATCACGTCCAAGTCGAATCAAATCACTCAATTGATCGTGCTGAACGTGGATATTATAAGGTACAATCCAAAAAAATATTTAGTGGCATTAAAACTACTTTAAATGATTGTATGTTATGTCAAGTCTTGTGTAAATCAAAATGACAACCTAGTTACACAGGTATTGGTCATCAGAATAACACTGGATTGTTCAACTCTCTTTAAATGCACACCTGCTGACACACTCATAAATCTCTTGTTGCAATTTGAGCAAACAAGAAGTTTAGCGAAAAATTTCCCAGTTTTATTTCGGGATCATTTCGGGTACTGATTGGGTGTCATTTCGGGTCGGGGATCATTTCAGGTGCGGCTTGAACAGTTTCGGGGATCGTTTCGGGTTCGGGTATCATTTCGGGTTCGGGATCATTTCGGGTTCGGGGATCATTTCGGGTTCAGGATCATTTCGGGTTTGGTACAACCTCCGGTTTTTTCTGCGATGTGTCGAGTTTCTGACGATTTTCTAAACAGAAACCATTTAGAAATACTCCCGCGATTTCTACCGCTGACTGTACATGCGCACATTTTGCAGACCTGTCGACTGTATCGCCTGGTTTGAATGCATTATTACACCACAAGTTGCACCTTCGTTTTCGCGCGCGGTAGCCTGAAAAACAAATGGTTCCCTGACACGGTCCCATTGGTAAATGAATGCCCAAAGAGTATCTTAAAGAGGAGCCCATAACCAGGAGCATCCATATCTCCTATATAGCTGTCACCGCGTTTTCGCAAGTTGGGCTATTTTAGATCATTTTCCCGCCAATTAGTGGCCTCATTAGCTACTTTTGTTATACCAATAACATCGCTGCTACGCTTTTGTGATTGTATATTCCCTTAGGAATTATTGCAACACAAGAATAGCCGGAAGCCGTTCTAAAAATAACCTAACTTGCGAAAACGCTGTGACATACGCCTGGTATTGCTGACTTGCAACCAGTCTCCAGAGCTTCAAATAACAAAGCCGTGGCGGCCATGTTGGTGGGACTAACAAGAGAAGCTAACGAGGAATCTTTTCTTGACGTCCACCAACATGGCGGCGATGACGTAACCACAGGCAGCCCAAGCTCTGTATTTGCACTGTGTGACTATTATTTCACAAAATTCTCAGATAAAGAAAATAAACTTACCTTAAGAGTTTGTTGTTGTCCTGTTGTTTCTCTGGGGTCTAGAAATGGCGGGTATGGGGCATTTCTCTCACTTTGGGTTTTTCTCTCTTCTCTGTCTTAAATAAAGGAAAGGCTGCACACTCACGAAAACCCATCCGATAGGCGTAATTTCCTCCGTCAGGTGAAAGGTAGATAGTTTTTCTTACCCCAGAAGTTTTCAGACTTGAGAAATCATTATCCTAACTCTTCCAAATGAACTCATTTCTTTGAAAAAGCCCTCTCATTCTTGGTCAGAAACTACGTGTTTGCTGCTATTCGGTCATGACCGTGGCAAACTCGGCTTTGTAGCCTGGTCTGCTGACAAAATTCCTCTTTCCGGCAGAGGGACAGTCAATAAATTAGAGAGCTTAAGCATCAACGACGGCGACGGCAGCGAGGACGGGACCTAGAAAAATGTTTTCTACCGAAATGTGATGCTTACTATTTCCTTCGTTCGCCTTTAATTACTTTTCACATTCATATCTTCGAAAAATATGACAAGCATAGAGGTCCGTTCACGCCGAAAGAAAAACGGAGTGACTTACTTTATACGTTGGCGTTCTCTTGTAAACCGTAAAATGTGGGGTTTTCACGTTCTGTTTTTCCAGACAACGGTTGAAATGTAGGTGACTGCGTGCATTCCCACGTGCAGTTATTGTATTTTGCAATTAAGGCTATTGTTTCATGCCGTCGTCCTAGACGTTGCCGTCGTGGTTGCTTAAGCAGGCTACAAAGCCGAGTTTGCCACGGTCATGACCGAATAGCAGCAAACACGTAGTTTCTGACCAAGAATGAGAGGGCTTTTTCAAAGAAATGAGTTCATTTGGAAGAGTTAGGATAATGATTTCTCAAGTCTGAAAACTTCTGGGGTAAGAAAAACTATCTACCTTTCACCTGACGGAGGAAATTACGCCTATCGGATGGGTTTTCGTGAGTGTGCAGCCTTTCCTTTATTTAAGACAGAGAAGAGAGAAAAACCCAAAGTGAGAGAAATGCCCCATAACCGCTATTTCTAGACCCCAGAGAAACAACAGGACAACAACAAACTCTTACGGTAAGTTTATTTTCTTTATCTGATAATTTTGTGAAATAATAGTCACACAGTGCAAATACAGAGCTTGGGCTGCCTGTGACGTAACAAGTCAAGACTGAATACGGGATGGCACTCCCGCAAATTAAGTTGATCTCGTTTGAAAATCCTTTAGAAACGAGGAATAAAACAATAGCCTTAATTACAAAATACAATAACTGCACGTGAAAATGAACGCAGTCGCCTACATTTCCACCGTTTTCTGCGAAAACACCCCCAAATTGCCGTTCAAACATAACGTGAACGTAAAGAAAGTAAATCAATCCGTGTTTCGTTCAGCGTGAACGGACTCTATACTCATCATATTTTTGGAAAATCTGGTTGTGGAAAACAATTCAATGCGAACAAGGGAAATAGTACATTTTTGGTGAAAAACAGTTTTCTACGTCCCGTCGTCGTCCTGATTGCTTAAAGTTCCTAATATCTCATCTCGTTCCATATGTCCACAGGCAGCCCAAACTAATGATTTTTACAAGGAATGTATGGGAATTTTGAGAAAAAATCTAAAACTGTACTAAATTGTGTTAGATTTTTACGTTGTATATCAGCTTTGCTGTAGTCTTCGGACTTTTCATTCGTTATCACTAAAATGATGAATAAAGTCATAAAATCTTACCTGTGTGTTGTGAAGTTGTTCCTCTTCATCACTGATGTGTTTATTTCTGGTTTGAGGTACTTCTGGGCTTCCCCCCTCCCTATATATATATTGAGAAGGCAGGAAACACGAGACGCCATTAGTCCACGTGGCAACTCTTCGAAGCCTCGTAATTCTTCGAAAATCCAAATTTTCAGTATTTTACCTCCAGAAACCCTTTCTTACATTCCTCTAGCACTCATTTAATTGATCCATCGCTTATTTCCTCGCTTTCTAAGTACTCAAATTCGACTGTTTCTCGGCAGACAAACTAGCATGTAACGATCCGGGGTACCGTCATCTTGACCTTTTTTCATGGGCTGCCTGTGCTAGTTGAACCACAGGCAGCCTGTGGTTGAACGTGGCTTTTCTTCGGAAGCAGTGACGAACGAGTGCCGAAGGAATCCAAGTCATTGTGCTCAATCGACCAATCGCTGAAATATGCAGAACAGAAGGCATATCAGCCATTAGAAGAGCGTAATGGGAATGGACAGTTTTCATTGAATCGTCAAATACAGTAGCGGAAATGCCACTAGAACATCCGTTTTTCGTTTGGCGTGAACGGAACTCTATACTCGGTCATATTTTTTCGAAAATCTGGTTGTGAAAAACAATTCAAGGTGAACGAGGGAAATAGTAGACACCAAATTTCGGGAGAAAGGCACTTTCCTACGTCCCGTCGTCATTGCCGTCGCCGTTGGCTGGTTGCTTAAAGTCCTTAATATGTCCTGCTTCGGCAGTTCTAACTGTTCTTTGCTCATCTGTTAGGCTCCAGGAAAGATAAGGGTTAATACGAGTTCTCACTGACCTATTTGTCACCCTATATTCTAGCCGCTACACGGACATATTTTTTCACTCTCGGCATATTGCAGTCAGTTCAACAGAATCGTCTATAACAAATTATTGTACAACTTACCTTGGTCAGTTCCATTTTTGGTTATTTTACATTTGAAACAGCTTTTGAAAAAAACTAAATCAAGAAATCAACTACATTTCTATTTGACATTTACTTCACCTATTGTTTGCTGAAAAGTTCATCGAAAAGATGTGTTTGTGAATCTACGTACGGGCTTTGTTAAATCACTAATCTTCCTCCGCTTATAAATCTCATGCATTTAATAGATCTCAACATTCTCCTAGGTTTTTGGCTTTTAGAAGACCAAATCTTTCATGGAATATTATGATTTTTGTGCAGTACTGAACACACATACATGTACTGAGTATGTTATGGAAAACGTTTCATGGCACCTGGGTGAACATTTTTGTTTTCAGAATTATGAACACTGACTTCCGTAAGTTCATGTACGGCAATGGCATCTAAACTTTGCACAAAAAGTCCGGTTAAAACAATCTCTGATACCAAAAAACCTACACTAGGACAACTTTAGGGTCTTGTGTAACTAATCGGCATACATATCAAGCTTCAAAACGTTTAATTATATAAGTAAAAGCGTAAAAGTTTATACAGTAACAAACTTTACGGCATGGAATCGAGGCTGCTATTTCTTGTATGCGTCTTGCAAATACTGCACGCAAACTTCCGTTTAAAAAGTTCCTGCTCTTCAAAGAACCACAGCAGCTCAAACAGGATACCATTCTGAGAAATCGACAGAAGTTTGAAGCTGTAGAATGTTTTTTCCAGTGCATGAAAGCTGATAGATCCAACTAGTAAAAGCCGCTACTGCACGACTGTTCTACACTTCACGAATCAATTCTTATGCGTGTTCGTATTGGCTTATTGTAAAAACAAAGGTTGTTGACGTCAGGAACAAGAAAGTCTATGAAGTCCATCAGACGGGGAGGGGGAGGAAGTGAGTGGACGACCTCGTACCGTCTGAAAATCAGGCTACATCTACTCCTGTGCTGGGAACAGAATCAATGGGGAAGATGGACGCTCCTGGTAATGGGCTCCTGGCTCAACAAAATATCTGGATTCTGATTGGTCAATACTGAGTGCATAAAAAGGATATCGAGTGCACAGTCGCATGCTCTCAGTAAATGTTTTCTCAGTATATTATAAACAAAAACTCGCATGAACTTCTCGTGCTATACGTGATTTATGGGCACAGTGATATTTTGAAGATTCTCAAGCTGCAGTCGCTCAGTGCCCATAAATCACGAGCAGTTCATGCGATTTCCTCTACAAATTAAACAACATAACGGCAAGAACTATGTCTTGTAACATATACCTTCTTATCTGCCATTTTCAGTCATTGACTACCGTACGAAACAACTGAAGTTGAAGTGTTGCTAATGGACTGTCTTACTGTTTTTCTTACACTAGAAGAAAAACACACTTCGGTGCTCCAATTTGAAAAGTTGGTTATTATTGGAATGTTTGTTAATTCGGTGGAAACTTGAGGATATCAAATTTCACATTTGCCTTAAATTGCCTTCCCGGCTTAAAATAACCAACTTTTCAAATTGGAGCAGTAACGTGTGCACTAACCTTGATTCACTTGCATGAAAATACCCACTATATTAACAACTTTTACCGTTCTCCAAGAGGCTTTTCTCAATTTTCCTTAAAATTAGAGTTCAAAGGTCACATTGCACGTTTCCATGGAAACTGACACAAAAAGGTATTAAGGTTGTGACTTTATCGAATCTATAAAAGTTCTGAGACTATATCTAACAAGCACGAAGAGATAGACCACCCCCTCTTGATTTGCGGCGGCCATATTAGAATAGTTTGAGACCCATGCCTTAATGCCCCTGAGAACATAATGGGAATACGAAAATACATAATTAGTAAATTATCAGGTACATTAAGGCCTTGGTCTCAAGATGGCCGCCCCAAATCAAGAAGGGGTAGCCTCTCTCTTTCTCTTTGTAATATTTTTACATACAATTTTAACAAATATGATGCTGTCACGACCTTAACAATTACACATGGCAGTTCCCATGGAAACATGGAATGTGACCTTTGAACTCTAATGAACATAATTTGTTTAATAGCCTCTTGCATTATGGTAAAGTGTTGACACTGAAAAGCCGGGGATTTTTATGCATGTGAATCAGAGATTAGCCATAGTATATAAATCCAACGAGGACAATTGAAAATATTATGGGGAAGACACATTTAGGCTAATGTGAGATTTGATACCCCAAATTTACGAACGTTTAATGATATTTTTATCTAGTGTCCTAGTTGGATTTATGAACTATGGAATATCTCTGATTCACATGCACAAATATCCTCCGTACATCAAAACACTTTACCATAATTTAGGAGGCTTTCAAATATATTTGTTTAAATTAGAGTCCAAAGGTCACATTCCATGCTTCCATGGAAACTGCCATGTGTAAATGTTAAGGTCGTAACAACATCATGATTGTCAAAGTTTGAAGAAAACGATTAGAATGAGAAAGAGATAGTCTACCCCCTCTTGATTTGCCGGCGGCCATTATTAGACCCATGCATGATGTTATAGGTAATTGAAAACTTAGAGAAACCTATTATAAATGGATACATGACGTAATTGTGACGTAATCAAGATGTCTCCAGTAGTGCAAATCATCGGATTTTGTTTTGGTCATCCGTCTTAATCCTCCCACAAAAATTCAATGTTCTACGTTAGAAACTTTTGAAAGTATAGCACTGAACGTGATCGATTTGAGGGTCATTTGTACCCACCGGCCATCAGCATCACGGTGAGAGGCTTTGATTACATTCTGATATCTGCAATATGCAAGCCTTTTGCCGTTTTCATTTGTGAAAAAAAAGTCGACTGATATCATGCTTTTAAAACATGCAAACTAAATAACTGTATAATTTATGTAATTCACTTATCAATTGAAACTCCGACCCCTCTTGATTTGAAAGTCATCAATCTAAGAAAACCCCCACCCCCCTTTGAGCACTTTATGCAGTCAAATGGAACCAATTCCCCACTTCTACAACAATTTTCTTTCTTGCCTGATGTATTTTCAAGTCAATAAAAGCTATCTGCGGCTTGATCGTTGGAAGTTCTCATATTTAAAGAAGTACAACACAAAGTACTAGTACAGGCCTGTTCGCAGTGTGGATGGGTATTTGAAAGAACTGTTCAACTAGTTTGCTTGCAGGTGGGGCAGAACTCACTTCCCCTCAGGCTGCTCTCCCTCCTTTAGTCCAACACGCTAAAACTGTACGGAACCACTATCTTTTGCTTCCTTGATTGTCACGTCAGCTGCTATTCGCTTCCCACGGCAGTCAACATACCTTAACGTGCCTATAAGCCCAAATTTGTTAACATTAAAATCGATTATCCATAAAGTAAATAATTGAACTGTAAAATATTTATTGATTTGAGTGTTGCATCTTTAAGTTCTAGAGGTTTCTATTTCCAATATGCTAATTATGTGACGTCATAGTAGACCAACAAAACGGTCATTTCTTTCTTCTTGTGAATGAAACTATTTCTGATTTATTCAAAATATGTGGTAAAATCACTGATATAAGGCTCAAATATAACATGTTTGTTTAGAGAAAATATATCTCTGCCAGCACGTTTTGTATAATAACTGAGGACTACTATGACATCACATAATTAGCATATTGGAAATAGAAACCTCTATAACCCATAGACGCAACACCCAAATCAAGAAATATTTTACAGTGCAACTACCATCACCTAAGAGAACCGATTGTGGATGGTTTGTTTATAGTAAAACATTGAATGCATTCTTCTGCTCTCGCCGCCCGCTATTTTACAGTGCAACTATTTATAATCGGTTAGGGTTAGGTTTGTAGTACGTGTTAGTATTTTTAGTGACACGGTCGTTCCATCGCAAGTTTCTGTGCCTGTGGCTCATTGTTAAAGGCCTGGTTTTGCACACCGAATGTCTCTGCTTCAAACCCCGCGGTGAGTAACAGAAAGATGATAAACAAGTAAGTTATATCAATTATAGACAACTTGCAATTTATAGGGAGGGATAACGCTGAGGGGTTAGGGCGGGATAAGGAGATCATGAAAGACTGACTAAATATATTTTTATGACTATCATCATACGCGCGATTACAATTCGGTATAATTCGGCACAATGCAACATTAAATTTAATGTGACTGGGTTCAACCAATTTAATGTTTGCGAGTCGGCTGGATGAGAAGGCATAAAGAGCTTATTTTAGTAGCAGGACATTTAAAATTCTCAATCGCTGCCCTTAGGCTGTAGAATAAGCTCCCGTAACCGTTGTCTCACTTTCTTATTACAATCTTAGGCTATTTTTCTCATATAGCATACATAGCACTACAGCATACCACTTTACATCACATTCTTTACACCTACTAGTGCTACGCGGCAAACATGATTTCATATCATAACTACATATACATAGTATAATCGCCGTGACCCCATAAAACGCACAAATACCCACGATTGCTCTCATCTGACTTGATAGCTCAGTTGGTAGAACGCCAGACATGCAACCTGGAGGTCGTTGGGTTCGAGTCCCACTTGGGTCAGAGATTTTTTCTCTTTCCCTCGTAGGGCGTGCACACATAGCACTATGCAGCATACCACTTTACATCACATTCTTTACACCTACTAGTGCTACGCGGCAAACATGATTTCATATCATATAACTACATATACATATATAATTGCCGTGACCCCATAAAAACGCACCAATAAGGCCCACGATTGCTCTCATCTGACTTGATAGCTCAGTTGGTAGAGCGCCAGACATGCAACCTGGAGGTCGTTGGATTCGAGTCCCACTTGGGTCAGAGATTTTTTCTCTTTCCCTCGTAGGGCGTGCACACATAGCACTACAGCATACCACTTTACATCACATTCTTTACACCTACTAGTGCTACGCGGCAAACATGATTTCATATCATAACTACATATTTTTCTCATATATGTTTATGTTGTTATCAGCCCGGCGTACGAAAATTTAGATGGCGCATATACATTTGACCACAATGACAGTAAAACACACACACCTATTCTCTCCAATGACAGTATACTGGCACCATCACTTGTACTGACTTCTTTTTCAGATTTAAAACCTTCCCACCGCAAATTTATATAGAATTTAAAGTTTTTCGCACGCAAAGAATTGAGGGTGAAAGTATAAACGGCCATCTTTTGTACGGTGGATGGTAAATAGCTGTTAACAATGTACAGCCTGGATTATAAGTAGTAGTAGGAAAATAAATTGTAAAAATAAAACAATGCAATGGCTAAATAGCTTTTCTCCCGTCACTTACTGCCATCAGCTTAGCATCTTTACAGAATACATGAAGGCTCTCGATACGTTCCATGTAGACTGGCTTTCCTCGTTCGTCTCCGACTCGATCAGCAAATCGATATACCCAACGTGGAGAGGGGGTTGGGTTTCAATGCGATTGCTTGTAGCTTTATAGTGATTGCCTCGTAGATCCGTTCGATACTGCACCTCACAAAGTCTTGGACCTTGTTCACCTCATCAATCATGCGGTCTATGATGCCCTTCTGCTGTTTGGACTGATTGTCAGCTTCCTGTTATCTCTCAGTCTTCAGGTCCTCGAATGTTCTGGTCTCATATTCCTCATAATAAACGAACCTGAGGAATTGACATTTAATATAGCATATTTGATGCATCGTCGGTGACGTCTTGTATGATCATGACCGCTCAAAATCTTATTCTCTTTATTTTCTCCCAGAGATGGTCAATGAGCAATGTCGTAATGCAAAACTGAATACGACTGTTAAACAGTCAGTGCACGTAACCTTGAAATTACGAAACTATACCATTTTGCTCCAGTCTCCAACAGTTTTGAGAATAAAGCTATAATCTCAGAGTAAAGCTATTCAGTTATAATCTTAGAATAAAGCTATATAATACTCTTAGAATAAAGCTTTAATCTTAGAATATATCTATAATCTTAGAATAAAGATAAAGCTCAGTATCATCTTATAACCAAAACCTTAACAGGCTTCTTCTCGGGTCAATCGAACGAATCAGTTTTCTTCTGCTTTTCTTTCAAAGTAAAACAAACAAATCCTGACACGCTTAGTTTCATACCACACGGAAATCGTTTTTTCTTCTTCAAATCGGTTGCCGCGGTTTAATTTGCTCATCTTAATTAAGGAACTTAGACTGAGTCCTTCTTATTTGTTTAAAGCAAGGCCTAAGCTTTCAAGGAACTGATAGATCGCTCATGAGTACTTGCAATTGTTCTTAATTTTTGGTTTCGTTTTGCCTTCTGTTTCACCCGTTTACTTTCTTTAAGTCGTAATATTTTTAGATTCGACTACTCATCGGCACGAGCGTGCAGGTGGATTAACAGTGGAAACTCAGGGACCACCTGTCGTAGGAGACCACCAAGCTCTCTTTAAGTGATTTTTTTAACTTTATTTTTATTATCATTTAACACTAATACATATACATTGATAACAAGGAATGAAACATCACTTACAAAACTCTTCAAACATACAAAATAAACCCAAAAAAAACTACTTAATGTTACCCATTTCGTCCAGAATTTGTGTACATCTTGTTTATACATTGCACTCTCATTTTCAAACTTAGCTTTTTCACTTAAGAGGATAAGGATGCTTTTCAAAAAAACAGTACACATGTAATATTTAGCTATGATTAGGATATGGTTAAAGAGCTTGTTAATGTTATTCTGTCTGAAGTTTGTTTATACCACCAATTTAACAGGCCGGCTATCCAGAAAAAGATAGCTTGATCGCATTTAACGAGAAAATGTTCTATCCCGGGGGGGGGGGGGGGGGGGGGGGGGGGGGGTGGGAGGGGTACTTACATGAAAAATGGGGTATGTATGTGAGGCCAAGAGGCTCAAACCCTGACCCTGTTTGACCCAATCCGAGCTCCAAAACCCTGATTGCCCCTTTTGGGAAAAAAAACCTGATTGCCCCTTCTTTAAATTGTTTTAAAAACACGGTCGGATATATATCCTGGCCGGTATACCGCGTACCGGATTTCATGCAAAATACGGAACATTTCAAGTCGGGACGTGGCATTGGGTAAACAAATCAGCAGATGAAGTACATAGATAAACTTGTACTGAAGTACGAATTTGCGGCGTCACGATGTATGGGAACCTTAGTGCTTGCATGTGGGCAGGCGATCAAAATGCGACAACATAATGTCTTTTTTTGACATAGTAGCTAAAAAAAATTAACTGCCTAAAAAATACTGAACCCCGACCCTGACTGCACCCAAATTATACTCAAATCCTTATCCTGATCTGCCCAAATCAGGTCAAAACCCTGACCCTACCTGCCCAAACTGAGCTCAAAACCCTGACCCACCCGGGCGGCACATACATAATACGTCACAAACAGGAGTACCGCACCCCCCCCCCCCCCCCCCCCCCCCCCCCCCCCCCGGGGGTTCTATCGTGTGTTTCTCTTCACAGCTTTGAAGAGGACAACGTTCGTAGCTAGGATGTTGTGGTTAATCTTGTATTGAAACATAGTGAGTTTAATCTCTTCGTGACAGTAAAAGAAAGTGTGTAGATTTGTTTGAGATTTTCCTCACAGACACCACGATCTCTAATTGTTGATTCGGCTGTCGGGGCTACGGAATTGGAGCTCTACAAGGGCGCTTCCTACCTTTTTCGCCGTTATTTTTTTGTGCGCTAGTAAACCATTTTGGTGCTGTCTTCTCACTTGGTCCTCTTGTGTTTTGTTTTTAAACGCTTGTATTGCGCTTATCAATCCAATAAACTGTAGAAAGGTACTCTTAATTTAAAATTTTGTTTTGAAAGGAGTGGAAAGTAATTGGCATGCTGTATTCGTCAAAAAGGTATTTTAAAACAAAAATCCCTTGTCAAACCAACTTTTGTAGAAAACTGGGCAGCCTCCCACTTTAATCAGGGTATTGTTTCAAATGATGTCGTTTTCTGTAGGAGGAGCCGGGTATTTTTTAAACTACGATGCTTTCCGATCCTGCCAATAAATTAAATTGATTTATAAAACACAGGGAGAGGTTGTAAATTCAGATATTTTACATCGTGATTGCATTTGAATAAGAATATTTCACCGTATCGACTCAAACAATTTAGAGTATACGTACCTTGAATTTACATGAAAGACTCTTCGTACTCTTAGCCGGCGTATCAACGTGAGAGACGGGAGGCGTTTCAAAAATATGGCGGGAACTTCACGTTGGTTCTACCCGTGATCTTGATTTCGGAAGCCGTAATAATTTCCTGGAGCGCTTGAAACTCGCTAGAACATAAAAACAGAATACTGAACAAAGTCGACACAACAACGTACGTCTTTCCTCCTCCCTGTACAGAACCGTTAAGCGGCAGCTTTGCCGCCATGTTGGCCTTCTACTCTGTCGAATGGAACCTCGAAAACGTTCCCTTGAAATGGTTTAAACGCATCGCTAGCGATATACTTCTTCAGCCTTCCTTCTTCCATCTCGCTCGAAAAAGCGTACAACTTTTTTGAAGGCGGATCAAGGCCAATACGAAAACGCGAAAGAGGCAAATGGTCGCGGCACCGATGCGAACTCGTCTTCTGCCATGATTCCATAGCTGAAGAGAATTGAATATTCGGATTTCGGAACGAAATGTAATCTTATTTACCGTTGTCTCAAATTAACTATTAAGACTGTATTTTTTTTCTCTTCTCTAATCTCAGTGTGATTGTATATTAATTAGGCAATACCATGTATGTATATGGGAATGCTAATAAACTATTGTATATTGTATATTGTATCTTAAAGCATCTCTGCTTTATAAAACAAACTTTGTACGTGATGACAAGCTGCAAAGTAGACAACCATGACGAGCCTCAGGCTCCATTTTTTGGGACGCTGCTGGATATTAGTTTTTCAGGTATCCGGTGTGTTAATTACGTGTTATCAGTAAATACCACCCTCACGGAAATGGTTCGTGTTGACACATTCTATCACTAATTCTTTAGAAACGTGTCAACAGCTCCATTTTAAATATGCTCAGCTCTTTTACGCTCTGTTCTTGATGTTTGGTACGATTTGACGAGGGATTTGACCAAGCTTTTATCTTTAAAATAAGCGGTGAATGGAGAACGCAGTGCAATAGGAATTCGAAGCGCTTGTGCATGACTCCGATGTCTCGGGAAAAATATTCAATGCCTGATTCTCCTTTCTTCTCGGCCAAATGCAATTGCTTTGCTAATTCTTTGTGCCGGACTGTGTCACCGTGGTAGTGTCGCATTAATAGGATTTGGCAGAATATGCAAATTTGTGTTTGTGGTTTTCAGAGTTTGACACTCTTCGCAAATGCTGTCAAGTTTAGATTGAAGCAAAAAGAACAGATTTCAATAATATATTGTATTATTTATTCAAGCGAGGTACATGGGATACCGTGCATTCTTGTTGGAGTCCACTTTGGCGGCGTGGAGTTTTGACAGATCAGTGGCAAACATTCAATTGTACAGAAACCGGGGACGGGTTTGCACACGTGTACACTTGATTTTTTACGTGTATATATTATATTCTAAACACATTATATTTCAGTTAGAAATGTAACTTGCTTTATTTAACAACGTTGTAGGATTGCAATATCCAATGCTTGCAGAAAACTCTATCTATCATTTCTCCAAAACAGATACGCTCTTAATCTTTGTACTAATTTGTACTAGTATTGGGTTACCTTTTTGACATGTCCAATCTATGGTGTCCAATCATGTACTCTTTGGTGACCACAGGGCTTTAGCGGAAAATATGAAAGTTTAGTCTAAGCTGTAGCAATGCGGTGAAGCTCTAGCAATGCGGTGAAGCTCTAGTGATAAAGATGTTGCTTCGTCGAGTATATTCTGCCGACCTTGATGCCTCTAAAGCATAGTATGCGTTACATCACCCCGCATTTTTGCTCGTAACTTAGTTTTCCAAATATTTCCTGATAAGCTAAAACAAATCAACATCAAACGGAGATACCATACGTGGAGACCGTGAAGAGCTCGCGCAGTATTCGTGGTTCAATGCCGGCAAAAATAGAGGCCAGGTAAATGTCTACGACTTAGAACAGTCAAGTGACCCGATAATGTACGGTTTGTCATTGCTTGGTTAAATAAGGGATCAGAGGCGTACAGTTGAGAGCTCATACCCTACAGCCAGCCTCCTGTATTCCACAAAGCCCTCCAGGTAATGATGTTGTGGACTTACAAAATTACACTAAAGCTTGACGCAGCAAACAAGGAGTTACTCTGTTTAAAGGCGCAGTTAAGATTTGTTACATCACCTCTGGCTAAAGTCCCGCCAAAATTGTCCGAAAGCCCGCCAAATTCATTCACCTCTAGTGAAAGTTGTAGTTCATCACCAGAAACGCTTACGAAGTCCGGAAAAAAGATCCTTAGTTGAAACACCAACAAAGAGGGGGAAAATGAAACACCGGGTCTCCGAATTAATTGATGAAACAGCTACAGGCAGAGTGTGATTACCATGGCGAATCACTAGGTAGAGTTCAAGCTAGGTCATGATGGCGAGCTATTTTGGATCGCCCTCATCAGGAGTCAGCGGCCAGAACTGCCATTTCAACAGCCATCGATATCGCTGTGGAACATAAAGGAGCAAACGGCATTTTCACAGTTAACTATATCCGATGGATCCTGGAACAGAAAAATAGCCAAACTGCGAAGGGCCGACTGGAATTATTTTTGTTCAAGGTAAGAGCCCGTTTATCTGACAATGGATTTCAGGATATGCTGAATCTAACTGGTCTTGGCTGTTACCTAAAACAGATAATACATTTATTTCATTATTTGGAGTGAATGTTATGAATTTGGCGATTTTATTAATCGCTATGAACTAGATGAACTGTGCATCTGTACCTTTGCAGCTAGGTCTTTGTACCGATTTACATAAAATTGTATAGTATGGCGTATAACATGACTTATATCTAAAAATGACAAATATACGGCCATCTACAATACATTATGAATTAAGCCCGGTTACAATTTAAAATTACTGTGTTTTGGTTTCGATTGAGAGTTGTGACCTACACCAAAGCTATACACAGTGGTGTTTGCACAATTAATTGCAACATGCCGTGAAACTGGAAACAGCGTGTAACAAACATGAATACAGGCCGCTTAGAATTTACCGCATAATAATTATGAATGAAACATCTATCTTCAGAATCAACACCGGTAAGAGGCGCTTGTGTTAATTTTTAGATTTCATAAAAGCATAAAGGCATAGTATGACTAAGTGAGGTAATCAAATGAGGGGTGGGGGGGGGGGGGGGGGGCAAAAGGCGAGACACGAACAGAAGACCAGGGTCGAAGCATAAAAGACCGCTGCACGAACGGACAGCCGCGATCAGGTTTCTCAAAATGATGCGGCTGTTTGAAATAGCCAATGAGCATGACAATCTATCGATCGTCCGTAAAAAATATTTTTAAAATTTTAATTTCAATATTCGCCCATATACATGTATATTTTTTTTATGTACATGTATGTGTGTTTCTTGTTCTAGATAACAACTGTACATGACACGCCCGTGATAGTCAAGTTTACAAAACCTGGATGTCATTTGTGGGTTGAGTTTCTTGTTTAGATATAACCATACATGACTAAGCCTTGCCTTGACTTATCGCTCAGGTGACACGCCCGTGATAGTCAAGTTTACAATAATAACATTACTAATAAGCTATCAAAAACATAAGATGTCATTTGTGGGTTGAGTTTCTTCTTTAGATATAACCATACATGACTAAGCCTTGCCTTGACTTATCGCTCAGGTGACACGCCCGTGATAGTCAAGTTTACAATAATAACAATACTAATAAGCTATCAAAAAACATAAGATGTCATTTGTGGGTTGAGTTTCTTGTTTAGATATAACCATACATGACTAAGCCTTGCCTTGACTTATCGCTCAGGTGACACGCCCGTGATAGTCAAGTTTACAATAATAACAATACTAATAAGCTATCCATGAACATAATATATCATTTGTGGGTTGAGTTTCTTGTTTAGATATAACCATACATGACTAAGCCTTGCCTTGACTTATCGCTCAGGTGACACGCCCGTGATAGTCAAGTTTACAATAATAACAATACTAATAAGCTATCAAAAAACATAAGATGTCATTTGTGGGTTGAGTTTCTTCTTTAGATATAACCATACATGACTAAGCCTTGCCTTGACTTATCGCTCAGGTGACACGCCCGTGATAGTCAAGTTTACAATAATAACAATACTAATAAGCTATCAAAAAACATAAGATGTCATTCGTGCGTTGTTTCTTGTTCTAGATATAACTATATACATGACTAAGTCTGGACTTATCGCTCAGGTGGCACGTCCGTGATAATCAAGTTTAAAAATAATAACAGTACTGTAAACATATTAAACAAGTTTACATTAATAACGGTACTACTGTAATAAGCTATCAATGAACACTGATGCTGTACATGTATGTGTGTTGCGGAGAGTTTCTCGTTCGTTAAAAATGAAAGTCTCATGATGAGCAAGGCAGCTGAAGGCAGCTTCAACTTCAGCTCTTAGTTTTCGTGAACGTGTTGATATCCTTGAACAATTAAGTCTGCGAGACTATCTACACGAACGTGGATTTCTTTATAACGACTTGAAAGAAAATAATGTTTTCCTTGAAAAGCACAGCAAAGAAGACGGGACGTATCATGCTATAATAATAGATTTAGGGAAGAGTCCAGCAAAAGTATAGCCACCATTACAGAAAAGTGTTGCCGTTCTAGCCCGCTTCGCAGGCCTTTCTTTTCAACAAGTTCAACAACAACTGAATAACATTTTTTTTGTGTGAAGTGTGGTGCAGAATTTCTGTCAAAATAGTGTGGGCCGTAATTTTTATAGGACTAGAAGTATATTCAGCTTATTCAATTAGACAAGACAAAATTAGCGTTAAGTAGCATGCAAAGGGAATTATTCCGAATTTCATTGTATCGTCCATGTAGTTTAGTTTCAGTTTCTCTTTTATTTTGAAAAACCCGGTCAACTGAAAAATAATGACGCGGTTATAACCTCAAGGCTACGACAGTTGTAGTCCAACTGTTTAGAGAAAACATGGATTAATGAAACATGTTTGTTAAAACACCAAAATCAAACTTGTGATTACATCTTAATAAAAAAACACCATTAAATCATTAAAGCAGTAAAAGCGGTTGTTCTTCTTTGAGTTGGTCCCGTAACAGAATAAATACTAGTACTGAGTTACCTAATGTTGTTACCAGGAAGTGCATCTGGTATTGATTGATTTTCAATCAGATGATCTTCGAGCTAGAACGCTAAACGGATCAAATGTAGGGGTTATTGACAGAGAAGTGTCTACATTTGAAAACTTTAACACCTCGTTAAGAGGGATAGGCTTCCTCCCGCAGCGTAAGTGCTATTGTTCGGTAGCCGAAGCTATGTTTGGAACGCGGATTTTCAGTACGGATCATGCCAAATAAAGCGACTTGAGGCTCCTCATGCTGCGCGCGTGTTGATGGAAACTTACATTGGATTATTACGTTACCATAACAACTAATCATTTGGCCCCAGTCGCCTGCTGTGAGATTCAGATTCTCATGAAGTTCGTCATGGTATATTTTTATCAATGTTTTAGTTGCTTTCCTGTAAGCTTTTCACAAATACGTCTCTAGCCTACGTGAAGCCGTTCTCGCCTATACGTGTCGTATATTTTACTGATTTCCCAAGGAATGTACACAAACATTTTAATCCTTGAATTCGTAACAAAAGCAGATACAAAATTGTTGGCAGACACAATTTATTTAGTTGACACCAACTTAGAAAAGCTCCCGCCTAAAATTTTACGGAACAAAACAAGACGCCAGAGTATCAGCGGATTTACAATATTCTCGTGTTTTTTTGTGTCTTTTCATGTCAGGATTTCCTCGAAGATATAAAAGTTGTGTCTTTTATGGCGTTCGCCTTGTCACTAAACGTGTTGTTTGACGAAATCAGTCCCGCCATCCAACTTGGACTGGCTCACACTAGCCTCGATAGTGATCTGCCGGATACCCTGCGTGCCCTGCGTGCCCTGCGTGCCCTGCGTATTACTCCGTCCGGCTGTAGACAGCTGTTTCGTCCTTGTTGGGACTCGTCAGCCACACCGCGGCCACACAGGGGTCAAACGTCTGCGCGTGTGTATTACGGTCAGTCTGGTGGGCGGCCGGGCGAATTTCTCGCGCAAAATTTACCTTAAAACATATTACAGTGAACTTCTACCCCCAAAAGTTAAGAAAAATACGTGAAAGTTAAGCTTTTTATTTTCACAGTCGACGGGAAATTGAACAAACTTCAAACTGTGAGTTTACCATTTTTTTTCGTAATTTACCAAAAATGTTCTCAAGGTTTGAAAACGGGTGTGTGAACAGTGACGGCCGCCGGCTCGCTTTGAATTTGTTTTGGAATATGTTGTTGTTGCTGCAAGACTTTTGACGCATGCACAGACGTTTGACCGCTGTGTGCACCGCGGCAAAACGGTATGCTCCGCTGACTGAAAGAACGAAGGCTCTAGTTTCAAATACAAGTTACCGAGGGCTTAAACATTTTTAGTAAATAATTTTCTAACTTAGTAAACTCACCGTGAATTACAAATTAAGAAAACTTAAACCGATTAAGTCTTAGGCTTAGCTTTTAAGTAGTCTTCTTGTTTTTCACGAAACATTTCATGTAAATAGGCGTACGTACGTAAAACAAAAAAAACGGCCTCCACACCGCGGCAAAACGTCATGCGCATGCGCCTTAGATAAGCCCAGCGCGCGCGCGTCCGCCCAGTTTCCCTCCGAAACTAAAAGAAAACAGACAATCACCCGTGTTTCTAATTTCAAGTACGTATGCGTATTTACGTGAAATGTTTCGCGAAAACTAAGAAAACTACATAAAAGATAAGTCTAAGACTTTAACAGGTTGAAGTTTTCTTTTAAGAAAATTGAAGTTGAAGTCGCATGCGCGTGACGTTGTGCCGCGGTGTGCTCGTAGACACTTCGCATCAGCCCATAAAAGCCACTATTGATTCTAGAAACGAGCTATTAAGAGAGGAAACTGGTTATCAGCTACGTCACACATTGCGTGTAGCAAGCAGCCAAAAACAAGGCAAATATCAGCTTTCATGTCAGTGCTATGGCATACTCCCGAATGGCATTCTGGAAAAAGCTTGAGCCCTGACTGGTCAGCGGTACTTAACTGACTTGGACTGAGGGGGAGGGTTGACTTTGCACTCTAGATTTTACCAATTGACCGATTTTGTTTTTACATTTGTTGTCCCAATTCAAATCATGTGACATCTCTCCAAAGGATTCAGTGCTTTGCTTTCCAATTAGAGACATTTTTTGGGAAACAGAAAAACAAGAAAACATTAGTCAAGGTAAAAGTCAGGTGACCTGAATTGGGACAACAAATGTAAAGTTAAATCGGTCAATGCACCTTTTGCAGGAATGCAATCACGTGGTTGTACTGGAGGGCAAAAAAATCTTAATTCGTATATTTAAACGCACTTGTAGGAGATCGGTAGTGTTATTAGCAAAACCTGTTCGTAAATGCTATTTTCCACCTCCAATCGATTGTCGATATTTCTAAAATAGCGTTTTTAAAGATAGCTTGCCGTCCAGAATCTACGGCAACATAACTGTTTCCTGCAAAAGGCCTATTGAGCCTAAATTGGTCCAGTAGTCAAAGGGATAAAAAGCTTTTAATCATATCAATAAAATAACAAGCAAAAGTGTCGTTTAGAACTTCCCGCGGCCTCTTCCATATTAGGAATATTCCATATTTGGAAGAGCTGCCAGGACAATCAAAATGGCGGTTTCTAGGTTCCAGACACTCGTTGTTTGATATGCTGCCTTCGCAGGGATTTCAAATAAACTGAATATGAATCAACAAGCCAGAATACCATTTCGTATCAGAGAAAGGACGAATAAAATATTAATAAAGGCTGTTTTAATATAATTATCCGTCTGTTGGCAATATGAAAACCAACTGAATAACCAACGTAACGCAAACAACGGTGCAGACGGATATAATGTGATACAGTGGAACTTCTATATAACGGCCCCCACTATTAAGCGGCCACCCTCTATATAGACCTATATAGTGGTCACTTTTCAAAGTCCCAAACATTTTCCCAGTTAAACTTTGTAAATGAGACCTCTATTAGGCGGTCACCTCTATTAAGCGGTCGCGGCCACCTTTCAGTGGTCCCGTCTTTAACTACCTTTGTATCTTTAACCTTTATTAAGCGGCCAGTACAGAAAGGGTAATATAAAACCGCGGCTAATTTTAGGTTTTTATTTCTACATATCCATCCGCACACCTTTCCATATTCAAGATAGCACTTTCTCATATAACCTAAATACACTGCATGTACATTCAGAGGTGATTGTACTAAGTAATGCCATGATAAAATATCGCTTTTTCCACACCCACCAATATCATTTTTCAGCTGACCTCTATTAAGTGGTCACCTCCATATAACGACCACTTTCTCGGGTCACAAGGGTGACCGTGTATATAGAGGTTCCATTGTACTTATAATGAGTGTCCGTGTTATATCTCCGATATTTTATAACTGAGTTCTAAAATGTTACTTCTAAAAGATAATATTTTTTGAGAAATTGATGAAATTTCTTGTTTATAGCTATGTTCTGCGTCATTGATATGCGCAGTTAGAGTACGGAGGAAAATAATTGTGTCCCACATTGATGGTCCGGTCGCATTGGCATAACAGTGACTCGGAAGCCTCTATTTTTGAGCTCACCTGGTCATTGCACTTTCGAATGTATGTCAGTTTGTCTTTATATCAGTGATATAAAACTGATTAATTAATAAAACATGAGTTTTATTTCAGTGATATAAAACTCATGTTTCACTAATTCGTTTTATATCACTGACATAAAGGTACTGATGTTTTATTAACCAGTGTCTATACTGGGGTAGTACCTTATGAATTATTAATGAATTTTAGATGATAATAATCAGTCTGAAAAGCACCCTCTGATTGGTCGAGAGCGCTGTGTTATTAGAGTCATGAGCGCACGCACTTTCTATACAGAGGTGAGTTCTCGTTTTGGTTCCTATCCCATTATTTGAGCCGTCATCCGCAGCATGACCAGCAGTTATCCACGCTAATGTTTAAGTTGATATGCGTCAACTAAGTTTCCAGATTAAGACCTCTGGAAACAGCCGTGATTTCTAGCTTCACAAATTATTGTTTTCGTTTAACAATGGCGATGGTGTCTTTTGTTGCTTTTGATCGATGAGCCATTCTCTAATCAAAATGATAATGAAACTTTCAAACAATTTTGTTTCATAACGAACTATATTCATGCAATTTTCGAGCTATATGAAAGAATGTCCTAGGATTGTGGTGCATAATATAACGCGTGATAGTTACGTCACTAACATGCGCAGTTGGAGTATGGTGAAAAAAAATGTTCCATAATGAATAGATGGTTTGCACTCAATCCCCAGAGATTCAAATGACAAAGGGCATGGTGGCCATGTTGGTGTACAGAACAAAAGAAGCTAACGAGGAATCTATTGTTACCTGTACACCAACATGGCGGCTATGCAAAGGGTCTATAGGCGGTTCCCAGGTCAACAATGCGTATTCAAGCTAAACCCAGCTTTCCTCTGCTTGGTGGTTTCTAAACCAGTAACGCTTTGTAAAAAAATCACTCCAACCAGCGTAAGAAAATTCAAATTTGCCATGTCTAATTCTTGATATAATCACTCCAAACTGTTTCCATTCGCAGATTAGATGTTGTTAACTTAGATTCGAGGATAAGAAAAAGTTATGATTTGTTTTATTCGCTAAAAAAAGGCAAAATAGCTCCCAAAATCGTGTGCTTTCGAGTGAGTAATGCGAGCTATACCAGAAGTCAGGTCACCCGTAAATCGATATATACGCAATGACTTCGATATGCGCATACTAATTAGTACTTATTGGCCTATTCTACGATAATTACGCGTTTAAAATTGTTTATTTTATTGGGGTTTAATTCTCCCAGAGACCGCATTCCGTATAATGGCGACCTCCTAATTTGTAAGATAAATATGTAGAGGGAAACTACTGCCTACCACATAAAGGATTGTGGGTAAAAGTACAAGCCGCCATCTTTTTCGGTACCGTCGAGTTGGCCGGTATATACTTCATGGTAGTTTTTCGTTCCATATAGTCTCCCTGCATAATACTGTAAAAGAGAAAAGAGAAAATGATCATGCAGGAAACACTACCATGAAGTATATACCGGTGGATTGGTGTCGAGTTATATGAGAACAAAACGGAGACCAACTCCTCCTTAGCCTGCGAACAGACTCATGGGATCCAGAGAAGTAAGGGGAAGGATGCAATACAAATTTGAATATCTGCGTCTAATTTTTCGACGCAATCTTCTATTGTTCCATTTTACGTTGAAATCTATCCGTGCATGTATAAATTAAATTAACTATCTAAGGCCCGTTTCAGATAGTGCTACACTCATGTGCTGAACCTAATTAGATAAACAAAGCCGCTCAATTATTATCCTTTCAATAGACCAATCCAAGGTCGCCATTGCCATTACGATATCTAGTTAAATTAGCGATAGTACAGTTACTGCGCTACTTGATGCCACTGACAAATGGGCTTTGAACGACAATGGATTGATTAACGCCATGATTTGCATCGACCTAAAAAAGAGTTCGACACTTCTGCTACAAAACTACGGCGTGTGCCAGTCCAGTACCGCGTGGTTTAAATCATATCTTAGTGGAAGAGAGCAGAAGTGTGTGGTCGACAGAATATTATCAGACACTGAAGTCCTTTCTTGTGGCATTCCCCAGGGAAACTATTTTAGGGCCTTTATTGTTTTTGCTTTATATTAATGACCTTCCAAATTGCTTAGAGTTTTCAAACACGCAAATGTATGCGGACGATACTAGTATTACAATTCCAGCACAGAGATCGAGCTAAACTTCATGCTCGACATCGACATCAAACACGTTTGTGAGATCTAATAGGTTAAGTTTAAATGGAATTTCTACTCCAAATGACTTGCTCAACATTACAGGGTGCAGGATTAGTCGTCCCTAGGGGTTAATTTTTATATTGACGAATCGCTGGCTTGGGCAAGCCATGTCGAGAAGATTTCAAGTAAAATCGCATGTGCGGTTGGCGCCCTTAACACGCATAAAGCCCTTTGTCCCAATGTCCTCCCTCGAAACTATGTATAAAACTCTTATCCAACCAAATTTTGATTACTGCAGCATAGTCTGGGATGGACTGGGCACTGGGCTTCCCCAAAAAATACACAAACTTCAAAATCGAGCAACCAGAATAATTACAAATTCAAACTTCGGTGATAGTGTTGGCCCTCTTCTTGAAAAATTGGAATGGGACCGACTATCTACTCGCCGAAGCAAGCTATTGGCCATCGAAATATACAAAGTGTATAATAATCAAGCGCCTAAATATTTAATTAATAAATTTTCTAAAGTTGTAACGCCATATAAAATTACAATTGCCTCTCCCAAAAAAACAACGACGTTAAATACATTATCCTTCCTTCCTTATTCTTTTGCATAAGGTCAGATGTCATTGATGGACAAGTTTTTCTGCCAATGAAATCTATTTGAATTTCCCGCGCGTCTCCATCTTGGATTTATAGAGATCATTGAGCTGCCTCTACTGATCTCTAAAGAGAAATAGTTTTCTAGTAAAAAACAAATTCATTGTTTGTTTGACTGTATACGTAGGTTTCTTAAATGTTCCTGGTTTGTACATCAAACTAAATCTAAAGATTATATCTACAAATAACCTTTAGCCCCCCTTTTCATTCTGCTTCTACAGCCAACCGTCCATAGGAACTCCCTTATTGGCATCATTCTCTTCGTTCAGAGCAGCATCCCTTCTTTAACTTCTGTTTGAAGGTCAGTTTCGGCTTTTGTGCGAACTCTCTTGCGGCAGTAGATCTTAAAGTCCTCGGGCCAGTCTTCTACTTGCTCTACGGTCTGGGGCATGGGGGAGAATAGTGTTTCTGGCAACCACAGAGCCATGATTCCTGCAGCAACAGCAAGCACGCCGAAAATGACCAGAGGGAGGGTCTTATTCACGTTCGGTAAATCTGCCTATCAAAGAAAGAAGCCGCAATGTGTACGGATTGATAATAATATTAATAATGATGATAATGATGATGATGTCAATTGATAAACCACATACTGATAAAGTTACACAAAATATTGTAAAATAGCTACCCTACGTATTGCGAACGTATATAAGTACGGATTGGCCAGCCGAAATACAATAATTGTATTCAATATATTTAGCGTAGTATATTCTCTACAATAAACATGATGTTCCCCTAATCTTACAAGATGTTCTTGTGCCAGTCTCTTAGATGCACAGTTACAACACTAGATATTCCTCAGGTAATAATTTATATAGACCAAACATTCGGAACTAACTATGGTTTATTTTGTTACAAAAGTATGGGAAGAAATACCATCTCAAATAAAACAACTAGGGTTTTGGACCTTCAAGAAAGAATGGTTATCTAGACAGGTCTAGACATGTCTTCTCTAACTTTACCGACTGCTGTATCTTGCCTTTCTTCTTCTTTCATTTTCTTTATATTGCATTAGATAAAGTTTCACATAATCCAAAAACGTCCAGGCCAACTCGAAAGCTCTGCTACTTTGGCCTCTGCACACTTCTACTTGTCGAAATACGCTCTTCATATATTCATTTCCTTCTAGTAATCTTACTTGTATTCTAATCACTTCGTGAACCGAATACAAATCATTTAATACCTAACCTTCCAGGCAATGAAGATCACAACAATATCAGGAAGGCGCATCTCGTTTATTAGCCGATTGAAAAAATGCCTACAAATAGTTAATGTATGAAAAATAAAGTTTAGTCTATGCAATAGCTTTAGAGATGCCTTCGGTGGCAACTCAATTACTCTCTGTTCTTATATACTACTCCTAATTAACTGACATAGCACCTAAACACAAACAGTTCATTCCTTAATGTTCGATGTTACATAACCATACTAAAACAACTAATATAATTGCATTAAGATGTAAGAAACTGTCTTAAGAGACCGGAACTAAATATATTTAACTCTTCATGTACACTGCAATTGTAATCCCGAAAAAGTGTGAATAAAATTGAATTGAATTGAATAGTATAGGTATCAGCTTTGCCGTAGTCATTGTTTACAAAGCACTGAATAGGACAACTATTTACCAGTAGTACGATGTAAGGAGCAAGGATGCCTCCTACTCGTGCCATCATGGACGCCACACCTATACCAGTGTTCCTAACAAGTATGGATACAGATTATTAGTACGAGAAATAAAACATAGACGCCACACCTATACCAGTGTTCCTAACAAGTATGGATACAGATTATTAGTACGAGAATAAAACATAGACGCCACACCTATACCAGTGTTCCTAACAAGTATGGATAGAGATTATTACTACGAGAAATAAAACATAGACGCCACACCTACATGTATACCAGTGTTCCTAACAAGTATGGATACATATAATTAGTACGAGAATAAAACATAGACACCACACCTATACCAGTGTTCCTAACAAGTATGGATGCAGATTATTTGTACGAGAATAAAACATAGACACCACACCTATACCAGTGTTCCTAACAAATATGGATAGAGTTATTAGTACGAGAATAAAACATAGACACCACACCTATACCAGTGTTCCTAACAAGTATGGATAGAGTTATTTGTACGAGAATAAAACATAGACACCACACCTATACCAGTGTTCCTAACAAGTATGGATACAGATTATTAGTACGAGAATAAAACATAGACGCCACACCTATACCAGTGTTCCTAACAAGTATAGATACAGGTGATTAGTACGAGAATAAAACATAGACGCCACACCTATACCAGTGTCCCTAACAAGTATGGATACAGGTGATAATAGTACGAGAATAAAACATAGACACCACACCTATACCAGTGTTCCTAACAAGTATGGATACAGATTATTAGTACCAGAATAAAACATAGACACCACACCTATACCAGTGTTCCTAACAAGTATGGATACAGATTATTAGTACGAGAATAAAACATAGACGCCACACCTATACCAGTGTTCCTAACAAGTATGGATACAGATTATTAGTACGAAAAATAAAACATAGACGCCACACCTATACCAGTGTTTCTAACAAGTATGAATACAGGTGATAATAGTACGAGAATAAAACATAGACACCACACCTATACCAGTGTTCCTAACAAGTATGGATACAGATTATTAGTACCAGAATAAAACATAGACACCACACCTATACCAGTGTTCCTAACAGGTATGGATACAGATTATTAGTACGAGAATAAAACATAGACACCACACCTATACCAGTGTTCCTAACAAGTATGGATAGAGTTATTTGTACGAGAATAAAACATAGACACCACACCTATACCAGTGTTCCTAACGAGTATGGATACAGGTGATAATAGTACGAGAATAAAACATAGACACCACACCTATACCAGTGTTCCTAACAAGTATGGATACAGATTATTAGTACGAGAATAAAACATAGACGCCACACCTATACCAGTGATCCTAACAAGTATGGATACAGATTATTAGTACGAGAATAAAACATAGACGCCACACCTATACCAGTGTTCCTAACAAGTATGGATACAGGTGATAATAGTACGAGAATAAAACATAGACACCACACCTATACCAGTGTTCCTAACAAGTATGGATACAGATTATTAGTACCAGAATAAAACACAGACGCCACACCTATACCAGTGATCCTAACAAGTATGGATACAGATTATTAGTACGAGAATAAAACATAGACGCCACACCTATACCAGTGTTCCTAACAAGTATAGATACAGGTGATTAGTACGAGAATAAAACATAGACGCCACACCTATACCAGTGTTCCTAACAAGTATGGATACAGGTGATAATAGTACGAGAATAAAACATAGACACCACACCTATACCAGTGTTCCTAACAAGTATGGATACAGATTATTAGTACCAGAATAAAACATAGACACCACACCTATACCAGTGTTCCTAACAAGTATGTATACAGATTATTAGTACGAGAATAAAACATAGACGCCACACCTATACCAGTGTTCCTAACAAGTATGGATACAGATTATTAGTACGAAAAATAAAACATAGACGCCACACCTATACCAGTGTTTCTAACAAGTATGAATACAGGTGATAATAGTACGAGAATAAAACATAGACACCACACCTATACCAGTGTTCCTAACAAGTATGGATACAGATTATTAGTACCAGAATAAAACATAGACACCACACCTATACCAGTGTTCCTAACAGGTATGGATACAGATTATTAGTACGAGAATAAAACATAAACACCACACCTATACCAGTGTTCCTAACAAGTATGGATACAGATTATTAGTACCAGAATAAAACATAGACACCACACCTATACCAGTGTTCCTAACAAGTATGTATACAGATTATTAGTACGAGAATAAAACATAGACACCACACCTATACCAGTGTTCCTAACAAGTATGGATAGAGTTATTTGTACGAGAATAAAACATAGACACCACACCTATACCAGTGTTCCTAACAAGTATGGATACAGATTATTAGTACCAGAATAAAACATAGACACCACACCTATGCCAGTGTTCCTATCAAGTATGGATACAGATTATTAGTACGAGAATAAAACATAGACGCCACACCTATACCAGTGTTCCTAACAAGTATGGATACAGATTATTAGTACGAAAAATAAAACATAGACGCCACACCTATACCAGTGTTTCTAACAAGTATGAATACAGGTGATAATAGTACGAGAATAAAACATAGACACCACACCTATACCAGTGTTCCTAACAAGTATGGATACAGATTATTAGTACCAGAATAAAACATAGACACCACACCTATACCAGTGTTCCTAACAGGTATGGATACAGATTATTAGTACGAGAATAAAACATAAACACCACACCTATACCAGTGTTCCTAACAAGTATGGATACAGATTATTAGTACCAGAATAAAACATAGACACCTCACCTATACCAGTGTTCCTAACAAGTATGTATACAGATTATTAGTACGAGAATAAAACATAGACACCACACCTATACCAGTGTTCCTAACAAGTATGGATGCAGATTATTAGTACGAGAATAAAACATAGACACCACACCTATACCAGTGTTCCTAACAAGTATGGATAGAGTTATTAGTACGAGAATAAAACATAGACACGACACCTATACCAGTGTTCCTAACAAGTATGGATAGAGTTATTTGTACGAGAATAAAACATAGACACCACACCTATACCAGTGTTCCTAACGAGTATGGATACAGGTGATAATATTACGAGAATAAAACATAGACACCACACCTATACCAGTGTTCCTAACAAGTATGGATACAGATTATTAGTACGAGAATAAAACATAGACGCCACACCTATACCAGTGATCCTAACAAGTATGGATACAGATTATTAGTACGAGAATAAAACATAGACGCCACACCTATACCAGTGTTCCTAACAAGTATGGATACAGGTGATAATAGTACGAGAATAAAACATAGACACCACACCTATACCAGTGTTCCTAACAAGTATGGATACAGATTATTAGTACCAGAATAAAACACAGACGCCACACCTATACCAGTGATCCTAACAAGTATGGATACAGATTATTAGTACGAGAATAAAACATAGACGCCACACCTATACCAGTGTTCCTAACAAGTATAGATACAGGTGATTAGTACGAGAATAAAACATAGACGCCACACCTATACCAGTGTTCCTAACAAGTATGGATACAGGTGATAATAGTACGAGAATAAAACATAGACACCACACCTATACCAGTGTTCCTAACAAGTATGGATACAGATTATTAGTACCAGAATAAAACATAGACACCACACCTATACCAGTGTTCCTAACAAGTATGGATACAGATTATTAGTACGAGAATAAAACATAGACGCCACACCTATACCAGTGTTCCTAACAAGTATGGATACAGATTATTAGTACGAAAAATAAAACATAGACGCCACACCTATACCAGTGTTTCTAACAAGTATGAATACAGGTGATAATAGTACGAGAATAAAACATAGACACCACACCTATACCAGTGTTCCTAACAAGTATGGATACAGATTATTAGTACCAGAATAAAACATAGACACCACACCTATACCAGTGTTCCTAACAGGTATGGATACAGATTATTAGTACGAGAATAAAACATAAACACCACACCTATACCAGTGTTCCTAACAAGTATGGATACAGATTATTAGTACCAGAATAAAACATAGACACCACACCTATACCAGTGTTCCTAACAAGTATGTATACAGATTATTAGTACGAGAATAAAACATAGACACCACACCTATACCAGTGTTCCTAACAAGTATGGATGCAGATTATTAGTACGAGAATAAAACATAGACACCACACCTATACCAGTGTTCCTAACAAGTATGGATAGAGTTATTAGTACGAGAATAAAACATAGACACCACACCTATACCAGTGTTCCTAACAAGTATGGATATAGTTATTTGTACGAGAATAAAACATAGACACCACACCTATACCAGTGTTCCTAACAAGTATGGATACAGATTATTAGTACCAGAATAAAACATAGACACCACACCTATACCAGTGTTCCTAACAAGTATGGATACAGATTATTAGTACCAGAATAAAACATAGACACCACACCTATACCAGTGTTCCTAACAGGTATGGATACAGATTATTAGTACGAGAATAAAACATAAACACCACACCTATACCAGTGTTCCTAACAAGTATGGATACAGATTATTAGTACCAGAATAAAACATAGACACCTCACCTATACCAGTGTTCCTAACAAGTATGTATACAGATTATTAGTACGAGAATAAAACATAGACACCACACCTATACCAGTGTTCCTAACAAGTATGGATGCAGATTATTAGTACGAGAATAAAACATAGACACCACACCTATACCAGTGTTCCTAACAAGTATGGATAGAGTTATTAGTACGAGAATAAAACATAGACACCACACCTATACCAGTGTTCCTAACAAGTATGGATAGAGTTATTTGTACGAGAATAAAACATAGACACCACACCTATACCAGTGTTCCTAACGAGTATGGATACAGGTGATAATAGTACGAGAATAAAACATAGACACCACACCTATACCAGTGTTCCTAACAAGTATGGATACAGATTATTAGTACCAGAATAAAACATAGACACCACACCTATACCAGTGTTCCTAACAAGTATGGATACAGATTATTAGTACGAGAATAAAACATAGACGCCACACCTATACCAGTGTTCCTAACAAGTATGGATACAGATTATTAGTACGAAAAATAAAACATAGACGCCACACCTATACCAGTGTTTCTAAGAAGTATGAATACAGGTGATAATAGTACGAGAATAAAACATAGACACCACACCTATACCAGTGTTCCTAACAAGTATGGATACAGATTATTAGTACCAGAATAAAACATAGACACCACACCTATACCAGTGTTCCTAACAGGTATGGATACAGATTATTAGTACGAGAATAAAACATAAACACCACACCTATACCAGTGTTCCTAACAAGTATGGATACAGATTATTAGTACCAGAATAAAACATAGACACCACACCTATACCAGTGTTCCTAACAAGTATGTATACAGATTATTAGTACGAGAATAAAACATAGACACCACACCTATACCAGTGTTCCTAACAAGTATGGATGCAGATTATTAGTACGAGAATAAAACATAGACACCACACCTATACCAGTGTTCCTAACAAGTATGGATAGAGTTAATAGTACGAGAATAAAACATAGACACCACACCTATACCAGTGTTCCTAACAAGTATGGATACAGATTATTAGTACGAGAATAAAACATAGACGCCACACCTATACCAGTGTTCCTAACAAGTATAGATACAGATTATTAGTACGAGAATAAAACATAGACGCCACACCTATACCAGTGTTCCTAACAAGTATGGATACAGATTATTAGTACGAAAAATAAAACATAGACGCCACACCTATACCAGTGTTTCTAACAAGTATGAATACAGGTGATAATAGTACGAGAATAAAACATAGACACCACACCTATACCAGTGTTCCTAACAAGTATGGATACAGATTATTAGTACCAGAATAAAACATAGACACCACACCTATACCAGTGTTCCTAACAAGTATGTATACAGATTATTAGTACGAGAATAAAACATAGACACCACACCTATACCAGTGTTCCTAACAAGTATGGATGCAGATTATTAGTACGAGAATAAAACATAGACACCACACCTATACCAGTGTTCCTAACAAGTATGGATAGAGTTATTAGTACGAGAATAAAACATAGACACCACACCTATACCAGTGTTCCTAACAAGTATGGATAGAGTTATTTGTACGAGAATAAAACATAGACACCACACCTATACCAGTGTTCCTAACAAGTATGGATACAGATTATTAGTACGAGAATAAAACATAGACGCCACACCTATACCAGTGTTCCTAACAAGTATAGATACAGGTGATTAGTACGAGAATAAAACATAGACGCCACACCTATACCAGTGTTCCTAACAAGTATGGATACAGGTGATAATAGTACGAGAATAAAACATAGACACCACACCTATACCAGTGTTCCTAACAAGTATGGATACAGATTATTAGTACCAGAATAAAACATAGACACCACACCTATACCAGTGTTCCTAACAGGTATGGATACAGATTATTAGTACGAGAATAAAACATAAACACCACACCTATACCAGTGTTCCTAACAAGTATGGATACAGATTATTAGTACCAGAATAAAACATAGACACCACACCTATACCAGTGTTCCTAACAAGTATGTATACAGATTATTAGTACGAGAATAAAACATAGACACCACACCTATACCAGTGTTCCTAACAAGTATGGATGCAGATTATTAGTACGAGAATAAAACATAGACACCACACCTATACCAGTGTTCCTAACAAGTATGGATAGAGTTATTAGTACGAGAATAAAACATAGACACCACACCTATACCAGTGTTCCTAACAAGTATGGATACAGATTATTAGTACGAGAATAAAACATAGACGCCACACCTATACCAGTGTTCCTAACAAGTATAGATACAGATTATTAGTACGAGAATAAAACATAGACGCCACACCTATACCAGTGTTCCTAACAAGTATGGATACAGATTATTAGTACGAAAAATAAAACATAGACGCCACACCTATACCAGTGTTTCTAACAAGTATGAATACAGGTGATAATAGTACGAGAATAAAACATAGACACCACACCTATACCAGTGTTCCTAACAAGTATGGATACAGATTATTAGTACCAGAATAAAACATAGACACCACACCTATACCAGTGTTCCTAACAAGTATGTATACAGATTATTAGTACGAGAATAAAACATAGACACCACACCTATACCAGTGTTCCTAACAAGTATGGATGCAGATTATTAGTACGAGAATAAAACATAGACACCACACCTATACCAGTGTTCCTAACAAGTATGGATAGAGTTATTAGTACGAGAATAAAACATAGACACCACACCTATACCAGTGTTCCTAACAAGTATGGATAGAGTTATTTGTACGAGAATAAAACATAGACACCACACCTATACCAGTGTTCCTAACAAGTATGGATACAGATTATTAGTACGAGAATAAAACATAGACGCCACACCTATACCAGTGTTCCTAACAAGTATAGATACAGGTGATTAGTACGAGAATAAAACATAGACGCCACACCTATACCAGTGTTCCTAACAAGTATGGATACAGGTGATAATAGTACGAGAATAAAACATAGACACCACACCTATACCAGTGTTCCTAACAAGTATGGAAACAGATTATTAGTACCAGAATAAAACACAGACGCCACACCTATACCAGTGATCCTAACAAGTATGGATACAGATTATTAGTACGAGAATAAAACATAGACACCACACCTATACCAGTGTTCCTAACAAGTATGGATAGAGTTATTTGTACGAGAATAAAACATAGACACCACACCTATACCAGTGTTCCTAACGAGTATGGATACAGGTGATAATAGTACGAGAATAAAACATAGACACCACACCTATACCAGTGTTCCTAACAAGTATGGATACAGATTATTAGTACCAGAATAAAACATAGACACCACACCTATACCAGTGTTCCTAACAAGTATGGATACAGATTATTAGTACGAGAATAAAACATAGACGCCACACCTATACCAGTGTTCCTAACAAGTATGGATACAGATTATTAGTACGAAAAATAAAACATAGACGCCACACCTATACCAGTGTTTCTAACAAGTATGAATACAGGTGATAATAGTACGAGAATAAAACATAGACACCACACCTATACCAGTGTTCCTAACAAGTATGGATACAGATTATTAGTACCAGAATAAAACATAGACACCACACCTATACCAGTGTTCCTAACAGGTATGGATACAGATTATTAGTACGAGAATAAAACATAAACACCACACCTATACCAGTGTTCCTAACAAGTATGGATACAGATTATTAGTACCAGAATAAAACATAGACACCTCACCTATACCAGTGTTCCTAACAAGTATGTATACAGATTATTAGTACGAGAATAAAACATAGACACCACACCTATACCAGTGTTCCTAACAAGTATGGATGCAGATTATTAGTACGAGAATAAAACATAGACACCACACCTATACCAGTGTTCCTAACAAGTATGGATAGAGTTATTAGTACGAGAATAAAACATAGACACCACACCTATACCAGTGTTCCTAACAAGTATGGATAGAGTTATTTGTACGAGAATAAAACATAGACACCACACCTATACCAGTGTTCCTAACGAGTATGGATACAGGTGATAATAGTACGAGAATAAAACATAGACACCACACCTATACCAGTGTTCCTAACAAGTATGGATACAGATTATTAGTACCAGAATAAAACATAGACACCACACCTATACCAGTGTTCCTAACAAGTATGGATACAGATTATTAGTACGAGAATAAAACATAGACGCCACACCTATACCAGTGTTCCTAACAAGTATGGATACAGATTATTAGTACGAAAAATAAAACATAGACGCCACACCTATACCAGTGTTTCTAACAAGTATGAATACAGGTGATAATAGTACGAGAATAAAACATAGACACCACACCTATACCAGTGTTCCTAACAAGTATGGATACAGATTATTAGTACCAGAATAAAACATAGACACCACACCTATACCAGTGTTCCTAACAGGTATGGATACAGATTATTAGTACGAGAATAAAACATAAACACCACACCTATACCAGTGTTCCTAACAAGTATGGATACAGATTATTAGTACCAGAATAAAACATAGACACCACACCTATACCAGTGTTCCTAACAAGTATGTATACAGATTATTAGTACGAGAATAAAACATAGACACCACACCTATACCAGTGTTCCTAACAAGTATGGATGCAGATTATTAGTACGAGAATAAAACATAGACACCACACCTATACCAGTGTTCCTAACAAGTATGGATACAGATTATTAGTACGAGAATAAAACATAGACGCCACACCTATACCAGTGTTTCTAACAAGTATGAATACAGGTGATAATAGTACGAGAATAAAACATAGACACCACACCTATACCAGTGTTCCTAACGAGTATGGATACAGGTGATAATAGTACGAGAATAAAACATAGACACCACACCTATACCAGTGTTCCTAACAAGTATGGATACAGATTATTAGTACCAGAATAAAACATAGACACCACACCTATACCAGTGTTCCTAACAAGTATGGATACAGATTATTAGTACGAGAATAAAACATAGACGCCACACCTATACCAGTGTTCCTAACAAGTATGGATACAGATTATTAGTACGAAAAATAAAACATAGACGCCACACCTATACCAGTGTTTCTAACAAGTATGAATACAGGTGATAATAGTACGAGAATAAAACATAGACACCACACCTATACCAGTGTTCCTAACAAGTATGGATACAGATTATTAGTACCAGAATAAAACATAGACACCACACCTATACCAGTGTTCCTAACAGGTATGGATACAGATTATTAGTACGAGAATAAAACATAAACACCACACCTATACCAGTGTTCCTAACAAGTATGGATACAGATTATTAGTACCAGAATAAAACATAGACACCACACCTATACCAGTGTTCCTAACAAGTATGTATACAGATTATTAGTACGAGAATAAAACATAGACACCACACCTATACCAGTGTTCCTAACAAGTATGGATGCAGATTATTAGTACGAGAATAAAACATAGACACCACACCTATACCAGTGTTCCTAACAAGTATGGATAGAGTTATTAGTACGAGAATAAAACATAGACACCACACCTATACCAGTGTTCCTAACAAGTATGGATACAGATTATTAGTACCAGAATAAAACATAGACACCACACCTATACCAGTGTTCCTAACAGGTATGGATACAGATTATTAGTACGAGAATAAAACATAAACACCACACCTATACCAGTGTTCCTAACAAGTATGGATACAGATTATTAGTACCAGAATAAAACATAGACACCTCACCTATACCAGTGTTCCTAACAAGTATGTATACAGATTATTAGTACGAGAATAAAACATAGACACCACACCTATACCAGTGTTCCTAACAAGTATGGATGCAGATTATTAGTACGAGAATAAAACATAGACACCACACCTATACCAGTGTTCCTAACAAGTATGGATAGAGTTATTAGTACGAGAATAAAACATAGACACCACACCTATACCAGTGTTCCTAACAAGTATGGATAGAGTTATTTGTACGAGAATAAAACATAGACACCACACCTATACCAGTGTTCCTAACGAGTATGGATACAGGTGATAATAGTACGAGAATAAAACATAGACACCACACCTATACCAGTGTTCCTAACAAGTATGGATACAGATTATTAGTACCAGAATAAAACATAGACACCACACCTATACCAGTGTTCCTAACAAGTATGGATACAGATTATTAGTACGAGAATAAAACATAGACGCCACACCTATACCAGTGTTCCTAACAAGTATGGATACAGATTATTAGTACGAAAAATAAAACATAGACGCCACACCTATACCAGTGTTTCTAACAAGGTTGAATACAGGTGATAATAGTACGAGAATAAAACATAGACACCACACCTATACCAGTGTTCCTAACAAGTATGGATACAGATTATTAGTACCAGAATAAAACATAGACACCACACCTATACCAGTGTTCCTAACAGGTATGGATACAGATTATTAGTACGAGAATAAAACATAAACACCACACCTATACCAGTGTTCCTAACAAGTATGGATACAGATTATTAGTACCAGAATAAAACATAGACACCACACCTATACCAGTGTTCCTAACAAGTATGTATACAGATTATTAGTACGAGAATAAAACATAGACACCACACCTATACCAGTGTTCCTAACAAGTATGGATGCAGATTATTAGTGCGAGAATAAAACATAGACACCACACCTATACCAGTGTTCCTAACAAGTATGGATAGAGTTATTAGTACGAGAATAAAACATAGACACCACACCTATACCAGTGTTCCTAACAAGTATGGATACAGATTATTAGTACGAGAATAAAACATAGACGCCACACCTATACCAGTGTTCCTAACAAGTATAGATACAGATTATTAGTACGAGAATAAAACATAGACGCCACACCTATACCAGTGTTCCTAACAAGTATGGATACAGATTATTAGTACGAAAAATAAAACATAGACACCACACCTATACCAGTGTTCCTAACAGGTATGGATACAGATTATTAGTACGAGAATAAAACATAAACACCACACCTATACCAGTGTTCCTAACAAGTATGGATACAGATTATTAGTACCAGAATAAAACATAGACACCACACCTATACCAGTGTTCCTAACAAGTATGTATACAGATTATTAGTACGAGAATAAAACATAGACACCACACCTATACCAGTGTTCCTAACAAGTATGGATGCAGATTATTAGTACGAGAATAAAACATAGACACCACACCTATACCAGTGTTCCTAACAAGTATGGATAGAGTTATTAGTACGAGAATAAAACATAGACACCACACCTATACCAGTGTTCCTAACAAGTATGGATAGAGTTATTTGTACGAGAATAAAACATAGACACCACACCTATACCAGTGTTCCTAACAAGTATGGATACAGATTATTAGTACGAGAATAAAACATAGACGCCACACCTATACCAGTGTTCCTAACAAGTATAGATACAGGTGATTAGTACGAGAATAAAACATAGACGCCACACCTATACCAGTGTTCCTAACAAGTATGGATACAGGTGATAATAGTACGAGAATAAAACATAGACACCACACCTATACCAGTGTTCCTAACAAGTATGGAAACAGATTATTAGTACCAGAATAAAACACAGACGCCACACCTATACCAGTGATCCTAACAAGTATGGATACAGATTATTAGTACGAGAATAAAACATAGACACCACACCTATACCAGTGTTCCTAACAAGTATGGATAGAGTTATTTGTACGAGAATAAAACATAGACACCACACCTATACCAGTGTTCCTAACGAGTATGGATACAGGTGATAATAGTACGAGAATAAAACATAGACACCACACCTATACCAGTGTTCCTAACAAGTATGGATACAGATTATTAGTACCAGAATAAAACATAGACACCACACCTATACCAGTGTTCCTAACAAGTATGGATACAGATTATTAGTACGAGAATAAAACATAGACGCCACACCTATACCAGTGTTCCTAACAAGTATGGATACAGATTATTAGTACGAAAAATAAAACATAGACGCCACACCTATACCAGTGTTTCTAACAAGTATGAATACAGGTGATAATAGTACGAGAATAAAACATAGACACCACACCTATACCAGTGTTCCTAACAAGTATGGATACAGATTATTAGTACCAGAATAAAACATAGACACCACACCTATACCAGTGTTCCTAACAGGTATGGATACAGATTATTAGTACGAGAATAAAACATAAACACCACACCTATACCAGTGTTCCTAACAAGTATGGATACAGATTATTAGTACCAGAATAAAACATAGACACCACACCTATACCAGTGTTCCTAACAAGTATGTATACAGATTATTAGTACGAGAATAAAACATAGACACCACACCTATACCAGTGTTCCTAACAAGTATGGATGCAGATTATTAGTACGAGAATAAAACATAGACACCACACCTATACCAGTGTTCCTAACAAGTATGGATAGAGTTATTAGTACGAGAATAAAACATAGACACCACACCTATACCAGTGTTCCTAACAAGTATGGATAGAGTTATTTGTACGAGAATAAAACATAGACACCACACCTATACCAGTGTTCCTAACAAGTATGGATACAGATTATTAGTACGAGAATAAAACATAGACGCCACACCTATACCAGTGTTCCTAACAAGTATAGATACAGGTGATTAGTACGAGAATAAAACATAGACGCCACACCTATACCAGTGTTCCTAACAAGTATGGATACAGGTGATAATAGTACGAGAATAAAACATAGACACCACACCTATACCAGTGTTCCTAACAAGTATGGAAACAGATTATTAGTACCAGAATAAAACACAGACGCCACACCTATACCAGTGATCCTAACAAGTATGGATACAGATTATTAGTACGAGAATAAAACATAGACGCCACACCTATACCAGTGTTCCTAACAAGTATGGATACAGGTGATTAGTACGAGAATAAAACATAGACACCACACCTATACCAGTGTTCCTAACAAGTATAGATACAGGTTATTAGTACGAGAATAAAACATAGACGCCACACCTATACCAGTGTTCCTAACAAGTATGGATACAGGTGATAATAGTACGAGAATAAAACATAGACACCACACCTATACCTGTGTTCCTAACAAGTATGGATACAGATTATTAGTACCAGAATAAAACACAGACGCCACACCTTTACCAGTGATCCTAACAAGTATGGATACAGATTATTAGTACGAGAATAAAACATAGACGCCACACCTATACCAGTGTTCCTAACAAGTATGGATACAGGTGATTAGTACGAGAATAAAATATAGACGCCACACCTATACCAGTGATCCTAACAAGTATGGATACAGGTGATTCGTATGAGTAATAAAACATATCTACCACGTATAGGAGAAGCGGCAAAATACAGGAATGCTCTGACCTCTGATTGGCGAAGAATACAATAGATTAGTACATGGCTATAAAAAAATTAAAAATGGTACCCAGTGGGCACGTGTGTCTACTGCTTTTGTAATACAAATATAAAGCTGAGGGGCCCTCTGAGATTTTGGGTTGGGGTGCGTCACCTGGGTCTCCAAACGGTGACCCCATTTCAGACTGACCAAAACATAAGATTTTCCATACCGTTTTTCGGACTTGTACTGATCTCTATCATTACAAGCTAAATAAATGGAAATGTACGCCTTCGTATTTCCCTGAAAAAATCGTAACATATTCCAGACCAAAAAGGCAAAATGTATAGCCTATTTCACACTAAAACAGATTAAAAAGCATACTCTTTGGTTTGGCATATACCTGTATGGCAGGTGTACTCTCTGTGAGCAGGGTATAGGTTTTGATAATGACTTTCACTTCATTCGAATAGTGTTATGGTCAATGAAAATTGTTATCTAGTCATGCACTGAAAAGTTGGGGAAACGTCAGGAATTTTTTTCCTCAATGGGTGGCAATAATATTATAGGCTACTAGTTCCTGTAAAAACTAGTATTGGTCTGCGTCGGCAGGGACGATAAACACTGGTATGTAATCAACTAAAGTCGATTGAGGTATGCTAAATTACCGCTGAGGAAACATGTACTCGGATCAATTGGGATCAAAGGAAATTGCGCCAATGCATGATTACCGCTGAGGAAACATGTGCTCGGATCAATTGTGATCAAAGAAAAGTGCGCCAACAATAGAAATGCTAATAGTTGTAACAGCAAGTGTTGATGAGTAATCTAAGGAAACATGCTGATCTAAGTGTGAGTGAATACGTGAATTCTGAAATTAAATGAACGAAAAGCGTTCATTAATACCGTGAGGCGACAAAGTCCCTAATTTGAAAATAAAGTTCTGTTCTTTGCGTTTACGAGTGTCGGTAGTACCTTGATGCAGAGAAATGCCGCATACAGTGATGTGATTAATGCAATGACCAGGAAGGTTAAAGTGACGAGCTACAGTTTGTTACAAAGTGTGCAGATGATACAATAAATGACATTACTGGGGGTTTCGAATTCCTGCTCGTGGTACAAATCGAGACCCCTGGTTGGCTACTTACCTCATGAATTATTAAGTATGTTTGATCTCTATTTCAAAGCAATTGCCGGCATTTTTGCGCGCAATGTCGCACCGTGTGTCGTACCTTAGACTACTCACCTGATGATAGTTGGGTACAGTTCCACTGTAAAGACATAGATGGCGAGGAAAGTCGATAGAATGCAAACCTTGCCAATCATAGCAAGGACGAGAACGTACATACGGTACTCTAAAGAAAGAGTAATAAACCGAAATGATCAGTACACGTAATATGTACAATCTGCGTGTACCCACATCTAAACATAATTTAATGTTTGTAACTCGCATCAGTCATTAACCTTTCTGAAATTTAGTTCTGCAGTTATGAAGTGCATTTCTGTTGCGAGTGATAAGCCTTTTATGTACCATCCATACTCACTGGAAAAATCGAACCATTCATAGAACTGTGTAAAAATGTGACAATTTCACAGGATTTTACAGACTTTATAAAATGTTTGCAACATCTGTGAATGTACAGATTTACAAACATTTACAAATATTTTACAGAGTAGTAAATGGTTCGATTTCCAGTGACTGCACCTTAATTCGCCATTTGTTTAAATATCCATCAAAGAAACCATCCTGTCGAGGCTCGCTCGTGCCAGATGAGCCATGTAAAATCCAGATTTTGGGTGATTAATTACCTTCTGTGGCAGGAAAAGCCAAGACCAACATGCCTGCAATACCACCAGTCAGCATAAATGCACAGTACGGGATGCGCCGACCATACCTGCAGAAAACAAATATGATTTAGTGCAACACTAACGCCAGTTTAAGAACTCGAAGCCTACGAGATACGAAATCTCCTTGTCTGTTGGGGCTTCTCAAGCCATGCCCAACACAGCATGCAAGAGCAATTTATTCTTGGTCTCGCGTAAAAGCCAACTGATTCTAAAATACAGTTGAATACATCTCAAGAAATACTAAAAGTAGGATCCAGATTTACTTTTGCACCATTGCGCGCGAAAAACTTTAATTCCGTTATAAAATCGCGGTAGAGAGGTTTTAAATCTTAAAAACAAGCAGGTACAAATGCTGTTGCCAATACACTGTCATTGAAGATAATAGAGAATTTATACGTGTTATTTTGACCGTGTTAGGTTCGCAAGGCATTGTGGTCAGATGGCAGTCGCCATCTTTTCGGTACGGTGGATTGCGCATGCGTACACTTCAACAACGTTTCTGGAAATGTAACGCGTAATGTTATATAGAGTAAGTCCTCATATAACAGTTGCCTGAGATATTGCAGCGTGTACGTACGTATACGTTAAATTCCTTAAGTTTTACTCTAGAATGGGGCCCACTTAGCTCTTACAAACTCACCTCCTTAACAAGAACCAGCAGAGCAGCGCCGCGGGGATCTCGAAAATACACAGGATAAAGAAGTTCAGGTACATGTCTCCACCGAGATTTTTTACGTTGAGACTAATACCAAAGTACACTAGGCCATTCACAAACCTGCGTGTAAAACAACAGTATACCCTTAATATAGTTTGTATTACGCTATACCATTTGACATTGGACGGAACCTCAACGGCCATCGTAAACTGGTAAGCCTACGAGAAAATACGCTTTGTTATTTTTTTATTTATTTTTATTTAATAGCTTTACAGGCAGAGACAAAGACTCGAAGTCCAAACAAGCGAAGCCTGTTACTTACAACACATTAATTAAGAAATATGTATATATAAAATTTACATATTATGTATATATATATATACTGTATAATCAGAACAATATTTTAAGTACATGTTAAATGTAGATGATAGTGTGGATTTAGCATGATGGCGTACTAAGTTAAAGTTAGCGGCAGCAAACTGACCTTATGTTTGTAGAACGACATTTGGAACAGATAGTCTTATATGTTCTGATGCGGTCTGGGTCAAACGTTGATAGCAGAAGCGAACGGTAGTGCGCGCGAAGTAATTTCTTGAATGAAGCTATAGAGGTGCTGGTTTGAATTTCAGGTGGCAAGGAGTTCCATAGAAGCACGATACGATTAAAATATGAATCTCTAAAAGTAGAAGTTTTATATAAATTAGGTTTGTAGCCAGAACTAGCGGAAGTATTTCGGGTGACTCTTGATGACTGGGAATAGGGAATAACGTAACTAGTTATATCTAAGCTACAGAGATTTAGGCGGCATTTACAAAAGTATACCAGGTCTAAATATTCTAGCCAGTAGGAGACAGGAAGTAAATTTAGCCTAACTAACCTGTCCCTATAGATTTAGAGTACTATCCGAGAAGACTTAAACGTCTAACCATTCATAGTTCGAGAATGAAATTGATTGGAAAACAGTAAGCATCTTTTTCTCAGTTATTTAAGACACTGTGAGGTGGAATAGAATCCGCGGGAATAGAATCCGCGGGAATAGAATCTACGATCCTCGCACTCCAGCTAACCATGGCCAGGTGTCGGCTCACCCACCCACACAACATTATCCACAGTGAATACACCTATTTCAAAAAGGCTGTCCGATGAATAGCGACAAACTGCAAGTCAAGACCGGAAAGGATGTCGGCACTTTGTGCTCGTAACTGATTTTTGTAATCTAATCACTCTGTGAACCGAACACAAATTATTTAATAACTAACTATAAAGACAATAGAGACAAGAATGATTAACAGGAAGGGGCATCTCGTTTATTTGCCGATTTGAAGGATATCGTTTACATTAGTGAACGGAATCATGGTATATATAGATTGAAACTAAAGTTTGGTTTAAACGGCTTTAGAGAATGCCTTCGGTGACAACTCTCTCACTTTTCTGGCCTTTCGATCCCATAATACCTTTGTCTGAGATATATCCCATAATTTCTTTATTTGAGAGCTAGATGTTGGGGTTAGATTAGAAAAAAAAACATTTCTAATCAAAATACGTCAAAACTGGAACGCTAGTCTTAAAAAGTGCATATAAGCCCTGGCTAATTATATATCTTACGAAGAGACTAGAGGCCATAGACAAAGGATTCCGGAATAAAATGTTGATTTGATTTATTTGTCATGGTGTATTGACCGTTCAAAGTTGCCCAAAAACGTGTCTTGGGTTGCCTGTGGACGAAAGAGCGCTTTACAAAATTGGCACTGGGTCTAGTTGTAACGTCATCACCAGAACACGCTCGATGCGCCATTGTATAAAAGGCCTTGCCGAATAAAGCTCTCCGACACGTTTAGCGCGATATTATCATCTTTCTCGGTTATCTATTCAATTATTTTGCAAATAAGCCAACGCTTTTTACCCGCGAAGAGACGGGTTCTGTTGATGACGTCAGGTTAGGTTACACAAGATGAAGCACATTAACACAAAAACAGCCTTAGATATGCAAGAAGGCTCCTTCCATTTACTGTGTTAATATGCTTCATATATATACTAACCCTAATTAACTGTCATAACGTCAGCAAAACAACAAGTCATATTTTACTGTGCATGCATTAAATAAAAATAATAAAGTCGTAATGTCGCTTTATTTATAGAGGGTATTAAAGACGTTTATTGGCTAGAATGTAGTTCAGTAATCTAACACGTAGCCCTCTCTTTACTAGTCCTACGGTTTTACTGACGTCCTTATCCGAGAAGACGTGAAGGTCTAACCGTTTACTGTATTATGTAAAGGTAGCACCTTCTACTCGGTTATTTTAAGACCCTGAGTGTTGGTCCGGCCGGGGTTTGAACCCGCGACCTCCCGCACAACAGACCGGCGCTTAATTAACTACTGAGCTAACCGGGAGGCGATTGAATACTTGTTCAAACAGTGTTTTTGCACTGATTAGAATGCAGGAATTGTCATAATAGACAGTAGCTAAATATATTCCTCTTCTTTCTGGAGGAGGAACACAAGAAAAAAGAAAAGCACGAGAATGCCTTCGCACTTTGTTCATAAACTAATTCCTCGAGGTTTCTATGTCCTACTGACAACTCTGATCTAGTCGTATTTAGTATATACGATTACAGAAGTACCTAACGCTTTCATATTTGTTGAATGAAACCAATAAATTCAATAGTAATGAAATCAGAATTGGCGGCTTACCAATTAAAGCAGCAAATGATAGTTCTCTTTCGCAGCTTCGGAGTCCTGAGCAGGTCCAGGATCCCATATTTCTTACTATCGTCCGCTCGCATCTCAGACTTCTTCACTTCTTGTATCACGTGTCGCAAGTGTTTCTCGTCCAGCTTCACTCCGTTTTTGGCGGCAAATTTCAGCAGCAGGGTATGTGCTTCGTCTAAGCGATTCTTAGCTATGAGCCATCGGGGAGACTCAGGAATGAACCTTTAACGAAGAGTAAGATATGAAACAATGAACGCACTATTAATGCTATGTGCGAGAGCCAGGATGATTTATATAAAACATGTTTGTAACCAAAATGTGCCAACAATTCAAATAATGATTGAACGTATTGAATTGTATATATATGCTTGTCAGTTGAAGTGAAACTTGCACCAGTTATATACTGTTCAACAGCCTATGATTATCTAAGTTGCATGTGTATGCAGTGAATACAAAATTCCCTCAAGACCGAACGACTTGGTTAATAAAATATATTTACATCAACACGTTATGCACTAGTCAATTGAAACCCCAGCCCCCTGAACCCCGGGACATAGCGGGGCATTAACGGGGACATGGCCGTGGAATAACGCACATTTAACGCAGCATTTCTCCGGTGGAACGGGGAAAGTAACGATTTGCAAAATTTGCGGGGATTTCAGCGGTGGTTGTAACGCCAGCCACGACAGAGCGGGACTGGGCCCGAGCATCAACAACGCTGGAATAGGCAAGTTGCATCCTTTGAAATCATCCCTTTTTTTACCCATCTCTATTTTTAGTTTGGTTTATTAATGCTTAAAGACTGTATTTTCCCGATTTTTTCTCTCTATTTCCGTAAGCAATTCGTTTTCTACATGAATTATTCATGTGGTGATCAGTTTACAAATATTCAATCATCATACATATTCAAACTTATGAGATCTCTGTCGCCATTATTCACGAACTTCGGGTGGAATGCATGTATTTACTTCTCATATCAGGTGCTTCTTCATTACAATAATCATACGAAAGTTGTGGATAGAAATTCCACAATAAGTGAGTTTTTGTCCCAAGCAAGCCAAGCGTTTGGTGTCCCGGGAGGAGGGGGGGGGGGGGGGTAATTACATGAAAAATGGGTATGTATGTGAGGCCAAGAGGCTCAAACCCTGACCCTGTTTGACTCAATCCGAGCTCCAAAACCCTTATTGCCCCCTTTTTCGGAAAAAAAAAACCTGATTGCCCCTTCTTAAAATTGTTTTCAAAACACGGTCGGATATATATCCCGGCCGGTATTCCGCGTACCGGGATTGCATGCATAATACGGAACATTTCAAGTCGGGACGTGGCATTGGGTAAACAAAATAGCAGATTAAGTACATAGATAAGTACTGAAGCACGAATTAGCGACGTCACGATGTATGGGAACCTCAGTGCTTGCATGTGGGCAGGCGATCACAATGCGGCAACAGAATGTCTTTTTGGCATAGTAGCTAAAACAAACTGAACCCTAACTGCCTAAAATATACTGAACCCCGACCCTGACTGCTCCCAAATTATACTGAAATCCTGACCCTGATCTGCCAAATCAGATCAAAACCCTGACCCTACCTGCCCAAACTGAGCTCAAAACCCTGACCCACCCGGCGGCACATACATAATACGTCACAAACAGGAGTACCCCCCCTCCGGTGTTTTTGCAAAGACTTGACGAAGACGGGGGCAAACGGGTTGATGTCGACGATAGTAATAAGAAAATAAAGTAATAGAAAGTGTGCTTCAGAAAATCTATTTTTTTTTCAAATAATGGAACAACGGATTTGGTACTTATTGACTGAGTGGGAGGGCCGGACGGGAAAATATTTGGCTCGAGGTCATGATGACGTACGGACCTCGGCGGCTTTTTCCGGCCCGCTCACGCCATACGCGTCCGGCCCTCATCACGTGACTTTTGTAAATGGTTTGAAATGAAAGCGCGCGCGGGCCGTACGGGTCATATGATACTGAAGCTGATGTATATTCAATTTCTCAATGCCTCCTCCTAATTGAAAATTCTGAAGCACATGTCGGGGCCATAGGGGCGGTATTGTAACAGCCAACTGCCCCCGATGGGCGGAAAAAGGGCAAAATGTAACACTGTATAAATGTTACATTCCCCGCTATGTCCCGGGGGTCGGGGGGCCGGAGTTTCAATTGACTAGTGCATTAAGGACGAGAGTGCCCTTATTTTTTTAGGTCTAACTAGAATACCGGTACTGTAAGTACGTGAATGCTTACTGTGTTAATTGTAGGTCTGAGTCCTGTGTCAGAGAAGCAACTTTACAGTTCTTTATTTTCGGCTATACGTTCCTGACCAGTTGAGCGCGGGGGATTGGGACAAACGCATCGATCGCGCTCTAGCACTAACCTCAACTGACCAAAAATTAAGGAGAGACGGTCGCTAACCAGGCTACGTTCGGGAATCGAACCGGCCCAGACCACATAGATCAGCGATAGGCTGCTCCGTGACACCGGTTTCATTCATTGACAGAGTGTAAATACTCACCACCAACATAGAAGTAACGGTGCGGCAGGGATGGAGATTGCAAGCATCAGATGTCTCCAGTCACGTATCAGATAAGCCATCAGCGCAAGCGAACTAAACCCCATACTCACGAAGATATTGACCAGAAACCCAGCAGCCGTACGTTGTTTTGTAACAACGAGCTCGACGCAGTACACAAAACGTGCGAGGAGGCATCCCGCACACGCCGCCCCAGCACCGAAACGAAACAACGAGAACAGGGAAAGACAATCTGCTACGCCAGACACAGTCCCACACGCAGCCTAGAAAACAAGGCATACGACTGTTAGCGAGAACAATAATACAACGAGAACAGAGAAAGAAAATCTTCGACCTGATCCCAGCATTTCGGTAGTCAAAACCTCACCACAAACGCTGTTGAGGTATCGATAAAAGCAAAGAATGTTAAAACCACAAGCAAGGAATGTTTTGACACCTGAATGTCTTACCAAAAAGAATATACTCAGGAATACGGAAATTCGTCGTCCAAATCTGTCCGATATGGAGCTGAATGCTATGGAACCAACGAGAAGACCAGCCATGTAGACAGCTTGTGTCATAGCCTTGAGGTGGGCTCGATCACACATCAGATTCCACTGAAAAATATAATGCCGTAATAATGATATCATTGATGATGAGAGCGCTGGAAGAAAGTAGGATCCAAACTGAACATGTTACAAGTTGAAAAAAGACATCAAGTCACTCTCCATGCAGCAATAAAATCATCTGCACATAAGGCTTATGATAAGAGAACTCCCGGTCTATTTAAGGAAGAATGGTCCGGTGACGGAATTATAAGTTTAAGTTCTAAGACGTACTATTGCTTTGGAGCTTCGGATAAGTTTAGTTGTAAGGGAATTAATAAGAGATGTAATGAGATCGATAAAGAAAAGTATATAAATGTGTTATTAAGCAAGCATTCGTGTTGTCAACAACACCATGTACACCTATCAGCAGAGTAAGGGCTGGGTTTTCTTATTTTTATCCGAAACGTAAAGTACAAGAGGATGGTGTGACCACATTACCTCTAGAGATATAAACTTAGAACCAAGTGCTGTAAATTAGTTATATTATCGTAAATAGTATTTTCAAGCTTAATGTAAACAGTTATTTTATTCTTACTTATCAAACTCATTAATAATTCATGAAGCAAAAACAAAGGAAATCACCGACCGATAAGTGATCTTTAAATCTGATACAGATTTCGTCCTGATTTACATAAACTTTGGCTTCGATTTTCTCGGCCAAAATAAGTCGTATCGCCAAAATAACTGAAAACATGACTCTCTACATCTAGACATTTGATAAGTAAGATAACGAATTCGTGTCCGATCTTTATCCGATTTACAAACTCTCGCTTTCAGCTCGAGTTTGTAAATCGGATAAAGATCGGCCACTCATTCTTTATCTATTACTTAAAATGTACAAATGTACAAACTTCCAATAAATGTGTTATGGAAATGAACACGTCTCGTTGGATTTTCCTTTTCATCCTGTTTATCCCGTTTGTCCTGACAAATTACGATAAAACTAGTGTTCTAGTTTTAAAATTATTTGAGTTCAAAACATGCAAACGTTAACATGTCCAAACGGAGTTGTAGGAATTGTCCAGTACCAAATTGTGGATCCAAATATTTAGTGAAACTTTCCAATCCAATAGCTGATGTCCATCATTTAATTACCTAGTGAAAAACGCAAGAAATATTTACAAGAGGCAAAATTACAGAAATATAAAGTCGTTTGAGACTATAATCCATTGGATAGCCATTGGCTGATTCCTAATGAGAAAGGTTAGGGGTGATATATACGCGTGAACAACTTAAATGTTACCATTTGGGAATATGGACCCAAGACTGAAACACCCCTTTGGAGCGGTGATAGCCGGACCCACTTGTGGAACACCCAGTTTGTGAAACGTCTTTTGCAAGCCGGTAAAAATTCAATTGATGGCGCCCCCGAGAATATTCTTTGGTGTTATGCATTAGACCAACCCGCTTATAAAGAAATGCAACAAACCCTTCCCAACATAACATTTATCGAGGGAATGTCAAGTGACCTGGAATCTAGGATTACTCCAAGCGTTCGCAATCTTGTGGTTATCGATGATTTGATGAGTGAATTTAGCAGTGATAAACGAATTTCGAATTTATTTACAAAAGGCTGTCACCACAGAAATCTGTCAGTGCATATTTATACTGCAAAACATTTTTCATCAAGGCAAAGAAATGAGATGTCAGTCTGAACTGTCATTATTTGGTCCTTTTTAAATCTCCACGTCATAGTAGTCAAGTCAACCATTTAGGAAAACAAATGTTCCCGGAAAATGTAAAATATATGCAAGAAGCCTTCAATGATGCGACCGCAAAGCCTCATGGGTATCTGTTCTGCGATCTCAAACCTCAGACGCCTGATAACTTCCGGTTACGGACCAATATATTTCCGGGAGAAACACAGTATGCCTATGTCAAAAAGGTATAAATGGGAGTGTATAAACTTGAACCGTTCATTCTACCATGAGTCGTCGAGTGAGAAACAACTTTCACCACTTGAAAGCATTGGCAACTAGTAAAATCCATCAAACCAAGGCCCTACTTAAAGTCGCCGACGATCCATTGATTCACAGCCTTTGCGAGTGTGTGCTCAACGTTCTGAGAGCCACAGTCTCTATAACACCCCAACAAAAGAACAAGCTTGAAAAATTTAGAAATCCTTTACTAGCCTTGGCACAGAAAGGAGTTCCCTTGTCGCGTAAGAAAAAACTTTTAGTACAACAGGGTGGAAATTTCCTTGGAATTCTACTTCCTCCAGTATTAAAAGTACTTGAAAGTATTCTATAATGCTTCACACCAAGAAAATGGTTCTAGTACCAGAACAGACTCTGGAAAAATTAATTCCAACAGCGGCAAAAAATAACAACGGCACCACTGACTACCACGCTAACACTGTTGGACCACAAATGGGACAGATACTCAACAACAAAGAATTGTCAGATGAAGAAAAAACTCGCCAGTACACCCAAACACTTCAAAACTACCTCACGTAATACTATCAAAGGAAAGACGAACCTTTATCCGTGAACGTAGTTCACCCAATACATGAAGAACAAACTGTCGAAGAGCCAACCGAGAAAAAATCTGAAGTGGACGAACAAATAGAGCAAGACATTATTCGTGGTTTACCGAAAACACTAAAACCCGTGGAAAGTTACTGATTGATCAAATCAAGGCAAACCCTAAAATCATGGGGTGGAATTCTAGCGGCCAATTAATTTTCGATGATAAACTCGTGACGGGTTCCCATGTTAGTGATTTAGTGGGTGTTTTTTTTGCGTGAGCGAAAAGGGTTTGAACCGTGTGTTTGCTCGTGGTTTGGCTCAAATGAATTCCCCAGAAGATTTAATTCGAAATGAAAAGAGGCGAAATATGCTTAGAGAGTACAAGAAAAAAAAAGCAGAGGATCAAGTTCACAGTCGAATATTACCAACTCCGCCATCTTCTTCAGCCAAGACCCCAGGACCGATAAGAAGGACTAAACATAAAGCCAATCATCCCGTACGATGGTAACATTTTCGATCTTGAAAGCTGTAAACGTTTCCTTTCTGAGTTTTGTAATGTAAACCGTTATCATTTTAAAATGATGTAAACGTTGATTCGTGTCTAGTTTTGTTTTTGCTTTGTGTATATGAGCACTGTTCTTCCTTATTGGAAACTGTGATCTATGCTAACCTTAACACAAAATACAATAAGACATAATCATGGTTTCACACAAATACTTTATTGGATTTCTTACAATCAGTTATTTACATTCTTTGACTTGGATTCTTGGTGGGTTACAAGCTTTTTTTGATTAGGGTGAATTACAAAACCAAAATGTTTAATTATGAAGCGATACACGAGTGAATCATTCCTCCTCGTGTTTTTACTAAAACGGTTTACAATAGCGGATCGATTTAATAAAAAGTACAAACAATAGCGTCCACACACATTAGAGCTTAGGCTTTGTAAACATCTATTATTGTAGGTCCATTGCTTGGCGTTGTGTTCTAAAAAGTATTGAAAAGCTTGAGTGTAATCTTGGGGTTTCAGTCCCTAAGAGTCCAAAAACTCTGCCTTTCTATCCTTATCAAAATAAAAAGCGCACCAAATTCGATCGAGGCTGTCCACTCGTATCCACGTTGGGCTACAAAAGCTATTGGAAATGATTTCACTTCTCTTGGTAGTCGGTCTGAAGCGTAAACATGCACCTTGAAAGCTTTTCCTTGTGTAGGAGTCCTTTTGTAATACAGCAGTCTGTGATTTGTTTGGTATTCATCTTAGACAGTCCAGTTGTAGGTCACGTTTCTGTTAGCATCAATCTCAATCAGAGAATCAAACTCAGCGTAGATAATACAGTTGGCTGTACTTGGTAGAGGTGCACCAAACTGGAGGCCCATTCGATCGTATAGATTGCCTTGTTTTATAGGCGAGATATGTGGTCCGGCCGAGAGGTCTGGACTCAAGTCGAAGGCGTATAACGTATAGCCGTTAGCATAATCGCGTCGACTAATCTGATTTCCTTGGTTTTGAAACAGGGTTCCCGTTCCCAGGAAAAGGCTCATGTAACCCGTCTGATATTGTTGTTCTTCAAAGTTTAACTGTAACTCTTTCATAGGGGTGGCCGATTCTCCGTTGACGTAGACACCGATTTGAGTGGCTTTGAAATGTTGAAAATGAAACGGATTCTTATTAAAGGCTCCGTTAAAGGCAGTATATTTTCAACTAGATCCAGGACAATGATTCGTTTAGGGATTTGACATAGAAACACATCGTCTGGGGCGAAAGACATTTGACCACCGGGGATCAGTCGACATCACTTTGCATTCTACTCGGCGAATAGGATAGAGGGCTGGTGAGTGTTGTAGAGCCGCTGCGTGACCGAGAAAGGTGTCATTGTAAACTTTCACTTTACGAATATACAAGATGGATTGTAAAATAACCACCTTGTAGTCTGCATCATCTGTAGGGGATACGAGGGAAAAGTTTTTTTTTACTTCGATTCAACCGGATACGGGTCGTCACTCCATTGAGCAGTAAACGGTCTTGAAAAAATAGATCGGAGTGCAAAGGCCCAATCATTTCAAGGGTAGAACGGCCTTTGGTAAAGTCATAGCGACTATGCAAACCCTCATTCCTATGAGCTGCCACGGCTAAAGGATCTACGCTGTCCATCTTTCCTGGAGTGTCTTTGTAGAACAGTTCTGCAGTCAGCTGTGAGTCCTTTGCATCAGGTCCGTAGATCAAAAGCGAACTAATCAATGCTCTGTAAGCATTCGTGTTGGTGGTGGAGGATGTCAGCTTGTCATTTAAACTAACATCGATTTGACTAAACAGAGCTTGCAAAAATAGGTTCACGGGCCCAACTTTATCAGCATTGGCGTTTCTTCGCGGTTGAACGGGTTCATTAGCGAAGAAATAAGTTCTTCACGATTACGCATACAAGCGGGCGCAGGTGCATTGAATTCCTCAACGGAATGTGCGCACCTGGCAGGTATAAAACTTAGCGTGAGGCTGACGCAAGCATCTTAGCGTCGTTCGCAGCACAGCTCACAGGGTAGACCTTTTTCTCTTAAATTTCAATATTGAAATTCATTGCCGATTCTATTTTCTTATTTTGTTTTTATGTAGAAGTGTTCCAGAGTGGAATATGGCGGGATAATTGTACAACCTACTCTGGCACAGGCATACAGGATTAAATAGGTGATTTGCAGTGGCTCATCGTGTAATCTTTGAGGCCAACTACAGTCGACATATACAGATTGGGATTTCAAAAGGTGGAAGGAATGGGCCGAGTCTAAGATTGGAGTGGATGTTTTCCCGGCGCAACCCCTCGCTGTAGCATGTTATCTACAACATTTATCAGGCAGTAATGTTTTTTTTAGTTCTCTAGATCAGGCATTTTATAGCATCAACTGGGCACATAGTATGGCAGGCATTACTAGTCCTACCGATCATATTATTGTTATATTATACGCGAGAGAAGCTGCAAAAAGAATGACGGCAAAACTTGTTCATAGACGCAAACCGATCGACGATTCTAAAAATACGCTTATAAATCAAGAGCTAATCCTAAACCACTCAGTTATCTACTGTAAGAACCCAAGTACGGAATATTTTAAAACAGTTCATAAACATTGATAACATTGGCTTACATAGTTTACGTATATCAGGGGCTACCGATGCAGCTGATGCAAACGTCCCAGACAGAACGTGAGGATCACATGGGGGTTGGAGATCGAACGTAAGACAAGGTTACGTGAAAGCTACCTTGTAACCAGAGCGCTTAACGTGTGAAATCACGTACACATATATAAACTTATATGGTATATTAAATTGGTCTCGCCCGGCTGACCCAACTAAACAATTTAAATACTACAGGGCCGGGGTTTTCCTCCTCATGAAATAGACGCGGTGGACATAGGAGGTTTTTCACCCTGTGGTTTTTTCCCACCTTAAGCTTAATGTCTATGTATTACGACTATTGTCATAGCAACAGTTGAATATTGTACTAATAAAGACGGTGAGCCGCTGCCTCCGAGCGCGCATGCCTACAGTTATATAAACGCGAGTAGTAGTAGTGAAGAACTACCAGATTATCCCCGTTACCTTTAGTCACTTTGACTTTGTGCCGGTACTGCCATGCTTGTCCCAAATCGGTGTATTCCACTGCCTGATACATCGAATTCGATCGGGCCAGAATCGGCAATATTGGATACAGGAAAATACTCAATCCATTGTCCGCGCTCTATGGCCGTCTGAACACTAAGAGCTAAGAATAAATCCAACTCAGATTTGCTACATTCTCCAGATCTAGGGTGAACCATTCTTATTAGAATATAAAGTGCTTCGATATATTTCTCTTCTTTGCTGGAGATATCGATGTGGTCCGTTTGGTGATTGAATGTGAACTGGCTTGTTTAGGTTGTGCTTTCCGTTTTCTAGGTTTTCGTCCTCCACCAGATTGTGCTCCCGTTGCCTTCTGGGAAGTAGTTTACCACAACAGCTCTCCCTACTTCTTTAGCTCTTCTCGCTAGAGAGTCTTTTACGTGTTCTCCATACATAACGTCTTGCGCTACTCCAAGACCTCCTTTCGATGCCTGCCGACCGATAGCTTTCGCCCCGGTGGTAATGTGTGGCATCGCCCAACGAAAAAGCCCTTTAAGCATCGATCCAAGGCCATAGCCTTGCTGAACTCGACCTCCATGAAAAGCCGGCAAATTTCCGCCTTTCTGCTGTGCTTGACGCACATAATAATTTTTGTAGTACTCGGAGTTTGGCATTGTAAATGAAAACAGGGAGAGGCTCGCCTAAAATGCAGTGTCACCAATACTCGCCCGGACGCAAATGGCACTTTAGTTTCACCTGTGTCTTGCTTTATATTCACTTCAATGCTCTCAAACTGTTTTCTGCTGACCGGTAAATACTGTGGGCTCAAGAATGTCTTGCTGATACCCTTCAACAGGGACAATGCGCAACAGAGGAACTTGAGACTCCTGGATTAGTTTATTCATCTTTTTGACGATACTCTGGACAGTCGGGTAATGTCCTGCAGGTAAAATATATATTTCTATGAAATCTCGACCTTTTTTGATGTAGAATCGATTCCAAAAGTTTTCATGGACAATATTCCAGGTATGGGGATATTGGATTTCTGTTAAAGCGACCCGAGTCCCACTCACCAGAAAGTTGAATGGATTGAGGGAGATGTATTCGGTATTCTGATAAAGTATTAGAGGGAAATACATCCATACTACTGTTAGAGGGAAGCCACAAATAAAACTGTGTTCTCCATAGTGGTAAAACACAAATGACGAGAGGGGCGGGAAGCGAGTCAATTTATAAGTCCTATACACAGACAATGGTGTCTAATTACAAGTATTTTATATCCCTTTCATATTCCCAAGAATTAAAAATATCGGGATACCCCTTCCACTGGACAAGGTATTCAACCCTGCCTTTCTGTTTACGCTTTTTTAAGACGTTTCTACCCGGTAGAAATCATCTTGCTTTTCGACTCTCTGTAACTCGGCTTCGTACTGAGAATGTTCCTTCTAAAAGTTCTCCATGATAGTCCTTTAAACGATAGACAGGTGGATGTCTTGGTATTCTTTCAGATATGGTAAATATCTCTTCGGTCCAGTTTGGAAGATAACCTTTTTCAAATGTCCGTTTGACCTTACTCATTCGGACTTGGTCTCCAACTTGAAACTTATAGCGTACAAGTGTTACAGGGGATCCATATAATCTATACCACACAGTTTGTTCGTTTCCCTTATTGACCTCGCTAGGTTTCATCCCGATACTTCGGTGAAAGGTGTGGTTATAAGATCTATAAAGTAAGAAGTTTTGGAAGCACATCTACATAGTTCAAAGTGTTTTTGTAGGTAAAATATTTCCACATATGAGTCTTGAATGTTCTGTTGAACCGCTCTACGACAGACGCTATTGTTTTATCATCGTTCGTGGTGAAAAATCCAACATCGTTTTCTCTTAAAAACTTCTGGAATTCTCGGTTTAGGAACTCGGTTCCTTTGTCCGTCTGTATAGCTTGCTAAAGACATCAATGCACATAAGCAAATATTTGTATCAGTTGTTATATTTGCTGAGAGAACTCTAGTCCACAAGATCCGCTTGGAATTGGCTGTTGAGACCGCTTACAATGACTCTGTTTCGTCCATAATGTCGACGCGCGGGTTTGTGTAAAGTGTACACATCTTGCTTTCTCAACCAGGCCTGCACTTGTTTACGGGTGATTTTCTTGAGTCCTCTTTCTTTGACAGCACGGAAATCAGCATCGATACCACGAAAACTGCCTTCGTTCTCGGGATTGTAATATATCTTCTCCAGTTCTTTGTCCATCACAAAATTCAGAATTTTGCACAATAATTTTACCTCCACAGCAGGCCAAAATACAACGCACTCGACTGAAAACACGTTCTAGTCCCACTTGTAATGATGGAGGGAAACAACCCATTGTGTTGTTGGCATTGTTGCTCCGTCTTTAACACATATATTTAATCAATCAATTTCCCTTGGTAGTTTCCCTCATGAATGGAAATTGGCCAAAGTGTCGCCTATTTTTAAAAAAGGTAAAAAAAACAGATCTCAATAACTACCGGCCAATATCCGTTATACCTGTAGTTGCTAAAATCTTTGAAAAATACTTTACGACCAGTTTTACAAGTACCTTAACGAAAACTGCTTATTAACAAACTGTCAATCCGGTTTTCGATCACTCCATAGCACCCTTAGCGCCTTACTCGAGGCCACCAATCATTGGTCTGTCAATATTGACAATGGATTACTAAACGGGGTAATTTTTATTGACCTGAAGAAGGCCTTTGATACTATCGACCACAAAATTATCATACGCAAGCTTTCCAACTATGGTGTTGACCAATATGCCCTACAGTGGTTTGACTCGTACTTGAGTAATGGTAGCCAAAAGTGTAATGTCAACGGCCATTTATCAAGTGCGAGTCCAATTACTTGTGGCGTCCCACAGGCTCTTTAAATTATCGGTCCATTACTTTTCTTAATATATATTAATGACTTACCAAACTGTCTGAGCAAAGCTTCCCCTAGAATATATGCCGATGACACAAATATTAGCCTATAGCCACCTCTTGCCTAACCGATCTAGAAAGTATGATTAATGCCGAATTAATTGGCTCTCGCCAAAGGCTACAGGCGAGACTGAGCCAGTAATCATACGATCGACATACAGATAGAGGGCAATGAAATAAGAAAAGTTGATTATACCAAATTTTTGGGTCTATTCAGTATAGATGAAAATTTATCTTGGGAAAAAACATATTAATGAAGCATCAAAGAAAATTTCCTCTGCTATTGGCGCTCTCAAACGAATAAGACCATTTATATGCGAGAATACTGCTATAAAAATTCATACAGCATTAATTGAATCCCACTTTGACTATTGTAGCTCAGTGTGGGATGGTCTAAGTAACCAGTCAGTAAGTGATAAACTACAAAAGTTACAAAATCGCGCAGCCAGAGTGATTATACCAAATCCAACTATGACACAAACTCTAATTTTCTTCTCAATATGCTAGGCTGGGATAATCTATCTATAAAACGTAAGAAACAGAAGGCAGTAACAATGTACAAAACACTCCACAAGCTTTCTCCAGTGTATTCATTCCCCGTAGCACAGATTACAACCCAAGACATTCGGAAAATTAATTAACCCTACCTAAACCACGAACTGACTACTTAAAGCGTAGCTTTAGTTATAGTGGGGCCCTATTATGGAATAATCTTCCCAATGAGACCAGAAATTGCGATTCTCTTGGGCGATTTAGAAGAGATATCGATAACTGACATATTTTCCGTATCGGACTCCCGACATGGCAATCATGTAAAATAGTGATATTTTAAATATATTTTTAATTGTAATAACTGATGATTTTACCGTGTTTAAATAAAGTTGATGTATATGTATGTATGTATGTATGCTTGACGGTCAAGTGAGAAGTGATGTAGAATGTCAATGATTCTCTCTTTTATAGAATCTCTAAGAAATGTATGTGGATGATGTTGGAGCATGTGAAGAAACAATTCACGCCATTCCTCCTCGGATAGCTCCATTTCTTTAGCAAAGCATAGAAAGGTTAATAGACGACCGATATTCACCTCAATTTCAACTGCTGGAAGCACATTCTTAGCAATCTCTAATCGCGATATTTGAGTATAATCTCCAATGAGTTCAAACCAATTTACATTTCCAAAGTCTGTGTGTTCTGCTACACTTCTCAGCAGGGTAAAGCGAGCTACTGCTTTAGTCGATGCCATGTCGAAATGATTCGTATAAAGTGGATTCGTTAGTACTTATTAAGAAATATTTACATAAATACAATACCTTAATTAATACAAAGACACAATTCAGTATATTATCACTTCAAAAACTCATGAATAATTAATGAGCATTTTGTCAGATGAAGCAAATCAGTCACGTGCATGCTCCTTTATACCTGATAAAATCTCATCATTCTAAAAGGCCCGCGGAGGGATTTGAATTCTGTCCCAGAGGGAAATGGGGTTAATGATTGAGACAATGGAATTTCTATTGATGTTTCAGCTTTCTCATTGAATTGCTAATTAGGATGAACGTTTTATATAAAGAATACTAATGAACATGAAATTTTATATAAAGTTTCATCCTAATTAAGAATTCACTGATAAAGACCCAAAGATAGCAAAAAGTACACGGAACATAAGGTACCTAGATAATAAATTTGCACTAAATTTACTAATATCAGTAGACTACCGAGATACACAGATAATATTTTTAAAATGAAGTTATCCAACTACCATTACTTGTTTACCGAGCCACTGTTTAGTTCCAATTATTAAACCAAACTCAAAGCCGTAAAATAATAAAATCGTGCATTAAACTTACATATTTTGTGCCGGAGTCAAAACTTTAGAGCCTGCCGTCATGTCAATCACATCGCTTTCCAAGTCTTGAACTTTATCGAGGTAAACCACGACACCAAATCCTTCAAGTGCAGGTTCTTCTTGCATTGCGAAACGCCGCTTCAAACAACATAGTATGGTAATTTCTTCATGTCATTCCCTTGAGATGTTCGTAATTGCAGGCGGTGATTACTCGAATATTTTGCATGGCGTTGTGAATACAAAGGTTCAATGGTTCATTAAGTAACCATTCCCTTGAGATGTGCATCTTTCATTCATTGCATTCTTAAAGCGTTTTTGAAGCCGTTTAAAACACTCACAGCACTTGATAAAACACTGCTGTTTGTGTTTTAAACAGTACATAATGACTTTATTTTTACATAGCATTTCTAAAAGAGACTTGACCGCCAAGTGCTATTACAGGTATTACAAATAGTTCCATAGTAACACAGAGTTCTCTTGCATACTGAGCACTGTTTGAGCTGAGTCAAAGGTGGCTTTCCTCCAAACGTAATACTGGGTACTGACTGTTCTTCAACATCTCCCAGTTCAGTCGTCATTGAGGAGGTATCTTGCTCTTCCCATGCTGTGGTCTTCAGGATAGCATTTTGTCTCTGAAGTTTTGGACGAAAAACCTCTTCTGGTTCATCGGATATTTCAGTCTGTCGTGGATTTCTACGATCAAAGGCTTCATAGTCGGGGTTTTCTGGGTTTTGTGTAATGATTTCAATAAGATCATCCATCTCCTTTACAATGACTTTGAGGTTGATCCACTCGTCGACTGTCAAAGCAATACCCTGCTTGGCGGGAAATTTCTTGTTTTGGCCTTGAATGTACTTTCGAATATGAACTCTCATCTTTATACCGTGGAAGCTGTTAGCGCTGGCATGATAACCTCGAGATCCTAGCTTGTAGATCACTTCCATGTTGTTCACTTCTCAATTTCGAATAGGTGTAGAGTCGATCGATGTTGTTGCTACTCAATTTCTTGAATGTATTCAGGGCCGATCGCTCCTGGTTTTACAGACGACCCCAAACAATTGGCTTTGCCCAAACATGCCCGAATAGATCGATGACCTCATTCACAGAAATAATATTTTTATTGATGAAGTACGCTGCAGCGCATTCTTTAATTAATTCAATGAATAGACACACCCCCTTGCAGCGGACACACCCCCTTGCAGCGGAATAATAATGAGCTGCAGCGCATTCCTTAATTAATTCAATGGACAATAGGAGTGTGACGTCATCCGAATTAATGCATACGCCCTAAAAATGAGGCGTACGCCCTAAAAAGGGGGGTAATTCCATCCCTCTCCTACTACTTGCATGCCAATCTTCTTTACAATCTTGTAGACAGCTGCAGAGGCTAGTCTTCGTATCTGTAAGTTACTATATTGGATGCAATTAGCTTTGGCTTGACTATGATCTACAAGTACAGTTCTTACTGATAATTGTACGTAAACTTCAATCAGTTCTTATTGCCTGGTTCACTTGCGCCATTGTAGCCAGAATTATCACAGCCCTGGGCTAACTTGTGCCCTTTCCACTATACCTTAACCAATTATTCTGTCATACTGACTTTAACTATTATTGATGAACAAATGGGAGTCCAGCAATACCTTTGAGCAAGTGTGAATTTTATTTCTGAGATATAAGTGAATGAAGTCCTTGTCATGTACCTAGATTTTTAAATCCAAAGTACTGTAAGTCATAAGAGAGGACTGCTGCAGCACAAGGTTAGGGCCATGATAGTGTTTCTTGAAAGATGAAAAGAATAATTTGCAATGAAGGAGAAAAAATTACAACTCCCCTCATACATTTAAAAAACTTTACGTCCCCCGTATTTCCTGGGGGGAAAACTTACGTCCATCCCCCATTTCCTTCCAGCCCCCCTAAAAGTTAATAATGAAAGGAAAAGTTACGCTACAATATAATAGCACCTGTGCTTGGACAGTGAAATTAGAAATTATATTATCAGTCCATAAATATATTGAAAAGCGTTGATTTCTTAAAATGTTGAAAAGTATGGGTTGGTAAACCTTGCTAAAAAGAATTGTTTTCAAATATACAAACAAAAAATCTCATTTAATATTGTAATATTTTTGAGCAAGTTAAGTTCAGAGACTGAATCGAGCTTGTGATCTACATGGAAAAGACGTTCAGTTGCCATGGATGCTGGATGGCAAGCTATCTTTCAAAATACTGTTTTAGAAAGATCGACAATCGATTGGGGGTGGAAAATAGCATTTACAAACAGGTTTTGCTAACACTACCGATCTCGTACAAGTGCCTTTAAATATATGAATTAAGATTTGTTTGCCATCTAGTACAACCACGTGATTGCATTCCTGCAAAAGCGCCATTATATATAAATGATCACGAGCATGAGTAGCGAATCAATAGACCTAGTCAGCTTGCATTAGCCTCCTCTGCATGCATCTCTAATTTTCGAAGAAATCAGATTATGGGCTCCCTGTGGCAGGTGAAGAAAAAAGAGGGAGATTGATGATTTCCCCGCGGTTTTTCCGATACTTAGAGATGGCTGCCGAGGATGCTAAGCTTGCCTGTTTGTTGTCCCATTTCTTCTCTAGAGTAATACTTTTTTATTTTTCTCTATCCCAAGAGGAAATGTACCAATTTCTATAACTGGAAAACAAAGCACTGAATCCTCTGGAGAACTATGACATGGTCTGAAATGGGGCAACAAACAGGCAAGCTGACTATATAGGTCTATTATCCGGCTCCCCTAGCACAAACCATGTATGACACAAAAATATGCTAGAACTCCATGTATTCACCTATTCCTAGGTGGCCGGAGTTTAGGCCACTCAGGGCCTTTTGTTACATCGCGCACAATCCTATTGTTCTTCGCGACATTTACTTGCAGTAGAGAAAAGTCTCTGAGGCGGAATGATTACCGTCTAATGAATAAGCAATTCATTTTAACGTTACTTGATTGGCTGTTCATAAATCGTTATGAGAATACAAGTGTCCCACTTCGAATAAGACGCGCGTCAATCACTGCCAGAAACATACCCTGTCGCTAATTGAGTATCATTTTATAAACAATAGAGATATTCTTCAAATGCACCGCCTGTGTTTAAAAGATGTAATTACAGTTAAGTCCCCTAATGTTGTTTGGCGTCATTGAGAGATTTGGTTATGGAGCTTAGTTATAAAAAAACTTTTTGGGAAACTTTGTAGTATTTTGCTTTCAGATTTAGATAATTGTTCGCTCGCCTGGTCGCAGAGGTTTTCTGACTTGAAACCATGAGCCGAAGCGGCATCGGCGACTTGCAAAGAAGCGAGTTTACAACTCACAAATGTTGTCCACCCCTCTGGTAATCACGGAGGTTCAATAGCTATAAAAAGGTTTTGTGACTCCTATTCGAAAATCGTGCTTTCACTTGCGTTCGTATTTGGAGGGTTTGAAACCCGGGGGCCTTTCTAGGTGTATCAACGTCCTGAAATTCAGGACAATGAACAACTCTATTGTGGGCCTAGGGTTCTTTGTATTTCAGGGTATTGTTTTGCTCTATAGTTCATTGTATTCTGAGGTTAGGGTAATAATTCACGCCATTCACGACGAAATTGTTTTTCTTACAGATCTCGTAAACTTCCTGACTAGCGTTACTTTATTTGTAAGAGAATCAAATGTCCTGTTTTTATATAAATCAAAAGCGCTTTAATGGCACGAGAATCCTTCAGCGACTTTTGAATCATGATAGTATTTATTTAACAAAAGTTTCCCGCAGAATTAAACCCCAAGCGTGTGTAAAAGCTTACACCTCTTTGCCCTATTGTGTTGTGCCGACAAGCTTTAGTCGTTAATTAAGCACTTAAGTCGGTTATTGTGTGGGGAGGGTTTTGAAGGCGGAGAAGTTGGCGGAGCTTTCTGGTCTCCCGGGAACTTTGAAAGACATTACCATAGTAAATATTCAAGGTTTTCAAGGTTCCCTTTTAAAATCTTCATTTGCTACCAGAAATATTTATCAGATATTTCTAAAAATTCACAGGAAGAATATTTAAGCATTATATAATCATTTACCGACGATACCTACGCGATTTATTCAACAAAAAATTAGAAAAGTGAGTTTTAAACCAATCATCGTATTTTCTCCAGTCATTTTCCCACTAAAATACCGTAAATCACGGACAAATTTGCTACCAGAGAAATTTAACCGATTTTTGTTATTGATGGCGTAAATTTTTGTTTAACATCTCTTCTTCAAAAGCCCGATGATACCTAAGCGATATAACGCAACTATATGTTCCATAAGAAGCCTGAAGTGGCCCTACTGAAGCGTTTTTAGCCAATGCCATCGACGCTAAAGATTATGTAGCTTTTTCACAAACCTTGACCAGACGTAAACACAACTTTAAACTGAATGTTTTCTCGCCATCTGTAAACTGTTTCAAGTATTCTTTTTTCCCACGTACCGTTCCTGAATGGAATGACTTGCCTAGCCACACAACTGAAGCCGACACAGTTAACAGTTTTCGAACCTTAGTTAACATTGCTATGTAAATATGACCGCTACCCTAAATTCTCATTTAATTTAACTATTTATTATTAATTAATTGTTTATATATAATTATTTTTTATTATCTATTTTTATTTCCGTTATGTATAATCTTGGTGTAAAGCAACTCAGCATAACCAAGTAATAAACAGAAACAGAATTCCTTTGTAATTTTGCGTGAGCAATCAACCAGAGATTTTGAATTGGGCGCCAATTAAGTTTACCCGCGATGCGCTAAAGTTGCTTCTTAGTGGCCCTACGTGTATTTTGAAAGCTAGATACCAGCGCTTGAAATTCAGTTTGTCGTGTGGCAGTGTCATAGTGCAAGAAACTGTGTCAAGCTGTACGCCGAGGAAAGTTAACTGTTCAGTATAGTCACTACAAACTTACCTCTGACACAGCACTCGTGAAAGCTCCCTTGAATTCATAAGTAGAGCAGTTCACACAACATTTACTCGTACCACAAGTGCTGTTGCTCTCCAGCGGTGGCCGTGTGCACTGAAATGCTGGCGTAGCTCCATAGAATACCTGAACTAGTTGCTGGAGTCCGATCGGAATGGACATGATACACATGAAGGCGTATAAAAGAATGGGGTAGCGGCCGAAGCCTCCCACCATCCGTAGCAAATCGTCGAACTCGTAGTTCCTACTGGATGAGAATAATCTCGAGGAAGGTTTCGCATCTTCATCTGCATTATCTTGCTGGATTTTAGCCGAGGCGTTCGCTCCCTCATCGAAGTCAGCCATGATGAACCGTGGTACTATGCATATGATGCTCAAGAATTTCACGCTTGAGTATACTTATCAAGTTTGAATGAACTTTGTATACAGCTATTTCAATAGGAGATAGTGAATAGGGCATTAGTGAATAGTCTTTGTCAATGGCTTCAAGCCACGTGCACTCATCTGTCATCTTGATTAGGATGATTTCACAAGAGTGGAGAGGGCCGAATAAGGACTGAGTAGAGTTCGGTAATATCGTACGTACTGCATTAAATGGTATACACACGTGCCTTTAAAGGATCTTGGACCAACATTAAGGGAGTGGTCATTAATTACTGGGGGGAGAGGGCCGGTAAATTTAGGGGGAGGGCTAAGATTTTTTGGGCCTCGATTTGGGGAGGGTCACACATTTTTTATCAAACATTCTGCTTGATAACGAGCTTTTCAGGAGTAAAACAAAAAAAAGACGTCATTTTTTTTTGTTTTTGGGAGGGCCAAGATTTTTTGGGCTGATGTTTTGGGGAGGGCCAACATTTTTGCGTCCTCGTTTTAGATATTTGATAAAATGAACCGAATGACTGACAATGATATATTTTTATTTCCTATTAACCCTCCAATCAAACAACCAGCTATACAGAAAGAAATAGCCAAATACATATTTGAATGTATGCTATATAGAAATAGCGTCAAAATCCAGGCCGAGATAAGATAGCACCACACCATGTGTGCGAATACAAAAACAACCCTTTAAACTCAGATGTAATTATTGTAATTATTATTCAATTAATTTAAGGTTATTTGGAAGTTAGTCTATATATACTCTCCCTAAGACTCCAAATAAATAATGTCTATCTCTATGTCTATGTCTCTATAATAGGAAGGATAGATATTGGTCGGTATAGTTGTTCATATTGGTTTTAGCACCACTTTTGTAGACTGCATGCATGGAGTGACTCGGCTCGATCTAGCACACTTGACGGTTGGTCAGGAACGATTTCGCTAGACAGGCTGCAATTTATTACATCAGATAGAAGCTAGCGGACACCTTTGGAGCAATAAGCTTCAGAAGAGGAGAGCCTTAATTAATGCCAACTAATCCTGTGGCGATGTTGAGTGGAAGGGACTTGATTAGTTTGAATACAGACTCTTCAGTGAAGGGTGGGATGATGAACGTAGCATCTGAAAGATTCATAGAATTGACAAAGTCCTTTAAGATTTCCTGGTCCTGGCAAGTATTGACGTCATCGTTAATGGCTGAAGAAACAATAGAAGCAAAATGTTTGTTAAATGTGTTCGAGACCTCGTTCTTCTTTTGTTTACCAGTCGGGTAAAATCGGTTTTCCAGAGTAGCCGCGAACGCCCTTTGTTCTCTTCTCTCTCTCTTTTGATAAATCGAGATTTTTCTTTTTCCACCGGCCAAATGAACGACTTTAGTTCGAGCAGCCTTAAGTTGTTGCATGCTTCTTTCAGTGTTCTTTCGTAGGAGAAGAGACTAGTTGTTGAACCTAAATTCTTCATCATCCTGGGTAGCCCTCTATAGATACTTTGAATCCCCAAGAACATGAACTTCACGATTGGTGCCGAGTATATCATTGATACCGCGCTCAATATTCACGATGGCGTGTGAAGGTGTGTCAGGAGGTCGATAAATACACACAAGAAACAATAACCTAATAGAATGTCAAAATACTAATAGCTAGAGACTCATCTTGAGATTGTCCATGGAGTGTTGAATCTACATTGTAGCTTTAATTATACGGTCAGATCCAAGAATTGAGAAACCAGGTCATTTTACAACCGGTAATCTACAGCCTTACATCTATATAAATAATCCGCAAAGGATACCCATAAGCCATTACTTTTACTAGAAGAGAACATTAACAACAACACCATGACTTGTAAATCTGGTTTAGGTTTTATTTATACTTACATTTTATATTTAAGGCCAGACACGTGCTTCTCCTCGTATCTATACATCCAAATCCCATCGAGATCGAGATCGGTATGTTATTGGCAAAACCTGTTTGTAAATGCTATTTTTCACCTCCAATCGATTGTCGATCTTTCTAAAACAGCGTTTTTAAAAATGGCTTGCTATCCAGCATCCATGGCAACGTCTTTCCCATGGGGATCACGAGCTCATTCATATATATTCATTATATCAGCACGTGACTGTTAGCTGCAAAAGGCCTATTGTCCAATCGCCATACTTGCTGTTCCCTCATCAGCGTGCATGCCCTTCTAAATTTCCCTCTGGCATGTAAAATATTGTAAGAACTATTAAACTACTAATATTGAACTTTAATTCTAATTTATAATTAACTCTATATGACTACACGCATCAACAAAAGGACCTGCTTTACACGAGTGCCGTGCTTCTAATTTTTAATTGATGTCAGAAAAGTAACCAATTCTACAGGGAGGCTATTCCATATCACTACACCACTATGGCTAAAAATATTTTTCAAAAATTAGTGCGCGGGAAAGGAACAGCAGTCTTACTAATACTAAGGATAAAAACAATTCTAAAGTGTAAGAATGTTTAAGGGACCGATCGTTTATTTTTACAGACGTATTCTTACAGACGTTTGTGTGAGGGGGTGTTACTTTGCGAGACCGTCTTTGCTCCCATACAAGATATAACTCTCAAATGTGGGATTTTGACTAATTTTGAGAAGTTCTTTTCAGCAGTATATTGGTGCTAATATAACTAGTAAATAGAGCGGTTTTCGATTGAATGTCGAAAGCAATAGGTGATTGCTTTGCCTTTCGTTTTGCGTTTGCTTAGCTCTTCTATTGGCTGTGACAAATGCTTTGTAATTATCATAATTAGTTATATAAGTTAGTTATAATTATAACTAAAACCAAACGCAATCAGGTTTTGTTTTAGTAACAGTTATTGAAGATTGCGTTTACTTTTCGCCGTGATTGGTTCAAATAGAGAGGTTTTCAGTTGAGTGTAGTATAACCAAACGCAAATTACCCACAGCCAGCCAATCATAGGAGCGAGTAATCACGAGGTAACTCATAAATGGCTTCCCTGTGAGCCAATGACAAACCAAAGCAAAACCAAAAGCAATTTTCGTTTGATTTTGCTTTGGATTCTGATTGGTTGGTTTACTTTCTCAGCCAATAGGAGAGCTTAGTAAACGCAAAACCAAAACACTTCCGACACTCAATTGAAATCCGCCCTAAAACCAATCGTGAATTACTTCAGTTCGTGATAGGCTCATTGCGTTTTCACTTGATCCTGTGATTGGCTACGTAATTACTTTGGTTTTGGTTTTACTACACTCAATCGAAAACCGCTCAATCGTAATGGAAATGGCAACCTTGGATTGGTCTATTGGCACGAGTGGACCTGAAGCGGCGCATCTGAACCGAGCCCAAAGAAAGATCAATGTGCGGGCGCAATTCACATTTGTATAGCATCCATGCAGGCTCTTCCCCCTTCTCCCCCTCATCCAATGAGCCTGTTCACATGTTAACCTCTTCTATGCCTCCTAAAGCCCTCTATAACCCTCTATTCTAATCACGACATGCCCTTTAAAAACCACGACGGCGACGTGTAGCTCTTTCCTTATCAAAGCAATTTGTGTTTATTGTTCTTTATTTACGTGTCACTGTTTTATATATTGAAAGCTCCTTTCAGAGACTAAACTATAATACTAAAGTACGATCTATTAAACAATTAAATCAGGTTATGATAAAACACTTTCATAAAATGCAATCATGTAGCTAAAAGTCATAAGAGCTGCAAATGCGGAGGAGTCGTCTACATGTACACATAGGAAATCCACAAGAAACAAGGGAAGAAATAAGGATAAAACATGCATGTACAAACATTGCACTCTGCTCGACGTGAAGTGTAATGACATCAATCACGAGGCAACGTGGGTTGGGCTTAAATTTGTCCTCTTCTTTTTTTTCTCTTCTAATCGAATTAGTATACACATACTAGTATTCTATTGCAAATCCAGCAATCTGATTGGTCCTTCTGCGGTAGATAGCGAATAGCGAATGTCCAATGACAATCTTTGTTATATCTGCAATTCCTCGATTTCGACAAATCAGAATCCACGATAGATTCATCTTGGACGGAAGAATGAGGAATAAGGTTACTAAAATCCAACATCGCGGATGTAGGAATTTATCAGCGAGTAAGATAAAGATTGGTCTGAAAGTACAGGAGAACGCTTGAGTTTGACTTTTTCAATACAGAAAATGTATTCGCTTATGCGTATGGAGCACATGAATGCCGTAGGATGTAGTGCCGTTGGTCAATTTGAATGCTTCCATATTAAAGAGTACATCAAGATTAGTGATACTGCCGAAAACTAAATGTGGACTGATTTTTCTAGTTTTTTTTTCTAGTCTCTTTTCATAATACTATGGCGTGCCGCTAAGACATGGTGATACATGTATTCATTTTACCAAATAAGCTAAATGTGGACTGACTATAGAGATCATTGAGCTGCCTCTACTGATCTCTAAAGAGAAATAGTTTTCTGGTAAAGAACAAATTCATCGTTTGCTTGACTGTATACGTAGGTTTCTTAAATGTTCCTGGTTTGTACATCAAACTAAATCCTGATTATTTCTACAAAACCTTTAGGCCCCCTTTCCATTCTGCTTCTAAAGCCGAGAGTCCAAAGGAACACCCTTATTGGCATCATTCTCTTCGTTCAGAGCAGCGTTCCTTTCTCTAACTTCTGTTTGAAGGTCAGTTTCGGCTTTTGTGCGAACTCTCTTGCGGCAGTAGATCTTAAAGTCCTCGGGCCAGTCTTCTACTTGCTCTACGGTCTGGGGCATGGGGGAAAATAGTGTTTCTGGCAACCACAGAGCCATGATTCCTGCAGCAACAGCAAGCACGCCGAAAATGACCAGAGGGAGGGTCTTATTCACGTTCGGTAAATCTGCCTAGCAAAGAAAGAAGGCAATGTGTACGGATCATCATCATTATTAATATTAATGGTGATATTGATGGCACCCTGGGTTCCAGAGGTTAAATGTGTTGCCTTATTTTGGTATAAAATAGCGTTGGCACGAGGATCGTCGAGTGCGCGGACGGCAAAAATTAAACCTCTGGGTCAGGTCTGTTTGAACTTATTAGAATTTATTCATCCAAATTATGGAGACCGATAGCCATTGGCTAACGCTCACAACAATCTGTAATTGGATAATACACATCACGTGTCCAAAACCGCCCACATCCTACTTTGCTGTTATTGGTTAATTACTTTAAGCGCGCGCTCGATGCTCGAAATAGCGTGCAATGATGGTTGCGTCAGCAGCATTCGCGAACTAAAATTGAAACTTTTCACCCATATATTTCCCTTTCTCTGCAGTTTTCTTTATCAATTATGTAGTCTACAAAGCTAGGTTACATTTAACGTTACGATCTTTGGTTTCGAGACTTTGTGAAAATGTAGTGTAATTTGAATCGGTGTTTCAACTTTTTTCACTGGACTTTCAATGTTCAAATATAACTTGCACTGCTCTTAGCCAATCAGAATCTATATTTTTTAGCTAACGCATTATTCTGCATGAAAACGAGATGCAAACAGATCTGGCCCAGAGGTTGCATTTTTTTCTTTCCGCGCGGCTTGCCGGGTTTTTTTTGGGAGGAGGGGGGGGGGGGGGGGGGGTGTGGGTACTCAACGAAGTTTTATACGGGGAGGCTCCGCCCCGAGGTACAAACCTTACCCTTTTAAATACCATTTTTGACAGAAAAGATAACCCTTTCACTAAACTTTTCACTTGAGGAACCCCTTAAAATACTGAATCAGCCGTTAGGTGCGTCTGTTCGAGATATTTTGAAAGGCCCTTTTGAATACCCAAATGACAGTTTTCCATACCCTTTCCTATACTTTAACTCGTGAATCCCTACCCTTTAATATACCACCAGCCTGAAAGGGTACCCCTTTCGGGCGGAGCCTCCCCGTATAGTCCATTATAGGGAGTACCCCCCTTCCCAGGAATTTACCAACAAAAGGCAAAATTTAACCTCTAGAACCCAGGGTATGGTGATGGTGATATTGATGATGTCAATTGATATACCACATACGTATATACTGATAAAGTTACACAAAATGTTGTAAATTGCTACCTCAGCCGAAATACAATAATTGCTGCGAGCGCAGCGAGCAGCAACCTATTTCGAACGACTTTGATGTGTATACCGAGTTCATATGAATTTTTTGGGGTTCCTTGTCCTACATCGATCCTCGTTATCATTTCATCGGAGCAGAGAACTGGTAACTACAATCACGTGCTTTCGGTTCAGGTGCCGTTGGCCTTTCGCCATTTTGGATAACGAATGAGACCTGAACTATAACCACAATAATCCCCGCGCTTCTATCGCTTTATGTAAGAAGCATATTGCACAAAAAGTTATTGAAACATTCTATCAAAACATTAGGATGCTGTTTACTGCTTTGGGTTGTGAAAGAAAACCCTGTTTCCTCGGTGAATGCGGCTTGTATTCGAGCAGATAGCTTTTCTGTGTTTGATTCTTTCCTCACCAGAGTAACAGACGTCATACGATCAAATGTTTTCCCGGTGCTGTGGGAAGGCTATAAGGATTAAAGCCTTATCTGATGGGTGTTCCTTGCTTTAACGAACTGAAGAACAGCTGCTTGATCCATTGTTTTCACGCATTTAATGCAAATGATCAAACTGAAACAATCACAAATGAACCGGGTCGTCGTATTCAGTGGCCTACACCACTAGACACAGTCCTGACTGTCGATCGTCACACGCTGTGACGTCCTCTGTACATATATGACAACAAACTAATGGAAAAATATAATCTATTCGCTTTATATAACAATTGCCAAGCTTTTATAATGAGAGAAACACTGAAAAAACAAACTGAATGCGCGCTGTCGACGATAGCGATCCCTCACTACATTTCAATGTACTGCTGCGACCTCGTATAAACATATACACTATTCAATGCACCACGGACGTTCAGTGGATTATAACTTAAGAGGTCAAATACATTATCAATAATTAAGCAACTAAAGGGTTTTGAGATAACCTCGGAAATGGTTGTCTCTCCTACATGAAGTGTCGATGGCAAATTCAGGCAATTTATTTACTTGTGCACTAATATCACACGGCTCTAGCTAGGAGTCAGATTATTAAACTACAATTTCATATACTACATTGCTTGCAGCACTTTACTTTTGTTAGAAACCTCAATATTCAATATAATTATCGTTGTACGTATCAGCTTTGCCGTAGTCATTGTTTACAAAGTACTGAATAGGACAACTATTTACCAGTAGTACAATGTAAGGAGCAAGGATGCCTCCTACTCGTCCCATCATGGACGCCACACCTATACCAGTGTTCCTAACAAGTATGGATAAAGGTGATTAGTACGAGAATAAAACATAGACGCTACAACTATACCAGTGTTCCTAACAAGTATGGATACAGATGATTAGTACGAGATTAAAACATAAACGCGACACCTATACCAGTGTTCCTAACAAGTATGGATAAAGGTGATTAGTACGAGAATAAAACATAGACACCACACCTATACCAGTGTTCCTAACAAGTATGGATACAGGTGATAATAGTACGAGAATAAAACATAGACGCCACACCTATACCAGTGTTCCTGACAAGTATGGATACAGATGATGAGTACGAGATTAAAAAAATAGACGCCAGTGTTCCTCACAGGAATGGATACATATGATTAGTAAGAGAAATAAAACAATTAATATAACTTTAGACAGTTGCGCGACTTTAGTCTACACCATATCATTCTGCATGTCTTTAATTTTTCCAGCTGTTATGATAATGTATGTTAACAAAGACCCAGTGCATCAATGGCGTCTTGACTAATTTGAATAACCATTGTTTAATAATAATAATAACTGTATTTATATAGCGCACTTATCCAAAACTGTCCATGGCGCTTCACAATAATATAAACAAGACTATAAATAATAATAATAATAATAATAATAATAATAATAAAAGTTTATTAGACAGCATTTCCATGAATGGCTCTTCATCCGTCTAGAGTTAAATATATTACAATTTATTTGTTGAGAGCTAATTAAAATATTTACAATATATATTTGTTAAGAGTTAAATATATATATATATATATATATATATATATATACAGTACTTGTGTGATTATGTTATATAGAAATGCTGATATAATTATAATTTACATTAATATAGGTTGTTTTTGGAACTAAACTAGTTATATAAATATACATGTATCTACGAATTTAAAGTTGAAGTCTAAGTATATATACATATATATCATTAATAAAATAATCATTAATAAAATTACAGACTACCATATCATGAATTATAATAGTCTGTCTTTAGCCTGTATCAGCAACTGTGATCTAACCTCCTTAAGGAAAGGCCTATATGGCTTAATGGACCGTGCTTCAGGACTTAGTGAGTTAAAGAGTTTTGCAGCCGAATCCTGAAATGTGCCATGTTCTAGAGGGACAAGTAACCTAGGTGCAGAGTTAGATCTTAAGATTCTAGTATGGGTATGTTTTTCTAATTTAATATAGCTAGGCCAATTTGAACAATTCATTGCCTTGTGCGTTAGTTGAAGTACATTATAAATTGACTGTTCATGCATGGGAAGCCAGCCTAATTTCAAGGCATCTGCTTCTGTCGAGTACTTGTTTGTGATAAAACCAATGGCAGCATTCTGAACCTTTTGAAGCTTTGATTCCAAATAGGATGGTAGTGGGTACAGGACTGTGTTGTTATAGTTGAGCTTAGATAAAATAAGGCTTTGTACCAGGTTCTTTTTGATTGTGTATGGAGTGAAGTGTTTAATTTTCCTGAGGACTGATAGTGTTGCGTAGCAGGAAGACGTCACATGTTTAACAGCCTCGTCCCATTTTAGGTTCTCTTGAAAGTGGGTGCCAAGGAGTTTATAACTGTATTTGCGCTCAAGAGGAGTATTGTCAATCTTTATAGGTAGATTTACACTTTTCAGGTCATAACATATTAACACTAACATATTAACACTGGTATAAGCTAAAAAGCTAATAGATATTAAAAACTAAAATATAGAACTATTAATGTACAAAAATAAAGATTTACTCCTAACAAATTTAGAAAAAAGGGTACGTTTTAAGAGACTCCTTAAAAACAGCTATGCTAGAGGACTTGCGAATGTTAAAAGCAAACTGTTCCAAAGCCTTGGGGCGCAGGCCGAAAACGCCCTGTCCCCATATGTTTTAGTGAGTATTCTTGGCTGAATTAAAAGTTCATTAGATGCAGATCGCAACGGTCTAGAAGACCTACGGTAATGTAATACATCAGCAAGATACCGAGGACAACTATCGTTAAGTGACTTGAAAATTATACGATAGTGAAATGGAAGCCAGTGAAGGTCCATTGCCACAGGAGGGATATGTTGAAATCTACCAGTCTGAGATACAATTCGAGCAGCCGTATTCTGGACATACTGTAGCTTCTTCATTTGATACTTAGTGGAACCAAACAAAAGCGAGTTTTGATGTGACCAATGCATGTACAGCAACAGCGGCTGACTCCTTCGTAAGATATTTCCGAATCCTCGACACGTTCTTCAAGTGGTAAAGCGAAGATTTGCATAACTGTTTCACATTACCATCAAACGACATATGCTCATCGAGAACAACTCCCAGACTTGTGACTGAAAAGGAAGTGGACAATCTCTCACTCAGTGCCAATGTTAAAACACTCGAAAGGCGGACTAATACGATATTTCGAGTGAATCAACAAAATGTCTGTTTTGTCTTGGTTAAGTTTAAGTTCATTCACATTTAGGAATATTTAGCCTCACATTCATGTGAAAACGCTTCTATGTGGCAACGTGAACACGAGGCTACAGTCCCCAGGACAATACCTATTTAAATTGGACGCCATTTATGCAATGGATTTATGACAGCAGTGAAAACGATCCAGAGTTACCGACGGCGTGAGCTCTCTTGTTACATCAGATCAAGTACCTGGGGATATAGTTCATCCACGTAACATTTTTCAAAACGCTGCCGCTGTTTCCCATGCACGAAAATAGCCAACCCGCATTTACTTTTTTAACTACTGCGAGCCAATTACATGAATGTACATAGGAATGTACATATGATGTGTATATTTTTTCAACAAATGTAGGATTTTCATTTCTTTCGTGTAATAAAACAATAATAAGCCACTTTGCCCTGAAACCAGCAGCATGTAAAGCATTTTAAAGTGCCTATAACCCCCAAAATTATTATTTTTTGATTGAAAATATTCTTTAGAACTTAAAGCAAAAATGGGAGGCTAAAACTCAACTGTGCTGTTTTTACGGCCTTTCAAAGTTGAGAACCAGTGAACATGTGTCCGTCAGTTTTCAATTCCCTTTGGGGGCCTGGAGACTAGTGACCTGTGACGTGTATGTAGTAAGACGTCCTTTTTGAATTCTTTTCGTTATTCAGATTTTCCAACTCCCTTGAGAATAGCAAGACAATGGTCTAAATTAAAGGAACAAAAGAAACCGTGCAAAGGATTCTGGTAGTTGTAGTAAAATGATGTCCGATTGACGTCACAACTTCAGGCCATCACCAAGACTCATGCTGACATCCAACTGGAAGTAGGGAGCCCAAAACGGATGTTTTCTCTAACTTTGACACCACTAAAATCGTCGAATTTTATTTTTTTCAATTTTATGTTAGTAGAATGTAAAAAAAAAAATTGGGGGGGTTCTAGGCACTCATTTTATAATTCAAGAATTTGATTATAAATTCATGATTGTCTGGCCATACAGAGAAGATCGCGTGTTAAGGTACGACACACACTATAACATTGCGCGCACCATTACCGGAAACAGCGAAATCGCTTCGTGTGTCCACCTATGAAATTGTTGCGTGCAATGTTGCAGCGTGTGTTAACTCTATTTCAAAGCAATTGCCGGCACTGTTGCGCGCAATGTCGCAGCGTGTGTTAACTCTATTTCAAAGCAATTGCCGGCACTGTTGCGCGCAATGTCGCAGCGTGTGTTATCTCTATTTCAAAGCAATTGCCGGCACTGTTGCGCGCAATGTAGCAGCGTGTGTTAACTCTATTTCAAAGCAATTGCCGGCTCTGTTGCGCGCAATGTCGCAGCGTGTGTTATCTCTATTTCAAAGCAATTACCGGCTCTGTTGCGCGCAATGTTGCAGCGTGTGTTAACTCTATTTCAAAGCAATTGCCGGCACTGTTGCGCGCAATGTAGCAGCGTGTGTTAACTCTATTTCAAAGCAATTGCCGGCTCTGTTGCGCGCAATGTAGCAGCGTGTGTTAACTCTATTTCAAAGCAATTGCCGGCTCTGTTGCGCGCAATGTCGCAGCGTGTGTTATCTCTATTTCAAAGCAATTGCCGGCTCTGTTGCGCGCAATGTTGCAGCGTGTGTTAACTCTATTTCAAAGCAATTGCCGGCACTGTTGCGCGCAATGTAGCAGCGTGTGTTAACTCTATTTCAAAGCAATTGCCGGCTCTGTTGCGCGCAATGTCGCAGCGTGTGTTATCTCTATTTCAAAGCAATTACCGGCTCTGTTGCGCGCAATGTTGCAGCGTGTGTTAACTCTATTTCAAAGCAATTGCCGGCACTGTTGCGCGCAATGTCGCAGCGTGTGTCGTACCTTAGACTACTCACCTGATGATAGTTGGGTACAGTTCCACTGTAAAGACATAGATGGCGAGGAAAGTCGATAGAATGCAAACCTTGCCAATCATAGCAAGGACGAGAACGTACATACGGTACTCTAAAGAAAGAGTAATAAACCGAAATGATCAGTACACCTAATGTGTACAATCTGCGTGTATCCACATCTGAACATAATTTAACGTTTGTAACTCGCATCATTAATCTGTCTGAAATTTAGGGTGCGTTCGATTGACCGTATTCCGGAATAGGAATAGATGGAATAGTCTCTGGAAATCACTTGTTCGGGCATATTTTGCACTGTAAACTACAAATGCTTGCTTATATATGATATTCAGGATACATTTAGTATTCCAGTGGCTAAAAAATCCCCGTTAACGCGATTTGTAGTATTCTTATTACGGAATAGGGTCAATCGAACGCACCATTAGTTCTATAGTACGTTATTAGGTGCCTTTCTGTTGCGAGTGATATGCCGTTGATGTACCATCCGTATTCACTGGAAAAATTGAACCATTTACAGACTTAGAACTGTGTAAAAAGTCTTTCAAAAACTCATGAATAATTAATGAGCATTTTGTCCAATCAGATGAAGCAAATCAGTCACGTGCATGCTCCTTTATACCTGATAAAATCTCATCATTCTAAAAGGCCCGAGGAGGGATTTGAATTCTGTCCTAGAGGGAAACGGGGTTAATGATTGAGACAATGGAATTTCTATTGATGTTTCAGCTTTCTCATTGAATTGCTAATTAGGATGAACGTTTTATATAAAGAATACTAATGAACATGAAATTTTATATAAAGTTTCATCCTAATTAAGAATTCACTGATAAAGACCCAAAGAGCAAAAAGTACTAGGAACATTAAGGTACCTAGATAATAAATTTTGCACTAAATTTACTAATATCAGCAGACTACCGAGATACACAGATAATATTTTTTTAAATGAAGTTATCCAACTACCATTACTTGTTTACCGAGCCACTATTTAGTTCCAATTATTAAACCAAACTCAAAGCCGTAAAATAATAAAAACGTGCATTAAACTTACAAACATCCTCTTCATATTTTGTGCCAGAGTCAATATTTTAGAGTCTGCCGTTATGTCAGTCACATCGCTTTCCAGGTCTTTAACTTTATCGATGTAAACTACGACACCAAATCCTTCAAAGTGCAGCTTCTTGCCCAAGCTTGTTCTTTGCCGCACAATGCTTTCCGCTTCAAACAACAGAGTATGGTAATTTCTTCATGTCATTCCCTTGATATGTAATCGCAGGCGGTGATTACTCGAATATTTTGCATGGCGTTGTGAATACAAAGGTTCAATTGTTCCTTAAGTAACCATTATAAGTTTTTGAAGCCGTACGTAAAATGTTGGTAAAATGTGAGAATTTCACAGGATTTTACAGACTTTATAAAATGTTTGCTACATATCTGTGAATGTACAGATTTACAAACATTTTACAGAGTAGTAAATGGTTCGATTTTTTCAGTGACTGCACCTTAATTCGCCATTTGTTTTAAAAACCATCAAAGAAAACATCCTGCAAGATCAAATGTGTGAGCAATGCGGGTAGTAAGTCGAGTCTCGCTCGTGTCAGATGAGCCATGTAAAATCCAGATTTTGGGTGATTAATTACCTTCTGTGGCAGGAAAAGCCAAGACCAACATGCCTGCAATACCACCAGTCAGCATGAATACGCAGTACGGGATGCGCCGACCAAACCTGAACAAAACAAATGACTTGGTACAATACGAACGCCAGTTAAAGAAACTCGAAGCCTACCAGATATGGAATCTCCTTGTCTGTTGGGATTCGTCAAGGGTCATTACCAACACATCATGCAAGAGCAACTTGTTCTTGCTCTCGTATAAAATTTGAGGGGGGGGGGGGATCACGGGAAAACTAGGCCCCCCTGACAAGAGTACCTGTCTGGACCCAGGTAACTGATTCTAAAATACAGTTGAATACAGATCAAGAAATACTAAAAGTAGGATCGAGGTTTACTTTCGCACCATTTGCGCACAACAATTGCACAATGTGTACACTTTCAATTGCTGGAAATGTTACGCGCAATGTTATAGAGCTTGTAAATTCCTCAAACTCACCTTCTTAACAAGAACCAGCAGAGCAGCGCCGAGGGGATCTCGATAATACACAGGATAAAGAAATTCAGGTACATGTCTCCACCGAGATTTTTCACGTTGAGATTAATACCAAAGTACACTAAGGCATTCACAAACCTGCGTGTAAAACAACAGTATACCGTATAATATAGTTTGTATTACGCTATACCATTTGAAATTGGACGGAACCTCAGGGCCATTGTAAACTGGTAAATCTACGAGAAAATTAGTACCATTTAGAGTCGTATCCGAGAAGACTTAAAAGTGTAACCATTTGTAGTTCGAGAACGAATTTGATTGGCAAACAGTAAGCATCTTTTTCTCAGTTATTTTAAGACATTGTGAGGTGGAATAGAATCCGCGGGAATAGATTCCACGATCCAGCTAACCAGGTGATTGCCCACCCACCCACACAACACTATGTGCATTTGATCAGTATTTTTTTACTGTAATAAAAGACTGCAGAATAAAGTTGTAACTTGTGTTTGCGGCTATGATCATTAAATATTAATTTGAAAATAACTGTATTCATAACACCCAGAGGCCTTTTCGGTCTTGGCTTGTCGCTTATCGCTCTTGATCATACAATCTGTTTTGAAATAGCTGATTTATTTAATATGCACTTGGCTCAGTTCACATTTCGTTGCCATAACTAATAAGGCCACCGCAGAGTTTAAGTTGCACATTTGTTAAAAGTTTTCGGTATCTTTTACCTCATCCTCATTTCGTGTGGGGGGGGGGGGGGGGGGGGAGTAAGAAAGGAAAACGAAAAGCACGAGAATGCATTCGCCCTTCGTTCGTAAACTAATTCCTCGAGGTTTCTATGTCCTACTGACAACTCTGATCTAGTCGTGTTTAGTATACGATTACAGAAGTAACTAACGCTTGCATATTTGTTGAATGAAACCCATTCAATAGTAATGAAATCTGAATCGCCGGCTTACCAATTAAAGCAGCAAATGATAGTTCTCTTTCGCAGCTTCGGAGTCCTGAGCAGGTCCAGGATCCCATATTTCTTACTATCGTCCGCTCGCATCTCAGACTTCTTTACCTCTTGTATCACGTGTCGCAAGTGTTTCTCGTCCAGCTTCACACCATTTTTGGCGGCAAATTTCAGCAGCAGGGTATGTGCTTCATCTAAGCGATTCTTAGCTATTAGCCATCGAGGAGACTCGGGAATGAACCTTTAACGAAGAGTAAGATATGAAACAATGAACGCACTATTGCTATGTGCGAGAGGATGATTTATATAAAGCATGTTTGTTACCAAAATGTGCCAACCATTCGAATAATGATTGGGTTAACACGAAAGGAGGACTCCTTTCGTGTTAACATGCTTCATCTTGTGTGCTTGTTCGCTTTTAATTAAGTAAGAGTTAAATACCTCGAACCGAGGCATTCAGCCATATACATCCCGAGGGCCGTAGGCCGTAGGCCCTCGGGATGTATATGGCTGAATGTCGAGGTTCGAGGTAGTTAACTGACCTATTTCATTGTTATTCGATAACCTTTATTTCACTAACATTCCAGTGAATTTCTATATAAAGACCTGATTAGGTATTCAAGAGCCATAAAATAGCTCATTAGATATTCAAGGTCTTTATATCTTATGAAGACCTCTATATAAAAGCCTAATTCACTCTTTTCACCTGGCCATCTTGGATTAAAAGCGAGGCAATCCTTTGTTTTTGCCAGGGTAGCCTCGTTTCGACTATACCTCACTGCGAGGCTATCCTGGCAAAAACGAAGGATTGCCTCGCTTTTAATCCAAGATGGCCACCAGGTGAAAAGAGTGAATGAGCAATATATTGAAATTCACAGGGATCTTAGTGAAATAAAGGTTATCGAATAACGATAGAAAATGTGTCAAAAATGAAATAAGAGGTAATAACGCACTTTCCATGGGTTTATTGAAAGAGAAACTGACTGATTTTTCTCCCCTGCTTTCTATCCCATAATTCCTTTGTCTGAGATCGATCCCATAATTTCTTTATTTGAGAGGCCGAGGTTAGAGTTAGGTTAGTAACACAGGTACTTTTGGTTATTTCTGTTCAAAATAAGTAGCCCTTAATCGATGCTCAGGCAGTAAAATTAAATCAGGAAAATGTTTGCCGTATAGCGCATTGGAATCCATAAAAAAGTGCCATAACCCTTCTTGCAATTTTTTTATAGCTATGAACCTTCGAAATGTTTTGAATACTTCTGTGAAGAAAGTTTTGGTTTACAGTGAATACTCTTGTTTAAAATCGTGTAAATTTTACCGCGTAAGTAAAAGCCTGGGTCGAAACCTGGGTAGACGTCATCTCATTAATACATTATTCTCCATGGCGCCTTTCTATCACAACAACATCGATACATAGAAAATATACACAGTTTGTGAGTTGTTAGTAAAGAAAAAAGTCATTTTAGTTAACATGTTAAGTATTTCTTCAAATGATCGCAAAGCCGAATTAAATATATGACGTATATACAGGAATCGACCCAGGCTTTTACTTACGTGGTCATGGGTCAGGAAAGGTCAAATTTACACGATTTCAAACAAGAGTAGAACACTGAGAACATAAAGTATTCACAGAAGTACTCAAAACTTTACGGAGGTTCATAGCAATAAAAATTTCAAAAAGGGTTATAGGCACTTTAAAACGGCAAAAAATGCCGCCACTTTGAAGTTTAGGTCACACAAATTGAGGTACGTTAACACGAAACGGGCTTTACATAGGAAGACCCCTTTCGTGTTAACATGCTTCATATACTTATCAGTTGAAGTTAAACTTGCAACAGTTTTAGACTGTTCAAGAGCCTATCATTATCTAAGTTACATGTGTATGCAGTGAATGCAAAATTCCCTCATTAAGACCGAACGACTTGGTCAATAAAATATCTCATAAACACGTAACGGACGGAGCGCCCTTAATTTGTTTTGGCCTAATTATAACTAGAATACCGGTACTGTATGTGAATTCGCATGTGTATACTGTATTAATTGTTGTTCAGAGTCCTGTGTCAGAGAAGCAACTTTACGGCCCTTTTTTTTTCGGCGGTCTCAGTTTGTCCCGGCTATACGTTCCTGACCAGTTGAGCGCAGGGGATTGGGACAAACGCACTCGTGCCGCCCCTGCAGGAGCTCGATCGCGCTCTAGCGCTAAACTCAACTGATCAAAAAGGAAAGTCGGGGGACCGCGTTCGGAAATCGAACCCAGACCACACTGAGAGATCAGTGGGAGGCTGCGCCATGACACCGGCTTCATTCGTTGATACAGTGTAAATACTCACCACCAACATAGAAGTAAGGGTGCGGCAGGGAGGGAGATTGCAAGCATCAGATGTCTCCAGTCGCGTATCAGATACGCCATCAGCGCAAGCAAATCAAACCCAATACTAACGAAGATGTTGCTCACGAACCCAGCATCCGTACGTTGTTTTGTAACAACGAGCTCGACGCAGTACACATAACGTGCGAGGAGGCATCCCGCACACGCCGCCCCAGCACCGAAACGAAACAACGAGAACAAGGAAAGACAATCTGCTACGCCAGACACAGTCCCACACGCAGCCTAGAAAACAAGGTATACGAGTGTTACTGTGAGAACAATAATACAACGAGAACAGAGAAAGACAATCTTCTTCGACCGGATCCCAGCATTTCGTTAGTCAAAACTTCCCCAGAAACGCTGTTCAAGATCCCGTTATTCAGTTTATTAAGTATTGACAATACACAAGCAAAGACTGTTAATACCACCTGAATGACTTACTAAGAAGAATATACTCAGAAATACGGAAATTCGTCGTCCAAAGCTGTCCGATATGGAGCTGAATGCTATGGAACCAACGAGAAGACCAGCCATGTAGACAGCTTGTGTCATAGCCTTCAGGTGGGCTCGATCACACATCAGATTCCACTGAAAAATACAATGCCGTAATATAATGATATCATTGATGATGAGAGCGATGGAAGAAAGTAAGATCCAAACTGAACATGTTAAAAGTTGAAAAAAGGCATCGAGTCACTCTCCATTACACGGTGTTATAATATATATCATCGATGCCCTTTTCAAGTCATTCGTACCCTCAACAATTTCGCTTGATCTATTTTTGCGGCTGCCTTGTTGCAGCTTCCCTCTGGGTCGAAAATTGTCAAAAGTAGTTATTTTTCTGTCATGCGGCTACTGTGTAGGTTAGGGACTATTCAATGGATCGAGGCCACTCAGAGCCCATCTGGGCTTTCACTCGGGCCACATGAGATTGAATATGAAATACACTTTCATCTTAAGTAATAATTTAAAACGTATTAGGAGCACATATATAAGTCTCGATGCCCTTACAATAGTAAAATAACTATTTCTACAAAAGACTAATTAATCTAATTAAATATATATATAAACTATAAAAAACTAACTACTACTGAAAAGAAAGGTCTTAAGTGATGATTTAAAATGGCTTAAAGAGTCTGTGCATCTTAGATGTACTGGCAGCGAATTCCATAATCTTACCGCAGCAACTGAAAACGATATGTCACCGTATGTCTTAGTGTTCGATCTAGGGACTGATAATAAATTAAGTGTAGAGGACCTAAGAGAACGGGCAGGTTTGTAAAGGTTCAAGAGTTCGTTAATGTAGACTGGCGCTTGGCCATGAAGAGCCTTAAACGTAATTAAAAGTAGCTTAAAAGTAATTCTGTCTCTGACCGGTAACCAATGGAGTTTGCGCAGTACAGGGGAGATGTGATCAGATTTCTTCACCCTGGTAACAAGTCTGGCAGCCGTGTTTTGAACACGCTGGAGCTTGTCAAGTTCTGTTGCTGGTAAACCAAACAAGATACTGTTGCATGAGTCAAGTTTTGACGTAATGAATGCATGGACCAACCTTTCACAGTCAGCTTGGCTTAAATGTTTCCTGATCTTTCCAATGTTCCTGATAGCCAAGGAGGCAGATTTGCAGATGTTGTTTACATGATTAGTCAGCTTTAGATGTATATCCACAGTAACTCCAAGGTCGCGTGCAGCCAGTTTAGGATAAATAAGGACACCATCCACGTTTACTCCCGAAATATGTTCACATTGAGTGGTATATCGAGATGTAAGATGGACAACTTCAGTTTTACTAGGGTTACACGCAAGGCCATTGGAAGTGCACCAAATAATAATATCTTTCACACACAATTCAAGCTTGGACAATATTGCAGAACGATCATGGAGGGAATTGATAGACACGTAGAGTTGTGTGTTGTCCGCGTACATCATACAATCCAATCCATGAGCGGTGATCACATCCTCCAATGGAGCAAAGAAAAGTGAGAACAAAAGTGGACCCAGCACGGACCCTTGTGGGACACCATAACGCAATGTTCTATCAGAAGAGAAAGTATCCTTAACCATGACCGACTGGGTACGATCTAGAAGGTACGAGCGAAACCATTGAAGAACTGTACCATTTATCCCGTATCGATATTGGAGTCTTTCTAAGAGGGCGACATGCATATGGTCGATAGTGTCAAACGCCGACGACAAGTCTAGAAGTACCAGAACCACTTCATGATGTTTATCGATTGCACACAAGATGTCGTTGAACACGCGTAGAAGGGCCGTTTCAGTGCTGTGAAAGCGCCTGTACGCAGACTGTAGCTTAGCCAAAAGGTCGTTTGTAATGAGGTAGTTCATAGTCTGAGTAGCAGCTACTCGTTCAAGAGTCTTAGATAGGAAAGCAACGTTCGTGATTGGACGGTAGCTCGAGAACTCGTCGTGGTCAAGAGTTTTCTTTTTGATTGACGGACGAATAACGCCTTTCTTGAGAGACGAAGGGAACATACCAGATGACAATGATGTGTTAACTAGGTTAGTTAGTGGACCAGCTAGTACGTCAACAGATTGTTTCAATACTTGAGTCGGTACTGGATCAAGAGTACAAGATTTGGGTTTGGAGTGCTCCTAGCCTCCTCCGCAGGCATCTCTATTTTTTGAGGAAATCAGATTATGGGCTCCCTGTGGCAGGTGAAGACAAGAGAGGGAGATTGGAGCAGAGAGAGAAGAGAGAGAGAAAGGAAGAGATGCCTGCCAAAAATCGACATGTTATCGCCACTTCGCGCAGATTTTTGTGCGCATAATAATATGTATTTGGGGAGGGGTGGGTCATAATTTTTGTGAATGAAAGCAATCAAATCGCTCATCGTCGTAGCCTGAAATACAGCCTCCTCCTCACCTTGGAGCTAGCCGATTTTAGTCTATCATCGCCGGATCAAGCTCGCAAGCCCTGAGGAATATTAAAATTTGAAGCTCAAGTTTTACAGTAGCTGCCGTAAAACTGGTGTGTCATTTGCTGGCTTTGACTCTTCTGGGCCGATTGCAATGTATAGTCTACTGAGCACGAAGTAATAAAATAAACAACTTTTAGTTGTAATAATGGACACAATCGAGGACACGATTTCTTCGGTCAAATTGCAATTTACATGGCTTTTGGTTGGTAAGGTTCTCGGAAAGGTTTTCGACCAAATCAACTGCAAAGGTTTTCGACTAAATCAACTGCAAAGGTTTTCGTCGCACTCGATATCTATGTACACGGTATGAAACACAACAAATTTGCATATTATGGCTCCGTTCATGTGTATCACGCACGACCGCTAAAACTGTGAAAGTTCCAGATTCAATCAAACCCGTTAATCAAAAACATAAACGAGTGATTTTCGATCTACTTCAGATACATATAAACTAACATGCGACTGTTGAAATAACCCGTGGAAATAAGAATCAACGAGCGCCCAATCAATGAGCGTGTTTGTGGTAATTTCAACTGAGATTTTAACAGCTTCGTTCCGACGTGTTATTTTCACAGCTTCGCCATGGAGTATAAACGCTAACGCTCCGTATATAATAAAAACTAGCTACCGCTTGCGGGTTCCAGGGTAGTTGTCTTGGCATTTCTTCTTGCTCTGCTGGTTTTCGAATAATCGAAACATCTTATCAATTTTCGACTAGATCAACGGAAATGTCGGCGGTGCCGTTTGGAAGCAACTCTGCCTCTATTTTACACTCGATGGGAATTTGATTCACTTTGACTGACTTTAGGATCGCTATATATATATAGCCTCCTCCGCAGGCATCTCTATTTATACCGGAGAAGAAGAAAAAACGGAATTGGGTTTCCTGTGATCTCGAACGATCTTCTTATACGCGGTACTACATACCCGGGGGGGGGGGGGGGGGGGGGACTCCCCATAAAAATAGACGGGGGTGCTAGACGTGAGAAATGAAATTCACCCCTAAAAGATAGCAATATGGGCGTGGCTCACAAAAAAATTACCCCTAAAAGATAGCACTCCATAACCTCGTCTTTAATATTCGGATGGATCAAACTCTATATCGAAGCCGTAAATACCGATTCAACTTGTGGGGTCTCATGCTCGAGGATCCAGCGCTATTTGATCTCGGCCACAAAAAAATTGGGTCTCGGAGATTCCTAAAAGATAGCAGACCTTTGGAAGACCCCTAAGAGATAGCACTGCTAACAATTTTAACCCCTAAAAGATAGGTCGAGCACCCCCGTCTATTTTTATGGGGAGTTTACCAGCATACCCCTAGTTGTTATATTTTGTCAGACAATTCCCAGGGTACCCCGGGTCCAGCGACACGTCCATGAAGGTACAGCGACACGTCCAAACCATTCGATATTTGGCAGGCATCTCCTCTCTTTTCTCGCGCTCCGCGCTCGCCTCAGCCCCTCGCGCTTCGCGCTCGGCGCTTCACACAGGAAACCCGGGCCCGGTCGGTCGGTTCCTATTAGAGATGCCTGCGGAGGAGGCTAGAGTGCTCCACAATTTCGCGGATGTAGTTCTCAGATACCGCAGTGAATTGACTAAATGAACTTTGACACGGAGGAGAAGCTATTGCCACAGACATATCCATAGATGGTAGCCCGTTCTTATACATATTGTCCCTCAGTTTCTGTACCTTGGAGGTGAAATAATCACTGAAATCTTCTGCCAGAGAATGTAGGGACTCGTGGGACGGTAAGGGAGGAACTGGTTTAACCTTAAACATACCCTCAATCATACGGAACAACTGGTTCTGGTCAGAGCCGGATATCTGTGCTTTATAGTAGTCAGATTTCGCATAGTTAAGTGCAGCCGTATATGTGCGACAACGCTCTTTGTATATCTGAAAGTGAACTTCGAGGCGTGTGGACAGATATTTACGCTCACATTGACGTCTTTGCCTCTTTAAAGCTCTTAGAGTGTCATTAAACCACGGCGCATTCGGACGAAGGGTGATCGATCGTGTACGTTCTGGCGCATGTTTATCAATGAGCTCACGTAAGACGCTATTATATTGATCTGTTAGGGTGGTTATGTCTGTTGTAGTCGCATCAGATGTAGACGCATGCAGTGTTGAATTCAGGACGTCATCTCGCCATGAGTTGTGAGTAGCACCGACAACCCTTTGTTGTAGACCTGCCGATTCCAGCAAATCAGTGAACCGAGTTGCATCACAGTCACTGGTGTCGTCCATGTGAAAGTTAAAGTCACCAGAGATGATAAGATACCCACTAGCAACTACTAGCTCTTCTAGCAGTACAGAGAATTCGTCGAAAAATGATGAGACCGTAAGTTTGTTTTTCTTAGACGGAGGGGGCCTGTACACAGTGATGAGGCGAATCAGTTTACTATTAGGTGTAGTGATAGAGATCCATGTACTCCATTGATGTAAACGGAGAGACTTCATGTTGTTTCACACCAAATCCCTTACGTAGAAGTACCCCCAACCCCATGCACCCCCCTTCCTGGCAGATCTTGGTAGATGTAAGAACTCAAAATCCTGTAAAAGTGTTCAGTATTTCGGCTACAGTAGAGTCAGAGTTATTATTCTCAGAAAGCCAAGTCTCGGTTAGGGATAAAATATCAATACGCTTAGAAATAACGAGATCGCATATAGAGGCAGCTTTCTTGCTTAACGAGTGAGCGTTCCATGTAGCAAACCGTAAACGCGGCGTATACTTTGAGATTTGTTTTTCGGTATTTATATTGATAAGGTTCATCGAGTTTCTGGTATGGTAGGCAATTGAATTCTCTGTCAGGCACGAAGTTATTCTCACAGGGATAGGTAGGGGTTGGCCATTGTCCTGGTAGTCCTTAACATCATTAGTATGCAAAAATGGCGAAATTGTTGAAATAGAAATACAGTTTTGTAAATTCGCCGTGTTCCGATGATGAATAAGTCAATCTATCCTCTTCGCTGTAGAAATACTAGTAGGAATTTTGCACTCCCAGTATGACATCTTATTAAGGTTCCTTGAAGCATCTAAGTTCGGCCGGAGTGATTTGTTATAGATATTGTGGAGCTTGAGATTAGTAGCGTGTTCTCGAATCAAGTTTGTAGTTAATTTCGGCAGAGCACAGTGACTTGCCAATATCAGTAAGCTGATTTCTTGCGTAGACATGGACCGTAGAAAATCTAGAGCTAAGCTGTTCAGGCCCTGGGTTAGATGATACATCGCAGCAAAGAGCGAAATACTCTGCTAGAGTAACATTCGAGTCAAATGGCAAAGCTACGACGAGAGATCCCCGTTTAGATTGTTTCAGTACTGCAACCTTCAGGGAGGCTGCACGACGGCAAGACAGCACTAAATTAATCCTGTAAAGCAAACCTGATTCACTGGGCGAGACATTTCCAGTTAAGATGAAGGCAGTTAGAAACAAATAAACTAAAAGGCGGAGGGCGAACAAAACACGTCCTGCCGCCATTTCAACGCACAAGAGGAGCGTCCAAATATACTGTACCCGTGAGTCAGCGTATGACCGGTTTACTCTTGAACTCTTGAAATACTCCTAACGAAAACAGAATAAGCTGGCTAAATAAACAAAGTATAACCAAAGAAGATACCTAGTTCGGGGATAAATGCAAATCCAAAATGGCGGCAAGTTAGGTAAGAAAACGCTACTCTTACCGCGAAAGAAAGAACGAGAACACACTTATCTGTGTCGGCAAGGTCCAAATAATACTGATTCTATGCTCTGTCACTGCGCTGCGCCGCATAGAAAATATTTATGTTGTATATTCTACATACACATCAAGCAAGGCGTGTTAGGAGGATGCCGACCAGTTATGTCAAGTTTATTGCCGTATAAACATTACATATTAATGTTAAACTAATGACGAATCGCCGGATACGAAAAACCATGTTAAAACCTCACTTTGAGGAATAAAAATATTCTGGAAACGTATACTCCAACCCAATGCGAATTCGCCGAGACCCCTGGAGGTTAAGGGTCATCAAAAGAAAAAACTTACATGTACAAACGCTGTTAATTTAAGCCCGGATTACAGAGAAATGTCTAGAAAATTTTGGCCCGGATAACCAAGCGTGTAAACTGGTTGGCGTCAAGTGAAAACTATATGTAAATATCATCTTAAATAACAACTCCCAAGTCCTTAGGGAAGAGCACGAGGTGCTAATTACGAATGCCCAACAAAAATACATTTCTATGCTCTGTCACTGCGCTCCGCCGCATAGAAAATATTTATGTTGTATATTCTACATACACATCAAGCAAGGCGTGTTAGGAGGGATGCCGACCAGTTATGTCAAGATTACAAAGATCGCGGTGGGAATTATAATAGGAATGTAACTGAATGTAGTCAGTGCAGAATAACTGCAGAATTAAATACCTAAGGAAACAGTCACGAGCAAATTTTGTTGCAGGTCCAAAGGCAAGGCTTTTACAACACTCTAAAAATAAATTTCTTAAGAAAATATGAATGACAAGGATTGGGTACACTACAGGCATGGTATTATCCTATAAAAACCAATTGAACTATAGAAAATGTGTGACCCGACTGAACTAAAGACATTAAATACAGGGCAACACGAGTGTCTTCAGCAGGAAAATATATGACTTCAGGGAAAGATGCAGCCCAGGACTTCCATCCTTTAAGTAACCGCCGTACGACTTCAGAGTGTTGGAAGCGCTGCTGTAGCTGAGGAAGCTTGGTACTTGACAGGGCAGCAACTGCAAGGCTGGATGGCGAAGTGGGACTGAAAAGACTTTGGGACCTAGAACTTACAAAACAGATAGTAGGGAATAAGGGTTCAGTGTGAAATGGAATGAGTACCATGTCAATAACAACATCCGTATGTAAATAAGACAACTGTACATTAATGTAATTTTATTATTGCAAATATATTATCAAACGATAATTATTAAAATGCAAATACGATGAAACTACACCGAAGCGAAACTAAAGATTAACCAGTATGAGAAAACGGAATCTGATACGGAATCTGATGTGAAATACATAATCGCTACGAAAAGACAACAATAAAGCAACGTTATAGCTATTATGACATAATCTTAAAAAGCAAGGCGTAGGCCATGATGCCAGGAGTGTCAAGCGATCTAACAGTGACCCCTACTAAAATGACACAAAACTAAACATCACATAATATATCACTCGTACCCTTGTACGGATATCTCCGCTATAAAGCGGTGTGCAATAAGCGATCTAACAGTGATCCCTATTAAAATGGAACAAACCATACATCACGTAATATATATCACTCGTACCCTTATGTAACGGATATCTCCGCTATAAAGCGGTGTGCAATAAGCGATCTGACAGTGATCCCTATTAAAATGAAACAAACCATACATCACGTAATATATATCACTCATACCCTTATGTAACGGATATCTCCGCTATTAAGCGGTGCTTATAACAGAGATAGTAGGGAATGAGAGCCATATGTCAATAACAACAACGTTCGTATGAAAATAAGACAAGTACTTCATTACAATGTTATTATTGCAAATATAATATCTAACGATAATTATTCAAATGAAAATACAATGAAACTACACCCAAGCAAAACTAAAGCTTAACCACTAGCAATGAAAAAACGGAATCTGGTGTGAAATACGTAATTGCAACGAAAGAACATAACGAAGCAACATATAGCTATTATGACATAATCTTAAAAAGCAGGCATAGGCCATGATGCAAAGCCACAGTTGTCATGCGATCTGACAGTGATCACTATTAAAATGAAATAAAACTATACATCGCATAATATATCACTAATGCCCTTATGTAAGGCCGGGATATCTCCGCTATAAAGCGGTGTACAATAAGCGATCTGACAGTGATCCCTATTAAAATGAAACAAACTGTACATCACATAATATATCACTCAAACCCTTATATGCCAGGTATCTCCGCTATAAAGCGGTGTGCAATACATACATATAAGTAAGTGCACAAACAACCAATATATTCCGCTATAAAGCGGTATGACCATACAATCACGATAAAATCACACTCTTACGCTCTACAGTGTTTGCATCCGTACATACACTAATAATGAAAACACCTATAACACCCCATTATAAATCGGTAGTAAACCAAGCAATGCCACGAAAATTCAGAGGAAGTATCTAAACGGACAACTAGTACCGCTGAATGACAACTGAATGCACTGAAAATGGTAGGAAAACCGAGATATACCTCAAAGGTCGTAAATGTCAACAATGTATGGAACTGAAGCTCTAGGCGCACCAGACGGGAGAAGGAAAAGGCTAAAAACTAGCCGATTGTCGTTAGGAATCACCAGCATCCCCGCGAAGCATGAGAAAAACTCAAGGTGTAAGATGTTTCGAATTACACGACAAATAGGCGGAAATAACCAATTGTTAACACCTCGCCAATTAACACGAACTGATCAACTTCTTCACACCCCAGATTGCAGAACTTGGAGAAAACGGGACGCACTTAGCTGAACACGGAGAAGCAAATCGATCAACTTCGAAAGAACCGGGAAGATAGCAGATAAGCCGAAACAATTGCAGACAGACCAATCATCATAATCAACAATCCGACTCATAGAATCGGCAAACTCATTGAGAGACCTAGGAATTCATTGACTGTACCGCTCAAGCGAAATATAATAAAAACCCGTATATCAACCGCAAGGGCATGGAGTCGGAGGGAATTCAGTGTTACCTCTAGCACAAACAGATGCTGCATTATTAGTCAGTGCATGAAAGTCTTTACTGCCTTATTCCGCAAAGACGTCTTGAACGACTTCACACTATACAGGAGAACAAGGAGCTCCCTAGCATTACTGTCAAGAGTGATTTAAGTAGAAGATCAAAGCTTGCTTGATAGAATAATTCGAATTCCCTATCAAGATACAGTGTATAGCCACCGCAGGCATAACCACTAGCATCAGAATGAACCAAACCAACCGGAGGTGAATACTCGAGGAGAGCTCTACCATTGAGCTAAACGCAGTTATGAATCTAAAATGGTATTTATTGAAGCCACTGCAGAAAACTGAAACTCATTCGTGTCAAGTGGAGTATCTCAATTGATGAAACTGAACGAAAGACTAAGATTTTTGGTATCAAAAGGGTGACATTACCAACTCCGAATGAAAAGGAGAAGATTTTACCCACGACTGAGGCAACGAACCGAGGAGAGACTATAGGACTCTTATGTATAAGCCGTCTACGAGGACTAATTAGCTTAATAAATTTTCCGTTCAGGAAAAGAAACAAAACCGTTATGTTAATGTTCCGGCATAGTATGAGAATCCATACTAATGAATACCTTGTGCTCGCCAATGACGAACTAGAGGACGGAAAACTTTCATAAAGAGACAGGCCGAATGGTTAAAACAGTAAACTGAAAACGCTTAGGTATGTTGGAATTAAATAGCAGCCGCTGAAAACCCAAGCACTGGTTAACGTCACAAATATTAATGTGAAGTTAATCTGGTTTCATGTCAAACTTGTATATGCTGATAACGGAGGTACTGAAGAAAATGTTGGCGTCTTCAATATTAAATTTAAGTTTATAAATATACTGATTAACATGTCTAAGATCAGATATGAGCCTACACTCGTTTGGCCACTCTCGGTGAAGAAAAAACTTAACGACAGAGCTCATACTCAAGAGTAAATCAACAACAGCCTCGTTAATAAAATCGGTACGTGACAACTCTGATGTGTTGTTATTTAAACGCGGCACTATATAGGTGGTAAAGAAATAAAAGGAAATCTTATACCCATTCAAAAGAATCTAAAATCCAGCCAGGTATTCCTATATTAACCCAAAACTGAATATGAGTTTTGAGACGATACTTAACTTAAGTATAAGGGGAGCTATCCTTTGCTGGTACTCATGTAAATTACATTTCAAGAACTGCTCATTAAATACGAATTAAAAGTGTACTTATCTTGCGTTAGGATTTCCTTGAATTCATGTTCAATAGTAGGCCGTCCGGAAACTGCAGGTAAATCCCTGTTACAGGTATCCGGAAAAAACATCTCGTGGCCTCCAAGAACTTTAGAGGCGTCAGCCTTGAGCTAGTAACCCCAAAAATGAACCCCTAGAAACCGTTTGGACGGAATGGGGAGTGGAACTGTACAGGCTTCCAACGGGTGGGTTTTTAGCGAGCCTGGTTGAGCACTCAAGCCACCAATGTGTAAAGGAACCGCAGTTTCTGCAGGGGCCCCAAGATTCATTGAACTGCCGGCCTTCTTGGTGATACATTGAGAGGCTAGAAAAAGCGCTGGTTCTGGGTCGGCCATTACCGGCCATTGTCCACGTGACCGAGACCTGTTGGTAGTTTATGAAGATTGCCGGCTTCGTTCTCCAGCTTTTTCAGCATTCCACTTGATCCGAGTGAGTTTGCTCACTTACTAAGGCGCTTCCCTTTCAGCACTACGAATCTTCTTGTCATCTTTTTCCATTTAAAGCAACAGCCGTTATCTTCGTAATGTTGGCCGGTTAACCAGCCTTCATCTGACGAGTCCACGACGGTTGAACTGGAAGTTGTTTGCGTTGGATGGGTAGTTGAACGACAACTCGCCGTCCTCTTTAACCTATCGGGAAACTGAAAGGGCGGTAGTAGCTATTTCCTGGGCCTGATTAAACTTGTCTGATAACTTGGACTTGTGAAGAGAAAGTTGTTCCAGAACAAACATACGAAACTCCGCTAAATCCGAACAAGTGATAGCGTCTTTCATTTGGCCCGGATAACCAAGCGTGTAAACTGGTTGGCGTCAAGTGAAAACTATATGTAAATATCATCTTAAATAACAACTCCCAAGTCCTTAGGGAAGAGCACGAGGTGCTAATTACGAATGCCCAACAAAAATACATTAACCCTCAGAGCCGATGGAACTAATCCAAGAGAAGCCCCGAGGAGTCCGGTGCAGAACGGCGAACGGGATTTCACGCTGGAGCTTCACACCTTGAGAGTTGAATATTGCTTGGGTCATCATAAATTATTCTGTGCTGGCGAGCGACAGTTTTGCTCTCACAGTTCAGGAGTTCAGATGTCTTCAGACTTCGATAGAGGATATTAACCCATAACTGCTCAACCACAGTATATATATTTACTAGTAAATCGCTATATTTCGCTATAAATCAGCTATTCAGTATACCTGTATAACGCGGTACACAGAGAGATCGTACGAGATCGGTAAATCAGCCAAAAACGCGGTCAAAATTATTTTAGTGTTGGCCTACCGATCACGGTGTTTGCGCTGGTATGTATTATGACCGAGAGTAAAATGAAATGTGGCATAAAACCTACGAAACGTACCTCAAACAAGCTGATAGCATCCGCAGAAGCTGGCGACTGGACTGGAGATAAATCTATTAGCGCCAACAATTAATGCATATTTAACGCATGCGCAGAAATTTTGTTGCACCGAACAAAAAAAAACGGCCTGCAGATTTAGGGCGCGTTCGATTGACCGTATTCCGGAATAAGTATAGATGGGATAATCTCTGGAAATCACTGGTTCAGGCACATTTTTCACTATAAGCTACTAACGTTTGCTGAAATGTGATATTCAGGATACATTTAGTATTCCAGTGACTAAAAAGTCCCGATATAAGCGATTTGTAGTGATAATTCTGTGTATTCTTATTCAGGAATACGGTCAATCGAACGCACCCTTAGACTCGTGCCGCCACAGGCAGCCCAAGTAATTACAAATTAGATGTCTAACATGTTATAAAAACTATTTACAAAGTATAAGTGTCCATAAAATGAGGGGGGAAAACTACATGGCTAAAACTAAAATACTGACGGGCTAATCAACTGGCGACGTGGCGTGACCCAACACCAGATATTTATGATGACATACAAAATGTAATGTGGTTTTTAAAACAATGGAGCGACTCCACTACTTTCGCCTCATAAGGGAGTTCATTCCAAAGCTTGGCACTGCACTATACTTGAAGCTTCATAGGGTCCGTATACAATGTTTTCTTATTTTCTTATTACTCGGGCTGCCTGTGGCAGCACCGAGTCTTAAAATGCAAGTCGTTATTTTGTTTTTGTTGGGTATCGCAAAATGTCTGCGCATGCGTTAAAGGTCAAGTTCACCACCAATCAGATCGCACTGTGCTAGTCACGTAACACTCGCCAGGTTAATTTCTTTACATAATTTAATAGAGTAAACTGATCAAAATGGTCGACCCGCGAGGGCGAAAGCCTTCCAAAAGGCTCAGGATATTTCAACTGGCGCTCTTGTTGACCATAAAAATACATGAACAACGTAATACATTCGATCAAGAAACGTAAGCGAAATACAATATCCAAACACGTTTGGATATCAACGGGTATCGAATTATAATCAAAGGTTAGATTTCGTCAGGCGCGCTCAGATAAGAAAGTTCAAAGCTCTCAGACTAGGCGAGACAAGGAGATATCAATGTCAGAAATCTATTCCATCGTGGGCAATTATGCAATACAACTTAAATTTGGGTCAGGTCTTGTACAGCTAAGGCATATTTTACGACAGAATAACCAGAGTCTTTCTACTGGATTGAGAGCTCGAGACATTATACATGTCTGCTAATATGGGGAAAACTGAAACAAAAAATGAACTTTGACGGCAGAAACCCTCATTGAGCCAAGCGGAATATTTACATGATCCGCTAAGATTTTTACAAATCAAATGTTTTCAGTGTATGCCAACTGAAATGCTGTGCTCGTTTTCTGGTTACGGCTCAGTGGGGAAACTACACGAACAAGAAGCATGAACTGCCAGCAAAGAGAGAGGAAAAAGTACTTGAAATGCACAGCGCTAGCTGAAGTAGGGAATATATATAATATCTGAGACGTTAAATTACGTTACTGTGAAGAGGATCAAAATTCAAGTTTTGTAGCTTGAGACTGTCTTCTGCCGTGACTCGTGAGAGAAATTGGAAAAGATCTAGCTGTTTCATTCAGACACAGGCAAATTTATTGAAAGCTACGGGCTTACTTTATGAGATTATTATTCATTGTGGAATGAAAGGAAACAGGTTAGCTGAAAGTTAAGTTCGAGGTAGGCTTCGACTTTCATTCCGATTCAGTGCATATGTGCACGAAGGTGGGATGCTGTCAACAACACTACCAAAAGATCCAAAACGAAAGATTCAGTCACGTAAGTACTGTAAGTAAACTCTTTTTGATTTGAATAAATTTCCTCTCAGTTTGTCTGTTAATGTACTTTTTCTTCTAATTATCGCTTTATTTAACATCTCTGTGATTTAGAGTATGCGTACCTCAGTCTCAGAATAAATTATTTGAAAGGTCAACTGAACTCTTGTGTCGATAAGCGCAAATGTTTTTTGTAAAACAGTCTGTGAATTTGAGAAGCGGACTTACAATTTTTTTCTTGCTATGAAATTTATGTTTCATTTCACATTTATTCATACAGTTTTAGCCGGACATTTCCCCGAGTTTTTGATCTATTTTCAATCAAATTCAAAGTCTGAATATGTCATTGTATTGCATTTATACACTTGAATTGCCAGTATTCTGTTGTTCAAATCCTGCGTTATCATAGTCATGTCATAAAAGCAATCAATAGACCAGACGTTTTTATGACGTTCTCACTGGCGAATTAAAGCACGACTTGTTACTAAGAGGATTTCAAATGAAAGTGTATTTGATCTTCAATCTCATGTGGCCCGAGTGAAAGCCCAGATGGGCTCTTGTCTACCTTAAAAACATGAACGAGAAAAAACGAAAGAAAACGAAATTAGACAACAGACAGACAAATAATATCATCTTCGATAACCATCAATCCCCCGAGAGAAGTCACAACAGTATAGCAGCAAATATTTTTGACTGCCTCTATGAACATCATGATGCGATCCGCCATAATTTCATGATCAATACATAATTAAATTAATAATGTAAGTTAATTTAGTGCTAACTATATATTAGACTATTACGATTATTAAACAATCCCTCCACTGATTCTAGATCTAGTCATCTGATATACCTAACTAATACACAAAGTATGTCCGTCTGTCTGTCTGTAGTTGGCTCATTGGTACAATTTGGTGGAATCCCGAGAAAACAGATCTAGACCAGTGATGGTAGAACTTATGCTATTAAATTGGAATTATGCCTGCATCTAAGTGGAAAAATAATTTAAGAATGGACGGAGAAATGTTCGCATTATTTTGCGACTATCGCTGCAACTTGACCCAGTAAGCAGACAGTGTAACCCTACCGCGTATAAGATAATCTCGAAATAATTTGAGGTCCGGATTTTTTGTAAAAAATATGTCGAATTCCGGTCACAATAACTTTTTGGAGCTATTTATTCTTGTAAAACCGAGTCCGTTCAGTCTCGACTCCATGGTGGCCGTATATACCTACTTACCCACCCCTCCCCCGGACTGTTATTTGGGACTTAAAGCAACCAGGACGGCGACGGCCGAAATTTGGTGTTTAATCGTTCCTTTGTTCGCCTTTAATATGGGATTGATTATCGTTCTTACGTTCGCGTTCTCTTTAAAACGTATCACGTTGTGCTTTTGCGGAGAACGGTCGAAATGTACTCAACGTAGGCGACTGCGTGCATTTTCATGTGGTGCAGTATTGTATTTTGCTGGAAGCCGTTCTTAGTATACACTTAACACGACAACGTCGAGGCGCGAAATAGTGTGCATATAAAAGTAGCCAACCTCGCAAAGATAAATATAACTTTCTTCTTATGGACATGAAGACGTTTTTAGTAGAAATATGCCTCCAGGCGTTGTATTCTGCAGGCCGAGCGTTAAGTGTATGACATCACTTCCGCTGAATAAACCAACAAAGGGAGCGGTCTCCAGTAATGACGGACATTTAGATTCAATATTCGGAGTTCAAAAAATAAGACTTCCTGTCGTAGTATCGAAAAACAATTTGAAGTGGTAATAATATATCAACTCTACTTTATGAATATGCAAAACCATTAATATGTCAAAATTTGATCGTAGTGAAGCCGCCGCTTAACTCAGTTTGACACTTCACATTTGTTCAGCAAATGAATATCAAAACGTCATCAGAAGGTTGTGCATGTCTTGATCGTAATACACAACACGACGTTTACATAACTACAAATTCACTACAAACCATATTTAAAAGTTTAGATGAAGTAAAAAAGGCATCAAATGAGTTGTGACAGCTCGTGGCATACACAGATAAAACATGCGATTAGTGCATAGTTAGACTCAACAATACATCGACGAAAATTGAGAAAAATAACTTATAACAGGGTGTGACAAAACCACAATTGTCATATCAATAAAGGCACAAGTACAATACACTAATAATACATACAATAACAATAACATTTGGGAACACAAATGAATCAATCTTATGTACTTCAACTACTTCATAGACTGAAAATAGTAGATTTATATGTTACTTTCTATGACCTCAATAAAAGCTACAAACTTACCTCCGACACAGCACTCGTGAAAGCTCCCTTGAATTCATAAGTAGAGCAGTTCACACAACATTTACTCGTGCCACAAGTGCTGTTGCTCTCCATGGCCAGTGGCGGCAGTGTGCACTGAAATGCTGGTGTAGCTCCATAGAATACCTGAACTAGTTGCTGGAGTCCGATCGGAATGGACATGATACACATGAAGGCGTATAAAAGAATGGGGTAGCGGCCGAAGCCTCCCACCATCCGTAGCAGATCGTCGAACTCGTAGTTCCTACAGGATAAGAATAACCTCGAGGAAGGTTTCGCATCTCCATCTGTAACATCTTGCTGGATTTTAGCTGAGGCGTTCGCTCCCTCCTCGACGTCTGCCATGATATACTGGACTGATGCTCAAGAACTTCACGCTTGAGTACTTATCGAGCTTGATCTTGAATAATCAAGAGTGACCTTGGTATATTGCAGGGAAGGCAAGGGGGACCGTAACAATTGGAATTCATAAAAACACGTGAATAACGACAATATAATACGCGAATAACGTAACTTATGTGGGGTGATTATTTCGATTATTTTATATGGCTGATTATAATCTGATGTAGTAAAAGGCATGTTGTAAACCGCGGACTGGACTCAAACTAATATCGACTGGACTGGACTCAGAAAACGCGGACTCAGAAAACGAGGACTCAGATAACGCGGACTCAGATAACGCCGACTCAGAATTCGACTCGTTTTGACAGTAGATAAACATTCTTGGCAAATAGAAAAACATTTCGACAATTGTTGCTGAGATTTTTCCTTGACGAATACCTAGTATTTTCGTAGTAATTCAAACTAGTTTTATCTCCCTTTTTGAGGCAATAGATAGTGAAGACTGCAAAGAAAGAAAGAAAGAAAGAAAGAAAGGAAGGCTGCAAAGAAAGAAACAACTTGAAAGCAAACTGCAACTGGATTAAATCGTGATGTCTGTCGCATACCAACAGAGATAATTACCGATAAGCTTTTCAGAGGTGACAGGATCAATTAGCAGATCAGTCCCGTGACACTATCAACTTGGTACAAGAAACCATTGAGCCGTCAACTGTGTTGGCGGGAGAATAACCTCCAAGGTAACGGAAAACTGGCTTGCTTTGATTTTTATAGTATTTGTATGAAATCATGTTACTGAATTTGACTGTATAGATCACGAATAGAAGTATATATAATAAACACAAAGTATTATGGTGTCGTTTGAAAATAATCCACAGAAAATACCCCCAGGACTTTGCGTTAGCCTGAGCCCTGAGGAAATCAGACGCCTCAAAGTTAACTTTACGTGCATGTGCGTGTGATACGCCGATGACAGGTTTACTTATTTTAATAACCTCTTGTTGAGGAACACAAATACGGAGTGCCTGTACAACTTGATACGGATAGCATTGACATTATATTACATATATGGAGGGCAAACTGATAAAATCTAGCCGGTGAACGGTGGTTATTCTTGATACATATGTCGCTTTGGCATTACTTTCTATTGTGTGATTTTGTATGGGGCCCGCGGGGTTAGTGTGTCAGTGCACTACTAGGTGAGATACTCTCTTTGTTTTATTGGAAATCTTGTCCTGTAGTTTGTTAATTACGTATACTGATTGATCCGCAGTGACAATAATTAGTGTAGACGTGAATAGAAGAATCACGCAATGCATGAACTGAGAAATAACATAGATTCATTCACGGAACTAGAGCAGATATCGCTACTTGCACGATAACGGTACATTAATCGGTAGTTATGGGTTTGGACAGGGAATTATTATTTATGTCATTTATGTCATTTATCATCTAAGTTTCCAGTTCGAGTCGGTAAATTATTATTTATAGTGCATCAGCCATGCATGTGTGACCGGCTAGATCTCATGCCGGTCTTTATTTTATTGGAATATCATGAAGGCTAACGCAAAGTCCTGGGGGTATTTTCTGTGGATTATTTTCAAACGACACCATAATACTTTGTGTTTATTATATATACTTCTATTCGTGATCTATACAGTCAAATTCAGTAACATGATTTCATACAAATACTATAAAAATCAAAGCAAGCCAGTCATTACCAGAAATCACGGACATTTTGCGACCGCGAAAAACCGAACAGTGGAGTTACACACGGGCACAGAGCATGCGTACTGGCACTCGACCACAGGGAATCCAAATGCAGCTAAATCCCTCTTTTTATTATATTAGAGCCTGCATTAGGTCTAAACAGCGGTAATACCTCTGAATATAGTAAGCTGTTGGTGGAGTGAAGAATGGCGGACAAAATGTCTTCGTCTCCTGTATGTTTTGACCTAAAAATGTGGGTTCCTTGGCAGGCTTCGGAATTGTAATGGCGGCTTCTTGTAGCCAAAAGTTAGCACTTTTCTGAGCAGTTTTGACCGAACCAAACTACGATGAACAGCCTTCAAAAATGGCGATATCAAGGCCTGATCAAGGAGGATTGGAAGGCCTTCCCATGAACACTTGCGCTTGAAAATTCGTCAAGAAGGCAAGAAACTTGAAGTTTCCCGCGAGTTTTGCCATTTCCAACTAAATTTCTCCTTGAAGTTTTTTAACTCTAGAAACTACAGATGGATTCAACAAGGTCAGAAATATACTCTCTAACTTTAATACTCCCTAACATCTTCAATGTTTGTGCTTTTCATATAATATGAGGATATTTATCGGGCACTTTTCTCGAGAGGTTGTTTGGGAAACATTTCCCGCGAACTCAAGTCGTAAATCTTACCCTGAAAGAAATTAACTACAAACCTTTTAGACAACTAACCTTACCTGGAAATTAGCATGAGCAGTGACATAGATATATGAAGTGTCTAATTTATGCAAAGGGCTCCAAAGGGCTCCAGGTTTAAGAGGTTTACAAAGCCGTTGAAAATGCATATTGTTTACAGTGTGTCGATAACATTCACAAAATAGCGCGCTCACTGGATATACAGTACACATGCCGACCTTTCGTGAAGCATTTTGTGAAACAATACGAGCGGTGTTTATCGTTAATTATGCTCCAAAATCAGACGATTCTTCGTTAATCATTTTACTTAAAAATAATTACGATTACCTGAAAAAATAAAGGGGAGAAATAAGTAATACTTTGGTTTATTCAGTCGCGCGCTCCAACACATGCAGCTTTGAGCGCGCGCTCGTTGTTCGAAAATGGCGTGATCAGATTGCATCAGCAGCGCGCGCGTGAACTAAAATTGAAAACTTTTTACTCAAATCACAGGTAATTGTCAGCATGTTTTCCCACTTTTCGTAGGCTTTCATTATAAAATATTTGCCAGAAATACAGGGAAGTCAAAGCTAGCGTAAACTTAGGTCAAAATCCCAGGGCAAACTTTGGTTTTGAGATGCTTTGTGAAAATTTGTGTTGCTGAGGTCCGATCTCCACGAAATTCAACGCAGAATGATTTGCTCACGTGACCGGGAAAATTGATAATATAGTTGCTACGCAAAGGATTATGGGAAGGCCTTCCAATCCTCCTTGGGCCTGATTATCTATTGAAGCAAATTCGAAGACCAGGATTTTGCCTTCGTTGTTGGTTAGTGAGTACTACGTGGAGGTTTGGGATGTACTTCTTGGTAATTTACAAGGAATGTATGGCAGCCTGTGGTGATTTATGGCTAAAAAGACGTATTGTTTTTGACCGAAGGAAACGTGACTGGATTCATCAAATTTTTAAACTAATGGGTTTCTACGAGCCCTGAGTTTGAAACGCGAAGACCAGAAAAGTGAAAGCTTTCCTAGAGGTAAGGCTATAAAACATTTTATGTTTGATCCCATACATTTCTTTGTAAATGTTGGCCATCTTTAAATGCCCAGCTGAAGCTATGCATAATGAGCTATCCGCCATTTTGTCCGTAATTTCTGGTAATGTTTCCGTTACCTTGGAGGTTATTTTCCCGCCAACACAGTTGACGGCTCAATGGTTTCTTGTACCAAGTTGATAGTGTTACGGGACTGATCTGCTAATTGATCCTGTCGCATCTAAAAAGCTTATCGGTAATTATCTCTGTTGGTGCAGTTTGCTTTCAAGTTGTTTCTTTTTTTGCAGCCTTTCTTTCTTTCTTTCTTTCTTTCTTTGCAGTCTGCACTATCTATTGCCTCAAAAAGGGAGATAAAACTAGTTTGAATTACTACGAAAATACTAGGTATTCGTCAAGGAAAAATCTCAGCCACAATTGTCGAAATGTTTTTCTGTTTGCCAAGAATGTTTATCGACTGTCAAAACGAGTCGAATTCTGAGTCCGCGTTATCTGAGTCCGCGTTATCTGAGTCCGCGTTATCTGAGTCCGCGTTATCTGAGTCCGCGTTATCTGAGTCCGCGTTTTCTGAGTCCGCGTTTTCTGAGTCCGCGTTTTCTGAGTCCCCGTTTTCTGAGTCCAGTCCAGTCGATATTAGTTTGAGTCCAGTCCGCGGTTTACAACATGCCGTAGTAAAAACATCAAGGCGTGAAATGATTACTTAAAGTGATAATTGTTTGGTTATGCATGGTTATCGACATTATCTAGCATACCGCAACGCAGCGGAGGTGTTAAGTTTCAATCATAATCTCGCTACAAAGGGGAGAGCTCCGTTTTGACATAATTAAATGGAAATATTTCAAACTATTACAGGCTGGAACAGGACGATTATTCGAGCGGGGATTTCTCGGAAAGTAGTATATAAACTAGCGGTTCTGGCGCAGCTTGAACGTTTTATCGTTGCAATCCTTGCTCGATAACTCCAGAACCGCAGCGAATTGTTCTACTTCAGCATTCGAACAATTCGCTGCGGTTCAGGAGTCATCGAACAAGGATTGCAATCATACAACGTTCAAGCTGCGCCAGAACCCGCTAGTTTATATACTACTATAGACCATAGTCCTCCTTCCGGATTGGAGCAGTTTGTTGTACTTTTTTCCGTTGTTTTTACATTTCAACATCCTATTAGATAAGTGATTACTACGTAGTATATCGATCTCTTCCACTATGGATAGCATATCGTGCCTTCCCATAGAAATCTTAGTCAAGATAGTAGAGCATGCAGGCCCAGAATCATTCGCAAGCATCGCAAGGACATCGAAACACCTAAACTGTGCCGCATCTCTCGTGCGCTACAAAAACGTAGACCAAGAGTTCCGTAAACGAGTACTCACTTTCGGTCTTAGGTCTACTCGTAATGACAACGATCGAGACAATTTGGCTAGGACATTCGGTATTTCCGCAAACCACATCTATGATAGCTTTCCTCTTGTCTACGCCAGTGAATATGGTAATCTTAACGTTATTAAGTGGCTCATTAAGCACTTATGGTTCGATAAAATGGGTGGACACACCGATTACGTTCTATGCGCTGCCTGTAAGGATGACCGTCTTGATATCGTTAAGTGTCTCACTAAACACTTCCAGTTCACCAAAGAGGATAAAGCCGTCGGGTTTGCTATACTAGATGCCTGTAGGAATGCCCATCTCAATACCATTAAGTGGCTCATTCAACGCTTTCAGATAACTATGGAGTATAAATACGCTCATCATGCTCTACTATGCGCCCGTAGCAACGATCATCTTAATACCGCTAAATGTATCATTGAGTGGCTCATTAAGCGCTCCCAGCTCACCATAGAGGACGAAAACGCCCTACTAGATTACTACATAAATTCTTATGCCGCCACATAGGATCTCTCGCAACGGCCAAATTGTCCCTAGGCATTCTTACACCTAAATATCCAAACTTGAGCACAGCTCCGGTTTCTACCGCTTTTCCGGATTGGAGCAGTTTCGTTGTACTATTTTTTTCATTGTACTTTTACATTTTAACACCTATTAAAGGAATGATTAGTTTACAGTATATCCACCCATGGTACTAACATACATTCTCTACTTCACGATATTAACGTATGTTGTTATCTTAGTACGTATTAATACCACACAGATTAGACAACCGCGCGCGATTGAAGAACCTCAACGTAGACGTCACAACTAAGATACCAATTAGACATATAACATATATAGGTATATTGCACGATGATTGAGACGAGAACTTGTGATTGGTTGATTCGAGGAAAGACCACGAAATGTATAAGGAAGTGTTCGAAGGTGTCAGAGTATTGCTCTCAACATAACTTCCAGATAGGAAGAGGATGTGCTATATTCGTTCCATGTTTGACGTGCGGTCGAGGCTGTCGTACTAATCACGAACTTTGTGCAAAATGTGGTGCACCTCAACGCCGTACCATTCGCAATAAGAAGAACCTTGATAAGAAGCAAGCTAACGAGTCAGCGAATATCACGTGTTCAAATGTAGTAGAATCGGAGAAAGATCTAAATGTAGTGGAATCGGAAAAAGATCGAAACGTGGTGGACATTCACGACCTCGATAATGCATTGGATGACCTCTCCATCAGTGAGAAAGATCTAAATGTGGTAGGATCGGAGGATAAGTAGAAATCACGATACGAAAAAAAAGAAAAAAATGAAGAGAAATTGTTATGCGACCTCTCTTCATTTTTTCTCTTTTTTTTTTTAAACGAACGAACAATTAGACAATTGACAGGCATATGGTATACAACTAGTATGGATAACATTATTAGATTACTTGGTCCAGAAATTTGTGCAAGCCTACATATCAAACCATTGTCGCATATTGAACCATTGTCGCATATTAGCACCGGTGAATCATGTTCCGAATGTCTATGCCCGATGGAACTACAAGGAATGGAATTCATATGTCCCACTTGTGGTCTCGTTTCCGAGGTCGAATCATGTGAAGAAACAACTACCAATCTTACTACTAGGTTACACATAGTAGGGCCGGATAGCTTTCAGCGTCAACATGATCTAGACCGCACAATCCCAAAGCAAAGCGATAACAAAGAATTGCAACTACGAACGATTATACTAGAACTACGGGCATACAACACTACTTATAAACGAAATTACGCCCTCTCGTTTCCCACAAATGTATTAGTAATCGTAGCCGATGTATTCCTTCAAGTACGGAAAGTTCGTACCAAACGTAGCTATGCAAAACGAACTATTTTAGCCGCTATACTTTATCAAGCGTGTTTACAATGTGGGTTCGTTAGATCTAAAGGGGATGTCGCTCATTTTATGCAACTAAACAATAAAAGCATATGTCGTGGAGAGGGCTTTATACGTTCTCTACATGATGACGATAATATCGATATAGATTTAAATACCGATCGAATAGCTCCTCACATTACAACGACTTTTGATAAACTCGACCCCCAAGGAGCACCTAAGAACGTCCAACAAATAGTCTATGAGATTGTTCATAAGGCAATAGAAAACAATATAGGTACCAGCTCCATACTTAGGACTAAAGTCGTTGGAGCGAGTTATGAGGTGCTACGTCGTTCGGGATCTCGTATGTCTCTTATCAACGTTGTTAAACGGTGTGGTATATATAAGGGTTCGGTCGTGCGTTTTATCAATGAGTTGATTGCTTACAATTCCCACTTTGAGCCCATCTATACGAGACACGGTCTAAATAGTGATAAAGTTTAATTACCTCGAATAACATATGTGCGATTACTTAACCAAAAGTTTAACGACTCATTTCCTATTTAACCAAAACGGCTAATTCGTGAGAACGACATCCGTCGATATGTACTCATTCAAGAATTTAGTCTAAGACAGTAAGAAGAAAAAAATTAAACAACGAAAAAACCAAAAGTACCAAAACTGGTCTCACCAGAACCTCTCTAGGAACCCACTTTCACCTTTTTCCTTCTTTCTCATTTTTGTTCCTAGAGAGGTTTTCATTCTTGCCGGGCCCGGCTTTTCACTGTAGTTCAGCTTCTGACCACATTTGGTTCTCACACAGGTATCTTGTACTCTGGCCGCTGATTTCTACTGTATTACTTTAACTTCTGCCACATCGGCAGACGCGCTACGACTTGTGTTGGGCTGGGAGCTTCTTACCCAACACAAGCCGATCTACCACACATAGTCCGCCAAGGTTTGAACACCAGAACTCGTGAACGGCTCCCATCTCGATCACAAGTCCCAGCGACAAACCCGTTGGGCTAATGTGTGCTAGACAAAGTATTCAGTGATAAAATATCGTACTTATGTTTTAAGCGGTTTACGTATGTTAATTAGCGTCACCCACGCGTTGTCTCGAAATTAGCATACGAACCAAAAACACCACGGTAATTTATACGAATTAAGAGCAGTTGTTTTTATTTAAGTTAAAATGAAATCCATGCTGGTTTCTTTCGAAGGAGATATTTATTCTTACCCCATTAGACTGCCAAGTTTTTTTGCTCTCATCTCCTTTCGGATTTCGGATCGAAGTAGTTCTTCTACGTTTTTTAATCCACCTTCTTGTTGTCTCGAAATTGTCTCGAAATTAGCATATGAACCAAAACAACACGGTAATTTATACGAATTAAGAGCAGTTGTTTTTATCAAAGTTAAAATGAAATCCATGCCGGTTTCTTTCGAAGGAGATATTTATTCTTACCCCATTAGACCGCCAAGTTTTGCTCTCATCTCCTTTCGGATCTCGGATCGAAGTTGTTCTACGTTTTTTAATCCACCTTCTTGCCTGTTTTTTTGCCGTATTTCTAGTTTAAGCGTCTCATATTTCCTTTTCTCATCAATAACGCTTCCGAACTCGGCTTCTGAAATGTTACAATCGGATAGAGCTTTTGAGACTTTGACTTCCACGGAATTCGCCTTAGCTTTTGCTAACATAACAGTCTTTTCATGCTTCGAGATGTGAGCGCCAAGTCTCTTACTAACAACAGCCATCGAAGCCGATATGGCGGCACATAGGAACCCCGCTGATCCTAACGAAATACCCACAGGTATCCCAACCCCTGTAAATGATGAACCTAACGCAAAAGCCGATAAAACGCCACTCAGGCTACCTGTGGCCACAGCAATCCCATGAACGATACCACGCGCTCGAGCATATTTTTTGCGAACAACTTCGTAGTGCTTTGCTTGTTGTTCTAGCTCAGCAAGTGTATCACAGACTTTTTGCAGTCTAAAACTCGATCCATTTATATCGCTAAGTTCCTTTATAGCTCCCAATGGATAGATATTTGGTGCTGTTGGAAACGGTTGAATCGAATCGCCATCCATTGTATATACGTATGATTTACTCAAGCTTCAATACGAAACGTATAGGCTGCTTGTTGAAGTCTATGAGATTGCCTTTCTCATCGCAAACTGTGAGGCGCATGTAGTTCCGTATCGTTCCTAGGGCTCGAATGGGTATGAGGGTTGGTGGAAAGTAAGTTGTTTCACCAAAAACGTGTGATGTTGTTTTTAAAATATATAGGATTTTAGATGGCTTCCCATCAAGAAGTGAGAAATCTGAATCCACCACATCACAGTAGATAGATATATGATTAATATCTTTTGGCACCAGGATGTATTTTCCTTTATCGATAGTTGCATAATCTGTCACATCTTCATTTACTTTGATACCAAACAAATCGCAGACGTTCTTAGTGAATTTGATTGGTTTCTTGACCTTCATAAGCCAATATTTCCTAAATGGGTAGTCTATGAATTCCAAGTAACCAGCCTCAACTGCGGGATCGAAGTAGGTTATCAAAGTTTCTATCTTATAATGTCCCGGCTTAATTTCGTATGGAAACGTCAAACTATTGGGGATAATCCACTTAAAGCCCCCTTTCTCCGCTAGGTTCCACCAATTGTGACTAAGAGTGACCTCAACTAGCGAAATATTATTGATAAGAATAGGGTTATCGAAGTAGACCGTATGGTCAGCCGTAGGACATGTGACATTTAAGATAACCATTATATATTAAAGGTATAAACTACATACATAATTAGCTTTAACATGAGGAGGTACGGAGGTAATTTCAACTATCATTATGAGGGTGGAGACGACGAGAGAGATGATGAGACCCCAACACAGAATGCTAATTTACGGTCAAAGGCTGAGAGAATAGCTAGTAGAGATAGAGAGAGAATAGCTGAGGAAGATAAGAAGGTCGCATCATTGAATGCCGATCTATTAGCGAAGTTCAAGAAAAGATACCCACATGCATATTTTCACCAGTTCTATGTATCAACGGATATAGACGGCCCGGGCAAATATTCAACTAGTATTTGGTTTCGAGATGGGAATAATGGTTATGTGGTTTATGGTGATGATATCTCCAAACTACCTGCTACCATTCAAAAAAATATTAATAAAGCGTTGTGGGGGGTGGTCGATGGTTTTCCACTTGCGTTGACACTAAATAAAAGTGCGAAATATCCCATCGCAGCAGTTCCTTTTCACGAAAAAGCACAAGATATCGATTTAACTAATCTATGGATATATGTCACACCTAAGAAAAACTTCGAAGCAGGTGTTCCGAACATATTCAAAGAGACTGTCGTAAAGCATATGACAGCAAATGAGTCCTACCATTGGTTACATGGTCCGGATTTCAAATATTGGCCTCAACAATTGAATTTCGCAACGTGGTGTGCGACTTCTGGATGTGGAGTGTCATTGTTTGATCCTATTTTCAAAACGTATCCACCTATCGTTCAAGGGTTTTTACGATTTCACGTATATTTCACGACACGAAGAATTCTACATGAACTTGGTGGTGCTCATGGGGTTCCTCTACCTGGTGACTCTGCTTTCAAGCAAATGGATAACCTCTATAGCAAATCAGCTCTTGAGAAATTATGCATCGAATTTGGTATATCTCGAACACCAGATTTCCGATGGCACGGAGGTAGGAATAACGGATTAGGAGATGTATTCCTTTTGTACGATGACGGTTTCAAAAACGTCCACGTAATCAGAGGTTACGATAAAGAAGCAGATAATTGGCCAAATCACAATAATTTATTTGCAGACAAAGGAGGTAAGAAGGATCAGGGTGATCTTGTGGCATTCATTCGGAACGATGAACATGAAGGAAAACAATACAATTGGTTTACGCCACCAATCGGTAAGGGATTAACGGATGCTGGATTAGGTAGATTGAATCGATCCGTCGAAGCTTTTGGATATTGCGTTCTAGCTGCTCAGAATGATCTTAACCAATCCATCATAGATAGTTTCAATGTCAAAGAAAAATTTAAGAGATTAGTCGAAGACGCTATTCTCGAAAACGGTTTAGTTGTAAGCTATAAAAACTATCTTATAGCTATACTACACACACATAAGAGATTAGACCTAGCAATAGCCATAGGGGTACGATTACTACCAAGCAATCTTGAGTACTACCTCAGCAAGAAGGATGGTTATAAAAATCCAATCCCGAACGCCACAGAAGGTATGGTGTTAGGGAAAAACGATATTAATACAGATGTTCTCGAAACCAAGCCCCCACCAGATATGAAAGGGAAGAAACAAACGAAACAATTACCACATCAAGTTCCACAACGAGTTCCACAACAAGTTACGCAACGAGTTTCACATAGTACCTTACAGAATCATACTCAACAACATGAGACCAATCTAGCGATAGTATCTATTGCAGGAGCTGGAATTGCATGGGCGTTATTTCGTTAACGTCGTTTATATTGCTCTATTGTGATCACCACTATTGCTACGATGAATAACCAAACGTTCTCTGCTAATACTCCTAGAGCTTTACCGGCCATAGTAAATATGAAATTCGCGATTGATCCAATCATTCCAGGTAGTATCTGCCCAAGTTTCTTTCCCATTTCCTTTAACAAATCACCCATCGTTTTTAATCCCTTCTTTACTGTATCTGCCACTTTGTCGATACCGTCTTTTACTGGTTTCGGTACGGATTTCGATAGCTGGGAAACTATTACACTAACGATAGCACCAATAGCAGTTACCACCGCAAGAACGGTCATTCCATACTTTCTGAAAATGTATTTAACCCTCTCACGTAGCGACGTACGTTCTAGTATAGCTTCTTCTTGACGTTCAAGTAATTCTCTTGCCCTACGGATAGACGTTAACTCTTTCTTAGCTATTTCTTTCTGAGCGTCGGTCGATTCGGAGTCTTCAAGAATAGATTCGTTATTTGCTTCCCGATCGGCGAGTTGTCGTTCCGCAAATAATACTTCATTGGTAGCTTCTTCATTATTTGGACCTAAAGCATCTTTGAGAGCTTTCCTCATCTTCACGCGTAATTTCCTATCATCATCATTACCGACGAATAGACGTTTAAAGGGTTCTTTGCTTCCAAGCTCGCGAACGGTAATGTTTCCATCTACTAAGGAGATTTCTATATTATGCCGAATACCGGCATCCGGATATTGCCCTTTTACTATGCCAACCAGCATTTCTTTTGCCGAATCTGGAATTGTTTGTTCGAATGTGAATCCTCGAAGTGGGTCACCTTCTATAGCGTAGTCATGCAAATTATCCATGGTAATTGTCTCACTACCTCCGGCTTCATCTTGATTGTCACTCAATAAGTAAGCCACGTATCTTTCATTTGCTTCTCGTTGTCGGTCTTCTTCATCTCGTTCTCCTCGGTTTTCTTCATCTGGTTCTCGTTCTTCGTATCTGTCGGTACTATCCTCAGGTCTCACATCAACGTCGCCCCTAGCTTCCATATTGAACATAACTATATATCATAGTATATTCAACATGATATCGTCGAAGTTAATTCCTAAGGAAGCACTAAGAGCGCAACTCGCACTCAAAGCTCAACGAACCTTATATAGAAAAACTTTCACCCCATCATCTGCCAATCCAGGTGAGACTCTATATGTGGAAATACCAACACTAGGAGAAGATATCGTATTAGTACCTGGTAGTTTAGCATTATTGGGTGATATTGTATTGTCTGGTGGACATGCTAATAATCGAGTCGTTGCAAATGTTGGACGTTGCTTAGTTATACATCGAGTTTGTAAGATAGGAGCTGAAATAGTAGAAGACATTGCTCGATCGGATCTATTACAAACATATTCCGATATCTATCTACCTACACAAGAGAGAGAATCGAGAGTACAACAAGGTATCCAATCAGATAACACAAATAAGCTACGATCTAAGGCTGGTGATGCAGGTACTTCAGATGTTGGTGAGAATGCATTGTTAGCTGCATATGGTTCAAAATATAGAATTCCGTTAGACGTTGATATTCTTACACAACATGGAGTTCTATATCCACACGCATTAGAAGACACTATTTCATTCGAATTAACTCTAGCCCGCTCTATCGATATAATCGTTGGATCAGATTCGACAAAGATAGGTACGTACAAGCTTACCAACATCCAGTTAGAATACGAAGCAATCAAGAATGAAACGCTAGCTAGGAAGGCATTTCACGCATATGAAAAAGGTACTGCATTCCTATACGATCACGCAGTTCACTTTAAGACATTACCTATCGCTAAAGCATCAGATACTTTGATATCTCAGAATATAAATGTTCCACGACGATCATTCGCTGGATTACTCTTTCTATTCGTAGATCCTCCCACCGCCGGTTCACGAGATAGCGAAGCATTCGTAAATCCTGATATTTCAAAGATAGAGATAGACGTAAATGGAGTTCCAAATAGATTCTTTCCGGGAGGTATGTTAACACCAGATTTTTGGGAGTCCGCAAAAGGATGGTTTGGTACATCCTATACCTCTATGACTCCTACCAAATTTTACAATAACAGATTTGCCATCCTAGTCGATTGCCGTACGGCAAAAGATTCCTCTGTTCATGGTGATGGAATGGCACAAACTGGTGGTGGAAAAGATATCGATATTCGTATACATAGAACTTTAAAAGGAAGTGGAAACGTAAACATGCATATCTATGTCCTTGCTGATGCTCAGCTCAAGATATTGAACGGATCTTTAGATAGTATTACATACTGATGGATTCCTTGGTAGAACACATCCCATTCAACTCACTCATAGTAGGTCCAACGAATTGTGGAAAGACTGCGTTTCTCATAGAACAACTTCGTGGACCATTTCGTGGTAAGTTCGATTATATAGTATTGATTTGTCCTACGTATGCCCACAACAAAACATATCATGGATTTGCTAATCGAGATCCGCATTTTTATGTCATATCACCATCTCAGGATGCTATCGATACCACATTAAATATTTGTGCAACCTTTTGGTCAGGTACCAATACATTATTGATTCTAGATGATTGTGCCGCATCAAAAGATGTAAAACGAAGAACCGACAAACTAGTAGATTTAGCATTCTCTGCTCGACATATAGGACTATCTATTTGGGTACTATCCCAACAATTAACGAGTATATGTAAACCATTTCGTGAGAACGTAGCTATCGTAGTAGCATTTCATACTGCATCGGTTATAGATGGTAAAAATATATTTGACGATTACGGAGGCTCACAAGAATGTAACGAATTACGAACGATACTTCGATCTCATAAGTTTGCTCGCATATGTTTCTGTTTGCGACATCCTTTTGCAGTAGTGTTAGAGATACCCGCACCTATAATATATTATCATGGATGAATACATTAAAGAACTGGAAGGTGAGGATTTAACAGGTCCACCACCAAAATTGGAATTTCCAACCGAATTGGAGGATATCGAAGAATGGCGGGAAGAACTTAAGACCTTAGCTGTATTAGGTAAAACGAAAGAATGTCTAGGACAGAATTTCTCCCTAACGGATATAACTAAACTATCTGAGAAGGACGTAAAACGTTTACATAGTAGATACCAGGCCGTAGTAGCAAATCAAATAACAGTACACTTAGTAGATGGTGTACTACGTCAAGTTACTCGCGCAGCCTCATACGTAGTTGCACTAGACGACCAACAAGCACTGTTTAAGGATCTACAAGAAAACCAATTAGCCCGCCATCAGATATCTATGGCGGCTGGTCGATTAGCACTTAAACACGGTCGATTTGTAGCTCTAGCTAGTGTCTTGTTCAATGTAGCTGATCACATAGTCATTCCTGGTACACCTATTGAACATTCGCAAGTAACTACTATATCAAATCAAGATGGAGGAACAGACGGATCAGATAACTGCGAATCCACCGAAAACAACACCAACTAAAGTAAAAGATCCAAAGAGGGTTGCTGCTGGGAAAGCATTAGCACTAAGTAATAAACTTGCTAGAGAGGCTCAAAGGAGAGAGATTTCGTGTGAAAGCGAATTATCTAAAGAAATCAACGTAGATGGAAGTTGGATGAAAAATGTGTCTATCAATACTACTATCGCAGTTATTGGTACGGGTGCTGCATTAGTTGGCGTATACTATCAATACAGAAGATATAGAGATGACACTTCTAAGAACGTTAGTACGACACAACCCGCGAGTCCTGTAGATACTACGGTACCAGATATGGAGTAACAATTAAAGACTAGAGATATACTATATATATTAGGATGGATAAGGAATTGATGAAAACAGCGACCGATGCCGCTATGATAACTGGAATAGCTACTGGTATTGGTTGGATCGTAAAAAAGGTTGTCAAGGAATCTATGCTTAGTGATCCTTCTATTTCTATCACAAATTACGTGAGGTGGACTGCTGTAATAGCTGGTAGCATATATGCAAAACAATATCTCGAGAAACAAAAGATCATACCATAATGGTGACGGTAGCAGCTATTGGAATGTCTATTTTCGGAGCAGTTTTGAATGCAACGGCATTTACTGGTGGTGGAGTGCTTGCTAGGATGTTTGGTGGAAAAGATGAAACTGCTAATATAGAACGAAAGAGACATGATACGGCAATGGAAAAATTCGATAAAGATAGGGAGGCTTATATCGAAAGACGTAAAGGGTTGTCTGATTGGACGCATAAACAGGAAGTTGCTGAACACAATTCTCGTAATAATCAACTTGATAGTAACCGAGCTTTCATACAATCCGATAAGTTACGTCAGGCACTGAAACGACTCAAAGCAATGAAAGAACCTCGTTTCTCTGACTACTATCAACCATCTAACGCACAGAAAACTAGTGAGTTGATCTATGTTGGTGGTGGAATGCTAGTCGCTGGATACGCTATTAGTCGATATTCCTTTTAAAAAACGAGAATTTTTACGATCGACGAGAAAAAAAAAGAATAAGAACTAGTTGGTTAGATAAGTTCTTATTCTTTTTTTTCTTCTTGTTAAAGGTTAGAATACATAGATATATAATGGATGCTAAACTTGCGAATATCTTCTATGGTCCTATGGGCTATTGGAAAGGTTATGCTGCAATTAACAAGTTATCGGTGGCTGCAAAGGTATCGGAAGATGTAGCTAAGGGTTGGTTAGAGAAACAAGCCATGTGGCAAATATATCTATCACCACCACGCTACATTCCACGACCACATTGGACTGTATCGAAACCTAATGAAGTTCATCAAGCTGATTTGATATTTCTACCTCATGATAGACCTGGACGTGGAAGGAAACTATATAAGTATGCTTTAGTGGTAATCGATGTAGCTTCTAGATATAAAGAGGCTGAACCTTTAGCATCGAAAGATAGTGGTGAAGTGTCTGCAGCATTTGATCGGATCTACAAACGTAGTCCACTAGAATGGCCAAAAACGTTGCAAGTTGATCCTGGTAGAGAATTCATGGGACGTATGTCTGAAACATTAGAATTACACGGTACGAAAGTTCAACGCGGCGAGGCTGGTCATCATAGGGCACAAAGTTTTGTCGAACGAGCAAATAGAACATTAGCTGAGAGATTGTTTGGATATCAATATGCACAAGAGATGGTACTAACTTCAGAAGGATCAGATGCGCGCAGTAGAGAATGGGTATTGCGGCTTCCTGAGGTTATCAAAGCCATGAATAGCGAGGTGACTCGACTTACTGGTAAAGAGCCTTCGAATTCTGTAGAGGCGCATCAAGTCAACATCAAAACTCCTACGTATTCTCGAACTGTTGGATTGAGTGAAAAGCGACTACCATTCGACGTTTTAGTTCGATATCTCTATGCGCCTGGAGAATTGGAAGGTGGAGCTAAACGAGCAACTGATCCTGTGTGGAGTTTACAGACGTACGTTATTTCGCGTAGTGTGATATCTTCTGGACAGCCTGTGCTGTACTACCTTACTTTGCAAGAAGGGGAAGGCGCACCAAAGCGAGGATTCGTGCGCGAAGAGCTACAAGTTGTTCCACCAAATACTGAACTACCCCAAAGGGGAATTCTGTTCGTACCCAACCGATCTAAGATAGCAACTCGTAAATAAACTCATCCATATCTAAGTCTTTGTGGCCATAGGCTAATGTATCGATTCCATTACTATAGATCCAACGCTTAGAGTCGAATGGTGATAGAGAGATCTTATTCATATGAATACCATACATCCTGTGACCTTCACTTCGAAGCATATGCATTTCGTGGTGAAATACTTTCTTATCTTGTAAGCAATCTTTGTATTGTTCGTGACGAATACGATGTTTAACAACTGCCTTCTTGGTACCTTTGGCTTTCCTAATCTCGTCACCACCTACTTTCAAGATCGAGTATAGCTTCGATCGTAGTCCAACGTATTCAGCAATGGGAATACCTCCACATTCATCTTTCATTTTACCAAGTACTTTCTTGTTGGATATGTCATACAGAGGATGATCCTTGCTGTAGTTGCTAGTATCGTATAGATGCTTATTGGTGGTAATGTCTGTATAGATGTCTTCTGTTTCAATGTGAAGTAATAGGCTATCGGTGTCAGTATATAGTAGATTACAACATTGCCCATACTGCCGCTTGAGATCGTTGTAGTAGAAGTCGTACATCAGATGTTTCGAGAGATCTAGAATCGACATTCCGACATATACTGGACGGTTCAGTAGTAACTTACTTTTGTAATTGTGTACAGCGGCTAGATCGTTATCGAAGATCGTGGATCGGGCATAACTAGGCTTATTCAAGAGACGTTGTAGTTTGATTCCTTCTGAAGATCGCACTAGTTTGACATCTACACGTTTTCGTAGATTTTCCATTGTCTTACCAAATACGCTATTGTTCATTAGTTTGTAGAGATCCTGCTCGAAAGGGCTATTCGCTTGTTTTCGTAGTTCTGTATTCATTCTTATGTATGGCTCCATCCATGGCGATTGGTTGAATCGTAGTGCTCTGTGAATCTTCGTTAAACGCATTCCGAGAGATAGATACAGTTGTAGATTGCGGTAGTGGAGCACATATCGTTCTTTATCGTATAGGTTAGGTACGAGCTTTTCCACTTTCAAAGATCCGTTGCCTTTGTATAGTTTCTCAAATAAATCGATTTGATAATTTGATAGCCAACCTTTATTTACTTGTATTCTCTCGGGAGCTAGTGGATAGTCGTTGTGTAAGTCGTGGAGCTTTCGTGGATACTCAAGGTCGACTTCGAGGATGTATCCTACATCGGAATCGATTTCGTGTTGGGTAATTCGTTCTTCCGTTGGTGTACACCACTCAAATCCTCCCGTTGGTAGATATTGGCTCATGGCCCAACCATATAGATTGTTGGCGTCGAGGTATATTATATGGCTATTTGGCTTATCTGGATCGAAGTCGGGTACGTTGGGGTTGTTCGCTTTAGCATAACGATGAGATACCATAGATATTCCGCCACGTAGACCTTTCTCGACGAATAGATGCATGTCATAGTCGGTTAATAATTCAAGTTCTACTCCGGTCTTCTTTAACAACGCATCCCACGAAAGTCCTGGACTCGTATAATAATGAGCTGGATCCAATCCATAGTTTTGCATACATGTCGCGCGGAAGTTCTCGAACACATCTGCTAGAAGAAGTACATCCGTTCGTAGGTAAAGGTCGTGGTAGTCTCCTAACGTTTTACAACTGAATGCCTCCCAAACTTTTAGTGCGTGTTCGTAGTCCTTGTCGGAGATGTCCTCTAGAGTTAGTTTACTATAGAATGCGTCTTTTGGTGGAAGAGAATTCTCTGTAAATCTATCCCAATAATCCATGTACTCATACGGATAAACTCCTTTGCGTAGCAGCAACTTGGTTTTCTCTTGGCTCGATGTACATTTCATAGTTTGTAGGAACGTATCTGGTGATGAACTCGCTACCAATTTATTGAGGGATGAAAGTAGGAATTGCGCGCTGTCGATGAACCGTAGGTTGCCGAGTGAGAATGAAATGTATTTCTCCATATTGTTTGGAATACAAGAGATCTTACCTGACGTCTTAGATATGGATTGCATCAATAGGTGAGAATCGTAGCCACGCAAATTGTGGAATACGACTGGGATAGTAGGAAAGATACGTAATTTGAGATTACATGCTTTGTGTGCGGCACCTCGAAACTCTCCTGTGATGTGGCAATGGTCGCGTACTCTATCTTTACCAAGAGGTTTCTGGCAGATATGACAAAGAATTGCTCTATTATAATCTCTCATGCTTTTTGGTGGCATATGTAGTGGTTTGGCAGCTTGAGCTTTTATCTTCGCTTCTTCTTCTTGTACACATCGTAGAAAGCACTCGATAGTATCCTTACCTCGATATAATACATATGGTTCGCTATGACCATCAGAACGTACGACTACGTAACAAAATCCACATGGAATATGTTCTTCTGTTTTAAATGTGTTCTTCGTGGGATCTTGTCCTTCTATCTTAGTAGTTAAGGCCTCAAGATCTGCGTAGATAACGTAGGGAACTTTGAGCTGCTTGTGAACGTTCTGAAATGAGACTTTGTTATTCTCATCGGTGGGCATTTCGATTCGAATGGCTCGATCGTTAATTCCGTTACATTCTGGGATGTGCTTCGCAAGAAGAGCTTCATTGGAATATCCATGTAGGCACCGTTCGCAGAAGTGCTTCCTATGTTCATATTTTGCCTGATCGAATAGAAGGCGGTTGAAGTTCTTGATAAAGCAATAATGTTGTATACCGCTCTCTGGGCACTCTATAAGCAAGGTGTTAACGCGCTTCGAGAAAGTCTCCTTCGAGATGTGGTGCACAATCAAACACTTATCCTTAAAATCCCAACCATATACATTGATAGAGATTTCGTTCTGCTTCTCGAAGCGTGGTATTTGTGAGATTGGCGTTGACGATTCTTCCACCCCATCGAATCCAAAACCATCGTCTTCTGGGTATTTCGATGTCCTCTGTGGATCTTTCGCAACTGGAAACTTCGCGGCACGCATCGTCCAACGAAAACAGCGGTTGTCGGAGTTTTTCACATTGATTACGGCTTTCTTATTCGCGATTTCTTTAGGTAGTGGTAAGTATGAACCTCCGCGTAGTGGTTGATATTTAGCAATGTTCACCCATAGAATGTTGACTTTATCTATGACCCAGTTCGATCCTCTACTGATCCACTTCTCGATGTAGTTATAAATCTGAGCATGTTCTTCTACTATTACTCCGCGGGTATCGGAACTGTTGGCCAGAACTTTTTGTGAACTACGAAATGTGGCTATCTCATATACCGGGCCCTCGGGTTTATCGAGACGGAGAGTTATATTCAAAGCTAGCTGAACCTTAATGTTATTTAAGTCTTGTAGCTCTTCATCGGTCTTTTCGATAGTCTGCTTTCGCACGCCGGATAGGAAAGCGGCTGGGTCCGCTCCTAGAGGATTGCTATCTGGAATGTCCATCTTCCATCCTCGTAAATAGCCCTTAATGCCAGGCACTTGGACGAATGTTAGTGTATGATCGGCCATTATATATTGTATTATCCTTCCTCTAATAGAGCTTCAAGTGCGTTGAGGTGGACTATGTACTATAGTAGTAAATAATGATTATGATAGTATATGTTATAATACCTAGTAGCAACACTCCTCTAATAGGGTGTTAGAATGTAATAAATTCGTTATAAACCAATGTTCGAATAAATGTTAATGTATGCTTAGCCCTGATATAATACCTTATGATTACGTTCCTTTAATGTATAATTTATAGTAGTATATAAACTAGCGGGTTCTGGCGCAGCTTGAACGTTGTATTATTGCAATCCTTGTTCGATGACTCCTGAACCGCAGCGAATTGTTCGAATGCTGAAGTAGAACAATTCGCTGCGGTTCTGGAGTTATCGAGCAAGGATTGCAACGATAAAACGTTCAAGCTGCGCCAGAACCGCTAGTTTATATACTACTCGGAAATCGTGACAAGAACGTAACGTCTAGAAATACATCACATTCGAAATACCCTATCACGATACACTAGGGTATACACCTCCGATCAATCAACTTTATTTATCTCTATGTGACATGCGTATTAGCTTACAATCATTATTAAGACTAGTGTACATAGAGAAAGGAATCTAATGGAAAGCAGAGCTTGTATAATTTAGATCCCTGATATGTTAATTTAAATTAAGAACTGACTAGCCCTTGAGGAGGCTACTAGTGCAACGGATTGCTTAAATAAAAAAATGTAGAGAAAAGTACTTTGTATGTGCTGGAACTGCTTGACTGCATGTTTAACACTGAAAACAAATCTTTACCGCGGAAAGCTACTACAACAACAATAATAATATTTTATTTGTTATAGCACGCAGGCTGATTATTATGGCAGCTTTTAAGCTTACTCCTCACACACTCCTCCAGTTACATAACTGCATGTTTTGGACATACAACACTCGACTCGCATGTTGCGGATTTTTATGGAAGGAGGAAAACCGGAGAAGCCGTAGAAAAACCCTGGAATGGAGATAAGGCTAACTCACATACGGTACCCGAGCCGAAAATCGAACCTAGCGGGACCAGTGAGAGGCGAGTGCAGTTACCACAACACCAACCTGTACCCACAGCTCGTCTCGTGTAAAACATTTCGCTCTGTTGACTGTTGTTGCCACATGTACTGCTCCAATGTAGTGTGTAAAATATGATACGTACTGGCGAATATGTAGCTGTTCACCAAGTACGATTCGGAATTGGTGTTTTTCTTGTGGAGGTTCTCAGTACCCGCCTCTCTAGGCCCTTATATATAAGTATCTATAGGTATATGTTATTGTTCCTAGGCCCTTGTGTATAGGTATATAGGTATCTATAGGTATATGTTATCGTTCCTATAGGCCCTTATGTATAAGTATATATAGGCCCTACAAAAGGAAGTAGTCAACCATTAATACATGCATATAGCTAACTAACTACCTCCAAAATAGGTAACGGAAGTTGCCCCACTCAGTTGTTTTCAATAAATTCGTAGAATGAGACTAGATACAACAAGCTACAAAATGTGTTGACAGCCGGTCTGTTCCTGTCAAAGCCATCTCCATGGTAACCAAAACAATACATAATTTGCATAATTGGCACATCTTCCAAGATTGAAGAAATTTGACTTCTTTCTCAATTTATCTAATAGTTCATACAATAAACATATTATCTGCCAATATTCAGTAGAATTGATAAAAACAGGGTGGGGAAACTCAAAAATGACGAAATATATGTGCCAAATAGAAAATAAAAACCAAAAATCCTTTGGAATTAGATAAAAAGCTCTATAATTTAAACGCCAGGTGAATCATAAAGTTTGATTTACGTAAACCAAAATCAATGACCAATATACTTGTTTTCAAAATTTGTCCAGATTGCATGTCTCCTTAAAATAGAAAATTAATCAGGTTTACATTGTATAGAAAGTTTAATGCCCCTTATTTTGTCATATGCCCTTAAGCTTCATTTGATATGCCCCATGTACCTACCGCTGATGGGCTAGATGAACCCACAGGGTTCGGTCCTTGGACCTCTATTATTTATCATTTTTATTAATGACCTTCCTCTGAGTATTCAACGCAGTAAAGTAGTTTTATATGCAGATGATACAGCTATATTCTTTGCTCACAAGGATATACAGCTAATTGAATCCGTCTTACAAGCTGAACTTGACAATCTTAATACCTGGTTTAGTGCTAATGATCTCATCGTAAATTGTAAGAAAACTAACGTAATGCTTCTTGGGACTAGCCAGCGGCTAGCACGATCCAAAAAGCCATGTTTATCTTCGTCGGGAGTCATACTCCAACATTCAGAGTCCGTTAAATATTTAGGTTTATGTTTTGATTCTAAGCTTAACTGGCACGAACACATCGATGCATTATCAGCTAGAGTATCATGCAGATTAGGGCTCCTTAGGAGAATCAGGAAATATGTTAGTGTAGACACCTGTAAACATCTTCATTGTACACTAGTCCAACCATTATTAGAATATTGTGACATCATCTGGTCTAATGCTGATCAGACAAGTCTTAATAGACTCCTTAGGCTGCAAAAGAGAGCAGCACGCATAATATTGATGAAGAAGACACGCGAGGAACGTACAGTGAATCTATTTAGAGAGCTAGGCTGGGTTCCATTAAACCAGCGTTGGGACTTCCATAAATGTCTCACCGTTTTTAAATGTTTAAATAATTTATGTCCACCGTATCTCCAAAATCTATTTCACCGTAATTCTGATGTACATAATTATAATACTAGAAACCGTAATAACATCCATTTAGTCAAAATTTCATCTAATTCTGGCTATAGATCATTTACTTTCTCTGCAGCTAAACTCTTTAATAGTCTAGACAGCTATATAAAGAATGCTCCAACTATCAAGAGTTTTGTAAATAATTACTGGAATAACCCTATCTGTAATTAGTTAATGCTGCTACTACATGTATAGTACATCAAGTATATTTTAAATTAGGGTAATTACTATCAAGTATATTTTAATCAGTGTAATTACCATCTATGTGAATACTTATATTAGCGTAATTATTATATATTATCAATTATTGTAAACTTATTTTAGTTTTTAAACACAGCTTCAATGGAAATCAGTGTAAACTGTTTGAATTCTGTGTATAATAAAGTTTATTATTATTATTATTATTATCGCTGCGGATTCTGAACGTAGTAACGACGATTGGAAGTCTCCAGAACTCAGGAACCCCGCATTCATTATTTCATAATTATCCTTTATTAATGTTTTTTTTTGTATATATAAGGAACAAGCGAACAAACAAACAAGACATAAATGACAAAAAGTTCGAGAGGAATTGTCAAGACCAGTCACCGTATGCAAGAATTAGCGTAGGGGAAATGTTATGGAGCACTTGTCACGCAATATATTTTAATAGATTGTTTTGATGTTAGGCATATCTGTTATGATTTTGGACTTCCGTGTAAATTTTCGGGCACGCGACCCGGAACATTCCATTCTGACACGATGCCAAAAAATAAGGGTGCCGTCGGTGCCATTTTTCGGCACGCGAATACGTACCTAAACTTTAGGAGTGCCGTACCCACAATGATTTAAAGAGAAGAGTCTTAGTACCTCCCTGATTGCTTAACTCACAGCAGCAGTTTAAATGTACGTACTTTTGCTACCATTTCTATAAAGTTCATTCACTTTTCAGACTTTTAACTACCGTTTGCGTACGGAAAGCTCCAGCTCCAGCTTTGAAAATTCGGAATCGACTGGACATCCTGTAGGCGTGGCCGCCACTGTAGCTAATTATCTACAATGTATGCAGTAACTGCTGAAGGGATGTACTGATTTTGACATGGACTAGAAACACTAACGCCAATAGTACTCCCCAAGGGCACCCAACTATTAATTTTTGAAATTCGTTTGAAACCAGTTGTCTGCAGCTTATCTAGCCATTTTAAGGCGCCTACTATGTCTTTTGATGTATTCTAGAAAGCTATTAGCTGTTCGGATTTTCTAGGTAGAAATCGCGTCAACCGAAAATACTATGGCAAAATATTCCCGGCTTACGAATTTGTTAGTAGTCTAGAACAGCCCAAGTAACTTCATGTTGCAAAGTTTTGTGGAGGTACGAATTTTTTAGGGGTTCTTTTTTCCTTTAGGCAATTCTTAGGGAATGAACATGTGTTGTTCTGACTATTGATCAGACCAATTGGGACGTACGAATATTTTAGGGGAAACCTTTTAGTCTCCCTTTTCTTCTATAATTTTCTAGGGATTGAAAACAAATTTTCTAGCCAGTATTTCAGAAAACAATTTTCTAGGGACAATTTTTTCAAATCCGAAAGTTTTAGGCTAACTTACTCTCCCGAACAGCTTTTTAACTGAAAACTTCGTTGGGTGCCCTTGACTCCGCCCTATAATGGACTATACAGGGAGGCTCCGCCCGAAAGGGATATCTTTTCAGGCTGGAGGTATATAAAACGGTAGGGATTTCACGAGTTGAAGTATAGAAAAAGGTAGGGAAAACTGTCCCTTTCAAAACATATCGAACAGACGCACCTAACGGCTGATGCATTTTAAGGGGTTTCTCAAGTGAAAAGTTTACTAAAAGGTATATGAAAGGGTTATCTTTTCTGTCAAAAATGGTACATAAAAGGTAATGATAAAGCGTCCGAAGACTACTGCAATGCTGATCAAATACAACGCTTGTCGAGGTTTATACGATATTTCGGCTGGCCAGTACCAGCCTTCTTCAGGTTTATTTTACAGTGGAGGTCACAAATGGATACAAGGCTTACCTTAATATAGGAAATTAACGAAGCATGTTATTAACGCGAATTTCAAAAATTCGCGTTAATTAAATGCCCCTTAATTTATAGCATCGTTAATTAAAACACCAATAATTTACAGCATCGTTATTTGAAGACACCTTTATTTCATGCCAAATCATATTAGTCGGCTTCACTTTCAGACTCACTTGACACCTCTTCAAGTAACAGGGACTTTAAAATGTCTTTTGATTCGTCGATGTAGTGATCGTCCTCTCCCACAGGGTAGCTTACATGTACCTACTTGCTTAAAGGGATACCCGAGTGAAAAACACATTGGGGCTCAAAAGAATCTTCAACATGTTCTTTGTTCAGAAAATGTATTAAAATTTGATCAAAGGTTTTTAGTATTAAGAACGAGCACCTCAAAGTTGGCCCCACGAAGACATGGGCGCCGCCATCTTTGTTTGCATTTACGGAAGTGACGTCACTTCGTCCCACCAGCGTTCTCACTCTCTCACTTATTAGGTGTTTTTAGGATGATAAACGCCTTAACTGTACCTCACATACATTGTAGTTCTTATACTTATTCAGAAGTCACTCGAGTCTTTTAAGCCATGTTGTTTTGCTGTTATTAAATGGCAGTTACGAGACCTTGTTGTTCGTCTGATAATTTCTCGCCTTCCCAATGCTTTTCTTCCTCCTCCCAGTCTTCTGAACTTTTCTCATAATGTCGTCTTCATCATAATTCCGGTTTCTGTAAGAATTACTCTGCAATCTCGATGAAAATATATCCACTTTAATTCCGAGCGTGTGAAAATCATACAAAGACAAGTAGCCGCGATACGCTGGTGGGACGAAGTGACGTCACTTCCGTAAATGCAAACAAAGATGGCGGCGCCCATGTCTTCGCGGGGCCAACTTTGAGGTGCTCGTTCTTAATACTAAAAACGTTTGATCAAATTTTAATACATTTTCTGAACAAAGAACATGTTGAAGATTCTTTTGAGCCCCAATGTGTTTTTCACTCGGGTATCCCTTTAAGATACATATAATCAAATGTGATTGATATTAAACTTTGAGTTCTGTTGGAAGTTGTTGTTATGTCTTGTAAAATGCGCAGTTTGCTATAGCTTATTATACCTAAGACATCAAATTTGCGTTAATTAAATGCACGTAAAAATATTTCGGACGGAAAATCGCGTTAATTTAATGCACGTAAATGTAACTTTTCAGAAATTCGCGTTAATTTTATGGCGTGTTAATTTTTGTCGCGTTAATATAGGTCTTCGTTAATTTCCTATATTAAGGTATATAAATTGCTAATTACGTAACTATGAGCGGAAATTACAAAATCGATGACATATGTTTTATACAATAGTAACACATAAAAGGAAATTACGAAATAGGTTTGAAAAGATAGTACAGATAGAGTAACAGCCGACAATAAAGGTCAAACGGTGAAATTACATTTCATCACGTCTATTCATTCCGAGTGGTTCGAGGGTTTTAGCTTTATAGATGAGATATGATTCACGTGCTTTTCTCACGGAATCGCGTTTAGAATAGATGACTTCTAAAGGAATAAGGAGCACTAATGAATTAATAACATACTTTAACAAACGCGGCTATAATCTTACTTTCCTTAAGACACAAATACAACGTGCATCTAACATTTCTCGCACTGATGCTTTACAAAACAAACCCAAGCCAGATGCAGACCGTATTCGGCTTTTATCATTACATATAATCCAGCACTACCTAACATCTCATCAATAATTCATAAACACTCTAACATTCTCTATTCATCTACACGTTCCGAAATAATTTTCAAAAATCTTCCCTTAGTAGCCCACCGCCGCTGTGATAACATAAGTGACATTTTAGTAAGAGCTCAGTTACCTAACGATACTAACACCTCTCCATTGCCACCCGGCTCTTATCGCTGCGGTAAAAACTGCATTACCTGCCCTTACATCGAACGTGGCCTCAAACAATACACTTTTTCCTCCACTGGCGAAACTCACCATATCAAATCTCACATTAATACTAAAAACGTAATTTACATGGTTCAATTTCACTACTGTAATTCACAATACATCGGAGAAACAAAACGATGCCTCAAAGACCGTTTTAACGAACACAGACGACCTGTAGATAAATCCAATATCAAATCTAAACCTACAGCCATTTCTGAACATTTTCTCAGCCCTAACCATTCTAGTACTGACATGCTCCTTATTCCTTTAGAAGTCATCTATTCTAAACGCGATTCCGTGAGAAAAGCACGTGAATCATATCTCATCTATAAAGCTAAAACCCTCGAACCACTCGGAATGAATAGACATGATGAAATGTAATTTCACCGTTTGACCTTTATTGTCGGCTGTTACTCTATCTGTACTATCTTTTCAAACCTATTTCGTAATTTCCTTTTATGTGTTACTATTGTATAAAACATATGTCATCGATTTTGTAATTTCCGCTCATAGTTACGTAATTAGCAATTTATATAAGCCTTGTATCCATTTGTGACCTCCACTGTAAAATAAACCTGAAGAAGGCTAGCTGGTACTGGCCAGCCGAAATATCGTATAAACCTCGACAAGCGTTGTATTTGATCAGCATTGCAGTAGTCTTCGGACACTTTATCATTATATTTTCTTCTTCTTGCTGATCAGATCTGTGTTTTGATCCAACGTCTGGCAGGATTGATTGTACACGGTTTTTGCTGTGGTTTTCTAACCTTAACTATATATATATAAAAGGGTAAGGGCTTGGGCCTCGGGACGGAGCCTCCCCGTATACCCCCCCCCCCCCCCCCCCCCCCCTTAGGACGTGTTCTTGGGAGACTTATTTCGGCTATCGGATATTCCGAAATGAGAATACCTCAAAATTCTGCAGATATCCGTCCTCTGAAATGTAGAACTTTTAGTAATATTTCGGTACGTCTTTGTGTATTTTTTTTTGTACTTGCTATTGAATGTAAACAACATTGGTTTGTTTGGATTAAATGTACTGAGTGAAAACTAACACAGCTGTCACTTCCCAACCTTCAGAACAGCAAACAAATTCAAGGCCAACAGTAAGCTACGACAAGGAGAGAAGTGAATAAATACCCTGAATATAGGTTATTAATTCAAACAATGAAAGATAACTGAATAATAGTAAAAGCCATTTTATCACTTAGTTCCGCTGGCTGATGTTGAATAATTCAGAGAGAATCTGGTGATTTGGGATTTTATGATATGCTGTGTGCATGAGTTAGCGCACGCGTTTCAAGATTCTTGAATTCGAAGGTCAGCATGTAGTCTGTGGATTACACCCTGCTGTGGTCAACCTGAAGCACGTATTAGAAGTTATACCAATCATGCTCTTGACCATACAAACTTTATTATTAGCATTCCCATATACATAAATAGCATTCAAAATAATGGTAAATTACGGTAATTTCAAGCTATTTTCTCAGTTATTGCTTTGTATGTTTTTTAAGACTTCGTGTGGATTTTCCGTTGTCGCCTATTGGAAGCATTGAAATTCTCAACAAAGGAGTTAGATCACTGAAGTATGGTCTGTATGGCGTTATCATACTGGACAATCCACTGATAAGTGAGTCTGGTATGGGAGGGTACACCACTAGCTACGACAAATACAAGCAGCTACCGGAATTCGAAGAAAGTATAGCGTCATTGAGAAGTGGTTGCCTTGTTTTGTTGTTCGTTTTATTTCCGCTTATCCTCTTGTTTTATTTTTTCTGATTCAAAACGTAAAGCAAATACAGCTGATATGCGGAGCTAACATAATTACATCAGCACTTAAAAATCCTTTAAGGAGTGACTCGTGACAACATCCTGTACCACCTCGATTGTTTCCGCATCATCAGTGTTTTCCGCATCAGTAATTCTCGTCATTGAATAATATCAAGACGAACCAAAAAATCTAGCTCATTCAAAGAAGATGGTTAACGACTCAAACGCCAGTTTCCCAGTACCGGGAGATGTCGAGGAAGAGGGATTCCCTCCCCTGGTACGGCATATCTACATTGGGTACTATATTGTGATTTTTCTATCGGCGTGCATTGGTAATATTTTCGCGATTTTAACTTGCTACAAGACTTACAAAGAAAGCACATCGGTGGTACTCTGCTATATTGCTAGTCTGGCCATAGCAGATTTACTTTTCACACTGCTTACTCCAGCCGACCTTGCGGTGTTCATTACCGGCTCGTGGGTCTGTGGTGGAGCGTTTTGTAGGATCCAGAGCTTCTTGATAGAGAGTAGCTACACCGCATCGATTCTGACATTGGCGGCGATCAGCCATGAGCGACATCTAGCCGTTTCTTCACCACTTCTTGCTCGTTCCCAAAGAGTTCAGCAAAGAAAACGTATCCCGCTTTTGATCTGGATTGTCGCGATAGGATCATGTCTTCCGTTACTGTACGCGTACGAAATTGTCAAGGATAAAGACTCTGAGGAACAATGCGTAAACAAGGGCTGGGGAGACCTCGGAAGGCAGGTTTATTATACAGTTCAAGGAATCCTTCTATTTCTCGTTCCATTGGGATACATGTCGTGGGCTCATTATCAGATCTTCAAAGCTCTGAACAAGCATAAAATATCACGAGAAAAAATGACCACGGTCACAACCTCAACAGAGAGAGTGAATCAACGGAAAATCACAAAAATGTTAGCCGTAGTTACCATGATATTCGTGTGCTGTTACCTTCCGTTTATGCTTTTCAGGTCTTTGAAGTACTTTTACATCTATTCTCAGGACATGGTGTGGCGATTCGTGCAGTTAATGATATTCACCCAAGCGGCGGTCAATCCAATAATTTATTGCTTCTACAGCAAAAAATTCAGAGGAGTATTTAAAGACTTGTTGAAATGTAGGTGCAATACAATTGTTGAGAGGAGGAGGGAACTTTCAAGAAGAACGCGATCGCGAACTACATCCTCACTTTTTCTCTCTGCAAGTTTGCTTAAACTACACACGCTGAATACACCAGAACTGGCACATAAGCTAACTAGAAAAAGACTGAGAAAAACAAACTTTGGAAAAACACTATGCAAAGTAACGAACAGCAAAACGAGAGACATCTAAACGCCAGAGTAATTATCTTGAAGAAACATGATTTACCGGAAGCTTTGATTACTATAATATAAGAGTAGAGATAAAATATTCTTGGGTTGCAAATCAATCCGTGGAGATTCGAAAGACAAAGACGCGGCAGCCATGTTGGACGGAACAAAAGACACTAATTAATGAGGACTCTTTTGTTAATGTTCCTCCAACATCATGGCCGCCGAACGTTATGTGCAACCCAAGATTCAACCTGAAAGATTCCCACAGCCGAGTATATTACGTATGTATAAAACTATTTGAAAACGACACCTTTAATTTATTAGATGTAATATAGGGTTTCTTTTCCGTAAATGTTCAGTTTTCAGTTCTCAAAAATACTGCCACATAAGTAAATCATATACATGTATTTAATTCCCCTCAGTTTTAACTTGGTTAGTTGTGGAAGTCAACAAAAAGTAGTGAAAAGGTTTGCCACAAATAAATCGCGGTGTGCTTTCCGCCGCGCGTGATCATGATAATAATAACAATTTTATTAAACCTTATATCTCTACAGATACATTGGCAAAATGACAATAGAACATATACTAAATAAATGTCAAATACAATTTAACATCGATACTTCGATCTTATAATAATTCTTTTGATAACTCCAAAATCTCATAAAAGTCACTTTGAAGAAGGTTTCATAATAGATTCATCTTTCCGCATTGAAAATAGATACATGTAATCGAAGAAACGAAAACTATCGTTAATATTATAAAGAGATTTGAGAAAAAAACCTCTCTCATCCTTATGAATTTATGATGTTACTGCAAAGTTGAACGTGCTGTTTTCCGCCGGGCGTTGGCTTTCAAACAATGGTTGCACAGTTTGCACTATATTATTTCCCTAACGTGCGGAAAATTATGCTCAAGTCATGACTGATTAATATCTGAACAAATACTAAGCCTCTGTTGAAGGCTATACAGTTAGTCAAAACAAATTTAATGTTTGGCAGAACATGTTCGAGCTGTTGAGCCTTTGAAACAATAAGGAAATGACAACAGCCAATATTATGTACACAGGTTACCGAGTAAAGAATGCTAACGTTGATGATTGTTTTAGATGTGACGAAGCTCACATGCAAATACGAAGCTTCTATGAATTGATGGCAATTTAGAAGTAACCAATTTGTGACCTTTCTGGGTTTGTGATGAATACCTTTAGACCGTATGTATCAAAGTTAGCCAGCCGCAACGTCTATGACGTAACTGATCCCTAACGTGAATTTTTTTTTTTGTTCTGATACATCATAACTTTCGAGGGATGATTGACCGCTTAAATATAGTAAAGTTTGCTTAAACTTGTAGCCATGCCAGCCGGCTAAACAGTCTACCCAGTTAAAGAAGAAATGGGAGAAAATATTTATCACTATAAAAAAAATGGATACTTAGTATAACGAATTAATTGTTATCTATTTACATGATATTATTCTAATATTTGCGGTGCGGCAGTACTTTCAATTAGTGGTCTATTCAGTGGCCCGCTATTCATGAGCAAACACAGCGTCATCTGTTTACAAAGCAAAACAATTTCAAAATAAGCTAAGAAACCGTGAGATTTCGATAACAACGCTACGTAACTATCGAATACCCTGACAAATCCAGCCGGGGTCCTTGTCTAGAACTGAATAGTGGCTCCGCGACTCCGCAGACTAATGTGAAGGTTCATAAGAACGATTGGAAATTCATAATAGAGCGTCAGGGTAGGCGCGTTCAATTCAAATCACCTTAGTAATAAAACGCAAGACACGGGACTACACATTTCCTAAGGTTTCAGTAAGATCTCTACGTAAACCATCGGCGCTCGAAACTATGCCATGTATTCTTATTCTGGGATATGGTCAATCGAACGCGCCCTAAGTATAATAATAATAATAATAATAAGTTTATTTATATAGCGCCATATCAACTAATTTTTCATGGCGCTTTACATTGAATATTATATAAAGAATTGAATAATTAAAACTAAAATGAAATAACCTATTTACAATATTTTTAAAAATAATCAACCTAAAAATTTTCCCTATGGACAATGACGTAAGAAATTAAAATCAAATCAAATTAAAATATTGTACATCAATTATAGGCTAGTTTAAAAAGATGTGTCTTTAGTGACTTTTTAAAAATATCTACATTTGGTGAGAGGCGGATTGATAACGGTAATGTATTCCAGACTTTTGGACCCACTACAGAAAAAGCTCTGTCACCATATGAGACTGTGCGTGACTTAGGAATGACTAATAATTTCTGTTCAGTAGAGCGCAGCGTGCGAACATTAGGGCGATATTTGAGTAGTTCTGTAATATATTGTGGCGATAGGCCATTAAGGGCCTTATAAACTAATAGTAAAACCTTAAAAATTATGCGCTGTGAGACTGGCAGCCAGTGCAATCTAATTAGAACTGGGGTTATGTGATCATATTTACGTGTAAGTGTAACGATGCGAGCAGCTGTATTTAATACTGACTGCATTCTATCTAATTGATGCTTAGTGAGTCCATGAAGAAGTGAATTACAATAATCTAGTTTTGCAGTAACGAACGCATGTATAAGAGTTTCAGTTGATTTTTCATCAAGGTATTTCCTAATTTTCCCTATATTCCTAAGGTGATAGTGTCCAGATTTACATATGCTACTGACATGATCTCCGTGGGACATGGACTCATCAAGTATAACGCCCAGGTTACGAACAGTAGACCGGTGTCTGATCGTATCATCACCCACTTCAACAGATGTAATACTTGGTCGTGGTTTAAACCGGGAGCTCAAAACAATAAGCTCAGTCTTGTCATCATTCAATCGTAGCCGGTTGTTAACCATCCAGTCATCAATGTCCCTTACACATCTTTCCACCTTTAACCTTGCCGCGCATGCATCTATTTCTGAATCTGCATCAAATGTAATGTACAATTGAGTGTCGTCTGCATAGAGATGGTAGAGTAGATTGTGAGACCTCAAGATATCCCAGTATATCCTGGATATCATATGTAAGCAAGCGTTTGTAGCTTAGTGGCTTTCAAAATGTGGCTGAACCAGTGATTTCCAAAGACTATTCCATACATTCTTATTCTGGGATATGCGGTCAATCGAACTACGCCCTAACTTGTATTATATTCAATTACAATTAATAAAAACTTCATGTAAATATATAATAAAGCAGGCATGGTATGTATGTACTACTTTGAAGCGCTTTAAAAGACTTAATTGTTGAATGATGGCTGAGTTTTGATTCCATGATCACCCGATAGGCCTGATTCCAAATGATAGCGCTACGATAGCTGAAGCTTCCGCCGGTTAGCGGCTTCAGTTTGGAACCTGGGTACATATAGATTATTTGAACTGTTTCTTAAATTATGTGTATGGACGTTGGGTGTTGATTCAAATATATGTTCTAGGCCCTCAGGAAAAATATCATTTATAGCTTTATAAACGCTAATTTTTAGCTGTTTGAACGTCTATGCTGTAGAGTGTCCCAGCCAAGATTATCCAAAATACTAGATGAGCTAATAAGTGATTATCCTAGCTGCCCTATTTTGTCATTTCTGGAGTCTGTCAGATAAGCATTTACCCAGTCCTCCCCATACTTCTCTGCAGTATTCTAGGTACGGCAGCACTAGTGCTTCATACATCATTAGTAAGGGTTGTCGAGGTACGAGGTCACCAGCTCGTTTTAGTACACCAAGGCATGCGGAAGCTTTCTTGGTTATATCCATTGTTCGACTTGCCTATGCCAGCTTGGGGGTGTCTCGTCAACCTCAATCCCTATGATAGGTTGTAAGACTGTTCCCTTTTCAGTGGGCGATCGTCAACTTTAATCTACAACTTTTGGTCTAAATGATTTAGCGGCTTATACAGGGCCGTAGCGCCCTTAGAGGCCGGGGGGCTCGTGCCCCCCCAAATGTTTTCCAAAAACAAACAAACAAGGTACCTGGCCCCCTCGGAAACCCAGGGGTTAGGTTGCGAAATGACTTTGTGCCCCCCAGTTTTTCAGGGCATGCTACGGCCCTGTTATAGTAGGTTTCTATAATCAGATATTTTTATCTTTTTTACTGACATTCAATGTAAGTTTTGGTTGGCTAGTAGCCACGTTTGAACTTTTTTTAGATCGTTATTTAATTCGTTTAATTTTGTAATGTTGTTGGGACTTGCGCGCTGACCGTGAAGCATGTATCATCTGCATACATCCTCATAGCTGAAGTAAAAAAGCAGGCTTGGAGGTCATTTATATAGATGAGAAATAATAAGGATCCATTTGGGGTACTCCACAAATAATGGGTAGACTATTGAGAGAGTCATTTATATATGAATTTAAATCTAAGGAAAACCAGCAAAGCCGGAACTGCTGGTCAAGGGAAACTTCTGGGTGTAACTGGGATACACACGTTAACCTGGTGCAGGAGCCCCTCCTGCAGGAGCCCCTCCTGCCTGGTACCAGCAAGCCTAACATACTTATTTACTACGGTTGGAAGCTCTACCCATTATGACCTAAGAGGTTGCAATACAAGACTTTGCCTCCCTCAACCAAAAACGAATTTATGAAAAAAGGTTTTTCATACCACGGTGCAAAGACATGGAATAGAGTACCGAAGTGATGACGTCATAAATAAAAAAATTTCCCTTTAACAACATTTGACCACAGTTGCAGAAAGAACACGATAAAAGAACATTACATAGCAAAAATGAGGTGAATAAGATGAAAAGCGGCCGAGATATGGGCATTGGAATATATAATATTCTTTAACAAAACAATGTATTTTTGTCCTGGTTCCTAAGTTTATGAACCAGTACAAAAATACAGTGATTTGTTAAAGAAAAGTATATATTCCAATGCCCATATCTCAGCTGCTTTTCATCGTATACACCTCATTTTTGGTATGTAATGTTCTTTTATATTGCTCTTTCTGAATCAGTGGTCCAAACATTCTACATCTAAATTTTGCAAATTTGTGACGTCACACTTCGGTACTCTATAAGCTTCCAGCTGAATTGCATGAGACACAATCGATAGACTCTTTCAAAAACAAAATTAAGACAGTGGCCATTCTTTGTGACTAGTAAGCCGGCATAGAGTATTATTGTACAGTAATTTTATTTTTATTTTATTTTTATTTTTAACGATTAGTATAGGCATAGTTTTAGGATTATTATATACATAGTTAATGATTTTTATATAATATATATTATTACTTCTAGGGAACTGTTTTTATAATAATGTAGTGATATGTAATTGGTAGACTATGGAAATCAGATATTTTATCTGTTAGAACTTCCGTGTATAAATATTAAATAATAACATACCATGGCATGTTATCAAATGCTAGTAGACGTGTGCATATTTACGAATTTGTAAATCCTATCGTTATCGTATCCAGATCTTTTACAAATTTATACTTCACTTATGCCCTGGATATATTGGGCTGCGCATATTACAGTAAATACCTTTAGTCGCATTGACAAACGTTTTGCAAGAGCTTTTCAGATGTCTGGTCATTCTATTAAGAAGTGTTACTATATCACTGATGTTCTAGCTAAAAAGGATATAAAAAACTATGAAATAAGTTTACTGATCCAAGATCACTGGGGCGGATTCAGTTTCTGAGCGAGGGGGTTCGTAGCCTACGTGTAGCTGTGTTCTTTGTTGTCCGTTTGTAAGCGAGCGAGACTGAAGAAGGGCCGGTTCGATCGAAACACTCGAACCGCCTCTGGATCCGCTACAGGCTACAGATGATTTGCTCCCACCATGATGTCCGATTTTGAAACTGGAAGAGATAGTGTATTTAGACTACCAAGGTTATATGCTAATATTTCTCTTAATAAATAAGTTTGAAATTTGTATCGCTATAGGTCCATTCTAGGCTCCATATCAAAGTTTGAGCCACAGGGTTTGAGGACGGTAAGCCTGTGGTTTGCGGGGTACAGAGCAAACTGGGAACGAGACACGAGTCCACTATCACGTCGGTTACCGGTCAGCAGATTACTTTCAAAATATAAAGAATCGAGATGGAGATCAAAGGTATACTGATTCACTGATTGATTTATCTCCGTTTGATTTATATTCTGATCGTTAAATACTGGTTTAATTGTACCAATACAGAGTCACTAGCGTTCTTTGAGGAATGTATCGCCAACGAGCCAGCCATGTCAGTTGCCGTAGCTGCTATCCGCACGCTGATCGAGTTCATGAGTATGAGTTCAGGTTGGTCGAATAATTTAATATTTATTTTATACACCAATTTCAAAAAAGGTTAGGTACTCCCTGATACTGGGAAGTGCCGCTGGACAGGGTATAGTTTTCGAGCGTTTTAGTCTGGAACAGGGTATATAGTCCTCCGTTTTGAGCTTTGGTCTGGAACAGGGTATTAATTTTCTGAAATTCGGAAGGGAGACTAGATAAATTTTCATTTTCGTCTGGAACAGGGTATCAGTTTTCTGAAATTCTGAAGGAAGATATGGGTTTCATTCTGGAATAGGGTATATTTTTACTAGAAATTATATTTATATTCTGGAATAGGGTCGCAAAAATTAGCAACTTTTGGTCTGGTACAGCACAGGCAGCCCAGACTCGACATATATTTCCCGCTTTTTGGGTTACCTGTGGTATGTTTCATAAGCGATCTCGGAAGAGTTTACATAATTGCTCCTTGTGAATTCTCTTTTCTGATTCCTACGAAATAAATCTTCAACAATAAAAGATTGATACTTAATGAAGTTTTGTGAGTGGTTCTGGGGTGATTTGGGGACTTCTAAAGCAGTTTATTAGGCCTCGAGGTTTTGACGGTTGGCCGTGTGTCTACTCCCGGGGTATCCAATCGATGAAATCGATCATCGGAAATTCAATCGATAAATCGATATAATTCGATATAATTAGTTAATTGATATTGATTGGTATCGGTCAATCGATGACCAATCGATAATCACCAAAAAGTTTCCAATCGATGCTTATCCATTGCCAATCGTTGCTTATCGGTTGGCAATCGATAAGCATCGATTGACACTTGATGGACATCGCGAAGTCGAGCCACGGGACACTGTAATTCGAAAACAATTGTTCAGCTATTCATAGCCCACACACAGGCTGAAGGTCACCATCATGTCGTCCAGTAAACTGGTTCAACTATCCATACGCTGCGTAGTTAAGGAGTACCACGAATGTTCTTTTGAAGTCCCGGATGAAGTGGAAATCGTGCACAAACGGACGTACAACAAGATCGACAATCGATATCAATCGATGCCAATCGATACCAATTTGGCTATCGATTGCAATCGATAATCACACAAATCTCCTTCATCGATTGGTCATCGATTACCAATATCAATCGATTAATTGATATCGATTGGTATCGATTGTTATCGATGATCGATTTCATCGATTGGATACCCCGGGGTCTACTTCATAGCTACAAATATACACAAGGTATGCAGCTTCGAGCCGCTTTTCATCGATGTCACCTCACTCGCCGCCGAAATTCAACAAGAAATTCAAATCGATTTCGCCTCTGCTTTTGGCACACAAATCCAGAGATGTGTAAACACTTCTCATCCACGTTTCAGGCCAACTGACGTGAAAACGGCTTGGAAAATAAATTCCGAATTCAAAATATTTCTATCGCTATACGATCTGCAGATTGATCGGTCCACAAATCAGTGGTAGACGTCGCAGGCGGTGCTTTCTAGATGCGTAGGCATGGCAACTGCATCTTGAAAGCACCACATAAATACAGCAAGTGATAAATATCACGTACAAATCATGCTATTTTTGTTTATAATGACCTAAGAAATATACTGAAAAAGACAGTCACATGTTCTCATGAGTAGAGTTTGTTTACTTTGAGTTTGAGCTCATGCGTGGGCATGGCAACTGCATCTTGAAAGCACCGTCTGCAATGTCTACCGCTGATTGGTCCCCTAATGTACCAATCAAATCCAAGCATCAACCCCCCTCCCCCCCTAAGAGCAGTAAAAATGCATAGAAAGTATGTACATCCTAAAATGGTAATGATTGGTAAGCTATAGCTAATGGGTGGTCGACATATTGATTTTTTAGTTCCCCACTAACACTGAGTGTGATGACTTCAACCTGGGAGACATGAGAACCAATGACATTTCAGAATAAAAACAAAGAAATCTGACTTTGCAGAAGCTTCCGCCAATCAGCAGCAATCAGAATACAATAGTGTTTGAACTGGAAACATTCACGAGAATTTAGATGATGGTACATGTATTTGTTGATATGAAGCTTGCATCTTCAAAGGAACGAAAGTTGCATAACAATAATGATCTCTTTTATTTGAAATCAAAATCAGCAAAAAATGTATCCCTAAATCTCACCTCCAATCTTAGCTTGAATACTAACCAGGACAACAGAATCCCAGCTCAAATCCAGTACATGTACTTGGACCCCCTCCTACTGTAAACATCCAGTGGATGTTAAGCAGGGCACTAAAATATGCATATACTTTATGTCGATGGTCCCTAAGACTAATTTCTAAGATAAGAGTTAATCAATGTGAGGTTACTGTTTGAGTAACATTTTTACATTAAGTTTTTATAATCGTGTTTTAGTGTAATTTGATCTTTACATGATATAATTTGTTACATAATTGAACTTATATGTACACATCGTATGACTATAGCTGAGACTTTATCAGAGCTCCGAGACAACCTTCAAAAGGTGATAGAAGCACTGACAAGAACAGATGTGGCTGTTACATCAGTATCATCTGGATGTGAGCTGTTCTTGAGATTCATCACTCTTGCTGCTCTGGATAATCCAGTGAGTACACTAGTCTTGGCACAAGTCGACCACAAAATGTTTTCAGGTGTGCAAAGCAAACTTTTTTATCCTAGTTGTGACAAGGAGCGAGGCAAGCATTTATGCCAGCGATGAAGTCATGAGTATTGTGAATGTCGCAAGTGGTCGACTTGTTTCCCTTGCAGTGATTCAATTATTTTGTGTTTTGCACCCAAAAAAAATGCAGAGATGATGTGTCGGGTTTCTCGGAGGCGGGGGCCAGACAGAGCAGCTAGACGGTGTGCCATAATTTGTTATATGTAGTCTTCGTGCAATGCGTGTGCACTAAAACTGCTTTGATTGGCTTTATTACTCTTATCATTTATTCACCAACCCAAAAATCTGTCAGTAAAAAGATTAGAAGACACATAAATCAAGTTTTTTTTTAATTATGATAAAAAAAAATTTATGGTCTCTTTATTTACAAAATGTAAAGCTTGCATAATTCCTTTGGGTCTTGGTATTAACTTTTGCATATTACTCTTCATGTGTTTCAAAAGTCAGTATTTTTAAAGGATATTAGGGGGTCACATGCATACATGTACACTTTTGGTAATTTGCATGCAGATTTGGTTAGAAGCCTACTCTGAAAATCGAGGATAAATAAAGTTTATGTATGTATGTATGTATATGCATAACAGCTTAAATTTCTGATGTACAGTGCATATATGTTGTTTGGTACAGTGTAAAATAATATGAAGCCCTAAAGTACATGAGGCCTCTTGATCACACCATGTACCAGCTAGTAGGGATAATAAATGACTGCTGTATATACACATGTAGATCTCAGTTGACACTTAGTCAGTGATATGCATCTTTTGCTTCATTTCAGGATTTCAAGGAATGCAAAAGAGTTCTTGTTGAAAGAGGTAAAATAGATGTTCATGTATTTTTTGAGCATTTAATTCATTATTATAGAATGGAACTTTGTATGTGGAGTGGACGTGAGAACTATATGGATCATTATATATGTAATTGGTACAAATGTACATGTGTGAGCTGCTATGTTGAAATGCTTTGCCATTTTATTGAATGCTGTTCAATGCAGTTAATAAATAATAATATACAATGTAGTTTTTCGATGGTATGTTTTACTGGTCATTATACAGATACTGACTTACTGTCATTCTTTTATGATGTTACCAAATCTTCTTGAAATTTAATTATTTTCAAGAACAAAATCACAATATATTATTATCAGTTACCCATTTTTGCATTCATGAGTCAATGGAAACAATGGTATGACTACAAAAAGAGATTTTCACAACAGAAATAGAAATGTAGTATTTGCATGTGTTTACATGCCCATGAGGTATACTGTAGCTGCACTGTGGAAGCACTCACCAAGAGTCTTGTGTTTCCATAATATTACTATGCTATTAATAATGCTAGATAAGCACAGAAGCTGTTTTCTATTTCTTACAATACAATACATTATACAATACAATACAATACAATATACAATTCTATACAATACATATACATTTAATACTTGTATTCACTCTATAACACTAGGAATACAATAGGACAAGAATATATACTTTACTAATTTAGTTATTTTTTATGTTTGGGAAAGGTTAATTAAAGTTTAGAGCCCAGAGGCTAGGTACACAAAACATAAACAAAATATTACAATCATATCAATAGTGTTTGACATTGTTTATTGTGTATTTATTATAACATATTGCATTGTTTATTATTTTTGGTAGGGCAGTTATTCCTCAAAAGAGCTGCATCAGCACGAAAGATGATTGCAAAACTCAGTGACTCGTTTATCAGGGATGGCGCTGTAAGTAACTGCTGTTGTTTGGTTATTAAAATTACTATATATACATGTACCTCTTTTTCAGGCAGTGAAAACAATCCAAGTTCTAAATCTATAATCTGCAAAGGGTGAACTCATCACTACATATGTAAGGGGATTGTTGAGGACCGATCCACAAATAATAAATATGCTGTATTTTTACAATTTAACATTGGATAAAAGTAGAGTTACTGTGCAGGTATTTCACATGAAGGTACATCTCCATGCATTTGTCTTATGAAGAGTATGTTTAAGCTTGTATGGAAAGAATTGAGAAAAAATACATATACGTACATTATATGCATGTACAACTAGTGTTTTACATGTACAAGTGTTTTACATGTATGTCGCTGGTACATACCAAAGCCAAATGGTTTGTTTTATGTCAAGATACAGAGAGCTGTTACTGGGTCTCCCAAGCCAGTGGTTTATGTTTAAGTACATTTGTGTATTTGATTAATTCCATGGTCAAATAGGAATTTAGGTTTTTTTGTGGAGAGAGGAAACCCGGAGAACTCGGAGAAAAACCCTCAGATATGAAAAAAACTCAACTCACATACAAATGTATATACATGTATGGTGCTAAACCATCATCACTTAAGTTAAGAAGATTAACTAGTGTATATCCCAGAGTCAACACAGAGCATTTCAAACACACTTTTGTAAAGCGTTTAGTACATGTATTTAAGTACAATCTACAGCATTGGACATGAATAGTTGGAACACGCACCCCGCACCCCCTCATTTCAATGTTGGATAAACTTTTTTACTGGATTTGGTCACTTTTCCCCCCAACATTGAATGGGGGTGGAAGGGGGGATAGAGAGACTTTATGGTTGCGTGCTGCTTCTCGGTTCATAATTATTAAAGGTTATTCAAGTTCTTAATTCCTGATTTTTTCTTTTATCCATGTGTATATGCGCTAAATGTATTGTAGTGACTACAATACATTTAGCGCATATACACATGGATAAAAGAAAAAATCAGGAATTAAGAACTTGAATAACCTTTAATAATTATGAACCGAGAAGCAGCACGCAACCATAAAGTCTCTCTATCCCCCCTTCCACCCCCATTCAATGTTGGGGGAAAAAGTGACCAAATCCAGTAAAAAAGTTTATCCAACATTGAAATGAGGGGGTGCGGGGTGCGTGTTCCAACTATTCATGTCCCCGCCGTTACATGAACATCTGGGCCGGGTTGTTCAAAGCCTGATTAGTGTTAATCCTGGATTAACTCTGCACAGAACCTATTGGTTGTCATGGAAATTAACCCTGGATTAGCACTAATCGGGCTTTGAACAACCCGGCCCTGATATGTATAATATCAATGCTTAATAAAGACACATTACTATTATGATTGAGAATCAAATCCAGGCCACAGAGGTGAGTGGCGAATCGCCACCATGGCTCCCCACTCCCCATATGTACATTGTATAGTCGGCTGCATATTCATTGATTGTAATACCACTCATTATCATTATCAACCACAGACAATACTCACACACTCAAGATCAAGAGTTGTTCTTGAAATTCTCAAAACAGCAGCAGAACAGAAGAAGAGGTTCAATGTATTTATTACAGAATCAGCACCTGATAAATCAGGGTGAGTAAAATTACTGCAGTAGGATGTGTTGCTGGGGTATCAATGTCAGTGCACTTCATTATTATTTTATACACTCAATATGATGGAATCCTTATAGTTTTCAGAAAAATATATATACGTTTTAGCACATAGTTTCAAGGGATTACAATACAATGAAAATAGTCCTTAGTGCTAGGGTCAATCTCCCTTCCTGTAAATATGCCCTTAAAAGACCGATTTAGCCTGTACATTTGTTGTCCCAATTCAGATCATGTGACAACTCTCCAACTTTCTCAGTGCTTTGTTTACCAATTAGAGAAATTTGTACGTTTCCTCTTGGGATACAGAAAACAATTAAACATTACTCAAGGGAAAAGTCAGGTGACATGAATTGGGACAACAAATGTACAATCTAAATCGGTCTGTTTCGAAAAGATAACAACTTCTCGGTTACCCTGAGATCTATCTGATTCTCAGATTTTTTTTTAAATTTAATAACGTATGGAATTTATCTCTGAATCAACCTGATATATAACAACTTAATAAAGTTTGCGATAGTTATTTGGGCCCTTAAACTGTAAACTAAATGAGTCCCGTGCTAGCGGAGCATCATACATGTATGTATAGGATGAGAGCAACAATGGGCAACGTCTTTCCCATGGGGATCACGAGCTCAATTCATTCGTTAACGAAGTATTATATCAGCACGTGACTGTATTATATCAGCACGTGACTGTATTATATCAGCACGTGACTGTATTATATCAGCACGTGACTGTTTCCTGCAAAAGGCCTATTGGCTGAAACCGGTTTCCCTCGCTCCCGAACCCGCAGCGAGCCTGAAAATGTGCTGTACTTGTACTCGTACTGTGCAAACCAGGCACCCCGGATAATGTTTTTCATTTTCTGTTATCTTCTTTTTTCCTATAAACCTTCTGCACTGATTTCCTTGATTCTACCAGTTTTTTTTTGTGTTTTTAATCTTTTCTTCATATCATTTATCGTTTTTTCGGGTCGTTACCGCAATTAATTGGGAGCTCTGCCTTTAGGCTTGCCTAAATAGATATTCACTGGTGTGGTATATACTAAATAGATATATTATATACATGAATGTATAATATAGCCTGTGTACAGCCGCTGACCACCCTCAAATATCGAGACAGCGTCTGTGAGTTAAGTTCGTTAATCGTGTTCCAGGTCACGCGGATCTTCCCAGAAAACTGGGAAACGAATATGATTGGTTGGTATATCGTAATTCATTACGTATCGCACTTCTTGGTCTTTGATTGGCTAAACGAACATACCACTGTTTACTCGCCAACCGCAAATTTTCCTGACATTGCTGACCCAGTCAGCTTGCTTGTTTGTTGCCCCATTTCAGACCACGTGATAGTTCTCCAGTTTGTTTTGCTTTCCAATTATAGAAATTGGTAATACAGAAAAACAAAAAGCATTACCCAAGGGAAAAGGCAGGTGGTCTGACATGGGACAACGAAAAGCAAGCCGACTAGGTCTATTACGTGAATTTAGATTGAGTTCTTGTGTGCTTCGGTTTCCTGTTGTTGAACAAAATACGGGCATCATTTTTTTATCAGGACCTTAAAACTTTAAAGAAACTGATGACGGTTTCTGAGAAACGCCCACCCCTCCCCCGCACTTCACCCTAACATTTAATGGTTAATCATTAATAGAACGATGCATAGCTTTTAGGAAAAGAAACTGTGTAATATATTTATTTTAAGGCGATGGGCTGGCGATTTGATCGATATCTCTGAATGAACACCGTAATGCGATACGGGTAATTGAACATGGAAATGTTGTGCAGAAATTACTCGGAACACGATAAACGAACGGCTCCCTCCCGATATTTGAGGGTGAGTAGCGGCTGACAGGCTAGTGTTGTGTTTGTGTCAGATACTTGATGCATGACGAGTTAAAGGAACATGGAATACCTTCAACAGTTATACTGGATTCAGCTGTTGGGTAAGTTTCACAGCAGCTACGTAAATGTCTCAAAAAGACAGTGCCTCTCCAGACATTTTTAGAAGAGGGATTGAATGGGTGGCTAATATACTATTGGTGTTAATTTAAGTAGCCAGTGCTTCAGAATTGAGTAGTCAGCAGAAATGCGCTGGCTGCCAGCACTTCTGGAGAACGCTGGTGTAGAACTGTGACATGACACTTTACGTGTACAGTTGTCTGGGTTACATTTTCTGCATAAGTTAGTTATTTAAGTTGAAGAAAGATGGGAGGAAGCTTTGTATGAAGCCGTCCCTGTACTGTTCCCTTCTTCTGCCTACAAAAAAGGGAGAAGAAAGCTTACGAATCCACAATTCACACCACTTGGCGTGGTTCTCAAGAATATTGCCTGTGTTTAATGGTTTTGAAGGACTGTGATCGTACCCAAGCTTAAGCCGGCCAACTGCCTCAAGTTGGGGCTTAATTTTAATGTATGTGGTTATCGGAGAAGGCTTGAATCTGTAACCATCTCTAGTTAGATTTCGAGATTGTTTGTAAACTTAAGATAGCTCCATCTCATCAAATATTTTTGAGGCCCAATATTTTCCTGTCACGAACCAAACACCTAATGCAAACAGACCATAGTGCCATCCCCAAGCGAGCTAACCAGGGAGCCGACCTGTACCGCTCGAAACGAGCCACAGTACTGTCTTACCCAACAATACAAAACACCCTAACCTTTAGAACGAGCAGTACAAAAACAATAGAGCTATAATAGTATAATAGGTGCAATCAGAATACAGGTTATGGACTGAGCCGACCTGTACCGCTCGACACGAGCCACAGCATTGGCTTACCCAACAATACAAAACACCCTAACCTTTAGAACGAGCAGTACAAAAACAATAGAGCTATAGTATAATAGGTGCAATCAGAATACAGGTTTCGAGCGGTACTGTATTAATCTCACCAGGCGCTGACAATACAGCCACCCATTTGACGTGAGCTACAAGTGTATTAGTAACCAATGTGCTAACCCCCTTCATCTCGTTTAGATATATTATAGAAAAAGTCAACCTCGTTTTAGTTGGTGCGGAAGGCGTGGTGGAGAGTGGCGGGATCATTAACAAGGTAAACTGGACAAGTGCCGAGTAAATAACTGTCGATATATGCTTATTTTGTGCTCCGCTGAACATTCACTGGACGTTTAGATGTTTTTTTGGGGGGGGGAGGAGGGGGAGGGGAGGACATGACACTCTTAAATTCCATTCTTTGCACTTTCTCTTTTCTCGAGAGCAATAATTCTATTCTTAAGCTAAGAATTAGGAATCTTCTGTGGGGAGGAAGAATCATGACTTCAGAATTCTTCTTAAAGGAACACACAATTTTCTTCAAAGAAGAATATTTATTAAAATCTAATTTTACAGTGAGATTCAGCCGAATGCTCTGTTGATTAGTTCAGTCTGCTCGCGGGGCGGAGGAGAACTAAAATGCATGTTTATAGTCCTTTTTCAAACTCACGTGACTTTTGGTCACTGCGGGCCAAATGTAGTGAAGGCTCGTGTTGGAAGGACAAAGTTTTCAATATGGTAGAGCCACTTTCAGTCGCAAGTACGAATAAGCAGCAGTTGTAATGAAAAGACATGATGACTGATCCTGCATCACTTGGTCGCCGAGATCGCAGCCATTGTTCTTCCAGTAGTAGCAATGTCACGGTTTTTGCGCCCTTGTTCAAGTCTTTTGTTTCAACTAGCGGGCCACCATTGTCCAACATCTGGTGGCCCGCCAAATAAACAAAGGATTTTTACAACTGCACATGAACCGTAAACTGGGCTATATAAGGCTAAAGACAGGGACTCGAAACAGAGCGCGCGTGCCATGTCTTTGTTCTCAGTTATAAACACTCGGGATAGGTTGGGTAACAGCTCGTGATTTTCAAGTTTTTCTTTGTTCTCCGGCGTGTTTATAACAGATAACAAACACTTGGAAAGCGGGTTATATTGCTTAAAAAAACCGTGAAATGTTGTTTATAATGGTGTCTGGTTTTCAACAGATTGGAACTTACCAGATTTCCGTCATGACCAAAGCAGCTAACAAACCGTTCTACGTCGTGGCAGAGAGTTTTAAGTTTGTCCGGCTGTATCCTCTTAACCAGGAAGATGTGCCCAACTCATTTAAGGTGAATTTTATAGTAAATGAGACCAGCCAAATAACCCACATCCGTACCTAAATATTCTAACTGATAGAGCGGATTTCGCATAAGTTGGAAAGTGACGACAATGTCTTACAGCACGGTTACTGTACGGCATGCCGTGCCATTGAAATGGCTTCCTTATTGTTTTCACCTTTCTGATTCAATCAAATTACAGAGTTACGGTACGGTTACGGTTAGGCCTAGTTACGATAAAGCACGGTTACGGTAAGGCATGGTTACGGTAAGGCATGGTTACGGTAAGGCATGGTTACGGTAAGGCATGGTTACGGTAAGGCATGGTTACGGTAAGGCATGGTTACGGTAAGGCATGGTTACGGTAAGGCATGGTTACGGTAAGGCATGGTTACGGTAAGGCATGGTTACGGTAAGGCATGGTTACGGTAAGGCATGGTTACGGTAAGGCATGGTTACGGTAAGGCATAGTTACGGTAAAGCACGGTTTCGGTAAGGCACGGTTTCGGTAAGGCATAGTTACGGTAAAGCACGGTTTCGGTTCGGCATAGTTACGGTAAGGCATAGTTACGATAAGGCATAGTTACGGTAAAGCACGGTTACGGTAAGGCTACGGACATGCCGTATTTTTGTATCTTAAACCTCGGTTACACGAGCGTTTTTTTATTTCAAAGGCGATGCGACTTTCTGAAAAAAAAACTGTCACTTCCCCAGTGGTGGCTACATGGGTGACAAACTTTGGCGACAAATGTTGGCAAGAAGGCCGCCCGACATATACTTGTTTGATAAGACTAAAATTATTTTATTCCTTCAATTTAGTACTTGCTCCTTTTTGGCGCGATAATGTCACGTCGCAGGCAACGGAAAAAGTTGGATCAATCCCGGTTTCTGGGAAACCCCCACCCCTCCCCCACACTTCACCCTAACCTAACCCCCACCCCTCCCCCACACTTCACCCTAACTTAACCCCCACCCCTCCCCCACACTTCACCCTAACCTAACCCCCACCCCTCCCCCACACTTCACCCTAACTTAACCCCCACCCCTCCCCCACACTTCACCCTAACCATTAATAGAACGATGCATATCCAAGGGAGGGGTGGGTGGGTAGTTTCCCAGAAACCGGGATTGATCCACGCGTCGGTAAATTTCAACCGACACGACATTTTTCGAGATTTCTTAGCTGTCGCGTCGCCTGTTCAAGAGTGGCTACACGTGCGATTTTCACCCCGCACTAAGGACGCGACAGTTTTTCAGAAAGTCGCGTCGCCGTAGCTTTAGACTTCTTACATCCCTTACTTTTATTGTTTTGTTTTTGCTTTGGCAATATAGCGTTGATTCACAGGGGGGGGGGGGGGTGTGGGCAAGCTGCAGACCAAACTACAAGTAGATTTTGCATGTAACTAACGAAGAGTGGGCTCCATGTGTGGTTGACACGTGATTTATCACGCCCCTCAAACTTGGCCTTCCACTATAAATCAACAATAAAACTTGAACAGTAAAACAGACCAAAGGAACGCCAGTGCGCAGCAGCGAGCTCTTCTGGGATCTTTTTTCGGTCAATGTTTGATTTTGGGCTACCTATGATAATAGCGTTTGATGATAAGGAAGTCACACCACAGGTAGCCCAAATTGAATTTGCCCGGATTCGAAATAGGCCCCGGAAGAGCGCTCTGCTATCAGGCCAGTGGGCATGTACAGGTACTTCAAGTACTCGTACACTAACTTGCAGCTTTAAATCATTTACATTGAAGCTCTGTCTGTTATCAACTGAGAGTGATTAAATACAAACGTATACACGGTTGATGTTTCTACTCTGGTTATCAGCAGTTAACGTAATATTCGTTTGTTTTTCTTTCAGTACAAGACGGGCAGCACTAGTAACACTGATCACCCCCTGGTGGACTATACACCACCCGCCTACATCACTTTACTGTTCACCGACCTGGGCGTGCTCACTCCATCTGCGGTCAGCGATGAGCTTATTAAACTATATTTATGACAACAAAGATTATCCTCTGCAGCCGACTACTGACTCCGGCCCAAACATCGTGAATTGTTTGTTATTAGGGACCTTAAGCAAGTTCAACGACAATGATCTGGTGGGAAAAGTAACTGATTAAAGGCGAATAACAGAACTAGTAACCCCAAATGTTCAGTTCGACAGAAAACACTTTTCTACGTCTCGTCGTTATTGCCGTCGCCATACTGACAACACCGTCAAGCTCGACTGAAAAGTCCGTCAGGTTGTTGAGAGCGAAATGAAATGTCGGTCGTAAGGAGTTCAGCCTTTGATTCCAAAACAAGTTCGCAGCAGGAGACATGGTTTGTAGAGCTTAAAATGAGTAAGTCGGCATGTATTTAAGGAACTGGTGGAAATATTGGGACTAACATCACGCAAAAACACTGCCGGCATACGATAGCCGAGGGAGTTCTGGCAGTAAACAACACTACCATCAACAGCAACTCGGCATTATAATGAATCATCAACAGCAACTTATTTAATGTGAAATAGGCTGATGTGAAATATACAATAAAGAGAAATCTATACATAAGAAATTACGTATACATACATATACACGTGTACATTAGGATGTCAAAAACGCCTTCACCCCTCACTCCTCGTGTATTTATGGCCAGTTAGCGGTAAGGATCCAGAATTTCCTTTTTAAAACAAATGCAAGTTAAAGGTCGCTGTCAACCCCCAAATAAACTTTTCTCATGAGGAAAAACAAATATAACTACTCGGTGTTGCAGATTATTCTTTCCAGATATACTGGGGAATTTTTTAAACAATTTTGACGAAAGATGGCAAAGATTCGAGTGGATGAAAACTGCTTTAGATATAGATTTAGAGCAACTTGAAATTGGCGACTTTAGAACGAGTAGGGATTGAGGCGAAATTGGTCTCGCAAAGGCGCTTGGGATCGTTACAGGAGATACGCATCGTGCAGAACGTAACCCTAACAAACATGGCGAATATTCTATCAGGCTTGGTGTATTTGTAGTTTTCTTATAAAGAATCTTGAAGGTTCAATTCGATTAACATACCTCCTTTATGTGTAAAACATACTGTTATACAACTCGTTCTGTTTAATTTTGACTTATTCTCAATAAAAAATAACGTTTTGGACTCCAGAAAGTACTTCTCAGGTGTGAGTGGCATATGTATCGCATGCAATCAGAAAAATATTGGGCAAGGATGATCCTGTTTACATTTATTTTTGGGAAGGAGACTATTACCGATGAACTGAATGGGTAATTTTTATTGACTCCACAATGACAGCCTCGGACCTGTCCCTTAAAAAGTGGTTCACACTTGCGACGCACTTGAAATGGCCACTCTAGTCAGCATATACAACGCATTAGTTCAGCCTCATTTTAATTACTGTAGTGAGGTATGGGATACCTTTGGTCAAGGTCACTCTAATAGGCTTCAGAAACTCCAGAACAGGTCTGCAAGACTAATTATGAATATGAGTAACGATACCCCTGCCATAGAGGCTTTAAATGCCTTAGGCTGGGAAACTCTAGAAACTCAACGAGCAAAGTCAAAAGTAAAACAAATGTATAAAGTGACCAATGGCTTAGCTCCGAGTTGCCTTGCAGATCTGTTCTCGAGTAAGAAGAATACAACTCAATATAACCTCAGGGGCTCCTCTGCCTCACTGCAGTTACCACTACCAAAAACGGAATATCTCAAGAAAAGCTTCTCATATAGCGGAGGTAAATTGTGGAATTCGCTTCCTGAAGCCATTCAAAAATCTGACTCCCTATCTATCTTTACTAGCAGAATTAATGCTCACACTTTTACATGATTCTATTTAGTAAAGGTTTTTATAGTAATAAATTAGAGTAGTTATTATTAATGTAGTAGTTATTATTATTAGTCGTTAGTATTAATGTAGTTTCAGTATAAATTTTAAATTAATAGTTTAAATTTTTATGACTTTGTAACCACACGCCCCTTGTGGAAACCAGCTTTTTATCTAATAGTTGACGGGGCAAGCGTGTATAAAAATAAAGTTTTACTTACTTACGCAGTGAATGCATTGATCATTAGCAGTATTTGTTCTACTCACAGATGTGATTACCGCGTCTGCGTATGTTGCTTGCGCTTATACTTGCGTTGCTAGTGTGAACCATTCTTATGCTTGCGTTACTAGCCTGAACCAGGCTTAATGCTTATGCTTGCATTGGTAGTGTGAACCAGGCTTAACCCGTATACTTGCGTTGCTAGTGTGAACCAGGCTTAACTCTTATGCTTGTGTTGCTAGTGTGAACCATGCTTAATGCTTATGCTTGCATTGCTAGTGTGAACCAGGCTTAACTCTTATGCTTGCGTTGCTAGTGTGAACCAGGCTTAACTCTTATGCTTGCGTTGCTAGTGTGAACCAGGCTTAACCCGTATGCTTGCGTTGCTAGTGTGAACCAGGCTTAACTCTTATGCTTGCGTTGCTAGTGTGAACCATGCTTATGCTTGCGTTACTAGCCTGAACCAGGCTTAATGCTTATGCTTGCATTGGTAGTGTGAACCAGGCTTAACCCGTATACTTGCGTTGCTAGTGTGAACCAGGCTTAACTCTTATGCTTGTGTTGCTAGTGTGAACCATGCTTATGCTTGCATTGCTAGTGTGAACCAGGCTTAACCCGTATGCTTGCGTTGCTAGTGTGAACCATGCTTAATGCTTATGCTTGCGTTGCAAGTGTGAACCAGGCTTAACCCGTATGCTTGCGTTGCTAGTGTGAACCAGGCTTAACTCTTATGCTTGCGTTTCTAGTGTGAACCATGCTTATGCTTGCGTTACTAGCCTGAACCAGGCTTAATGCTTATGCTTGCATTGGTAGTGTGAACCAGGCTTAACCCGTATACTTGCGTTGCTAGTGTGAACCAGGCTTAACTCTTATGCTTGTGTTGCTAGTGTGAACCATGCTTAATGCTTATGCTTGCATTGCTAGTGTGAACCAGGCTTAACTATTATGCTTGCGTTGCTAGTGTGAACCAGGCTTAACCCGTATGCTTGCGTTGCTAGTGTGAACCAGGCTTAACTCTTATGCTTGCGTTGCTAGTGTGAACCATGCTTATGCTTGCGTTACTAGCCTGAACCAGGCTTAATGCTTATGCTTGCATTGGTAGTGTGAACCAGGCTTAACCCGTATACTTGCGTTGCTAGTGTGAACCAGGCTTAACTCTTATGCTTGTGTTGCTAGTGTGAACCAGGCTTAATGCTTATGCTTGCATTGTTAGTGTGAACCAGGCTTAACTCTTATGCTTGCGTTGCTAGTGTGAACCAGGCTTAACCCGTATGCTTGCGTTGCTAGTGAACCAGGCTTAACTCTTATGCTTGTGTTGCTAGTGTGAACCAGGCTTAACTCTTATGCTTGCATTGCTAGTGTGCACCGGGTTTAACCCGTATGCTTGTGTTGCTAGTGTGAACTGGCAGGCTTAACTCTTATGCTTGCGTTGCTAGTGTGAACCAGGCTTAACCCGTATGCTTGCGTTGCTAGTGTGAACCAGGCTTAACTCTTATGCTTGCATTGCTAGTGTGAACCAGGCTTAACTCTTATGCTTGTGTTGCTAGTGTGAACCAGGCTTAACTCTTATGCTTGCATTGCTAGTGTGCACCGGGCTTAACGCTTGCGTTGCTAGTGTGAACCAGGCTTAACTCTTATTCTTGAAAATCATGCACTGGTATACACAACTGAATATTTGAACCACCTCCCTGGTTGAACGTGGTAATGGTGCGTGTGATACATTAATAACCAGCCACGCCCCAATTCCATTGTTCTATGCAGGTTTTGATCCTCATGGGAAGTCCTGCATTCTAAAAGCCGGGAGCGGATTTGAATAGCAAAGGAGAGCCCAAGCATTCTTATAGAGCGTGTTTTTCGTAACTGCTTCCTTGATTCTTTTAGCAATCTCACTTTTCGGCTCACTGAACCTGAAGTTTTGCTTCTCTTCTTTTCCATTCGCGTCTTCTGTTTCGTTCACTATACTGCTTAACACATCTTCAAGGTAGTTGTAATTGTCCATCCACTCCAACGACTCTTGGTCTTCATGGCGGTCGAAATCCATGGCGCTCGCAGCTTTGCAAAGCGAGAAAACACTGAAGAACTGCGGTCTGGTGAATGAATATGAACTAAACGCGCAATAATCATTTAGGAATTGTAAAACTAATCATGTGAATCATTGCTGCCAAATGAACAACAACAACTCCTTTATTTACTCCAATGACTTACAATGATATTACAAAAAAAAAGATAATTCAATGCTAGGGGTACTGGCTACCCGAAATAACCTTAAGAGTTAAAAATGCCAGGCAGCCAGTTTACTGAAGAGATGTTACATGTTAAGGTCGGGGACACCACCAAAATTTGATTAAAAAACTTGAATACTACGGTATTCGAGGAATTGCCAAAGACTGGTTCATTTCATACCTTAGTGACCGACAGCAGGTTGTTACTGTAAATAATTCAACATCTGATAAATGCAATGTAAGTTGTGGAATTCCACAAGGATCAGTTCTTGGTCCCTTGTTGTTTTTATTATACATTTTCATAGTTGTTCAGATCTATTTGATTTTCACTTATTTGCAGACGATGCAAATCTGTTCTATAAACATAAAAAAAAAATCAATTATGGAAACAATATAACTGATGCTGAATTAAATAATATCCATACATGGTTATGTGCTAATATGCTCTCACTCAATATAGAAAAATCCAATTTTGTCATTTTCCATCCGCCACAAAAGAAGATACAGAATCAGTATTTTAATCTTTCTATAAACAACAAGCAACTTAAGAGGGATCTCTGTATCAAATATATTTTAATTGATTCTAACCTTAGTTGGAAAAAACAAGTTGAATGCATTGCAAAAAAACCCAGAAGAAGTATTGGTATCCTCTCTAAACTTCTTCACTATATAAAACCAAACATTCTCTTGAGTTTGTACTATGCCTTAATATATCCTTTTTTGATTTACGGAATAATTATATGGGGAAAAACTTACAAGACCACTCTTCAACCAATTTCTTTTTTGCAAAAAAAAGCAACGCGAATAATTACCTTCTCTAAATTTGATCATCACTCCAGTCCCTTGTTTAAAGCTCTTGAGGTTGTTAAATTTTTGATCTTATAGTCCTTCATATAGCAATATTTATGTACAAATATCACAATCTACTGCTACCATCTGTCTTCCTTTCTTTCTTTACCAAAATAAATAAATCCACAACTATAATACAAGACTTGCTGCAAAACAATCTTATTATCTTCCAAAAGCAAGAACAAATTATGGAATATTTAACATAAGATTTCAAGGCGCATCAATATGGCATTCCACTGACGAAGAGGTGAAATCCTGACAAATCATTATCGAATTCATAGATGAAACACTTTGACGTTTTCCACAAAAGCACTAAATTTCGGAGTAAAACCTGTCAAACAACAGCACAAATGCGACTGATTAACAATGGTTGCCCGATTAGGGAAATGAGTACGCTATTTATCCACTTTTACTAATTACTTTTTGCTAATTCTATAAAACAACGGAACCCAATTAGCAAAACGCAATTACACATAGATTAGGCGTGTAAAACTGTGATTGCATGAGAACAATGGAATTGGGGCGTGACTGGTTATTAAGTCGGTTCAAAACCGCGGGTTCGGGTCTTTAATTGAAATTCAAAAACTCATGAATAATTAATGAGCATTTTGTCCAATCAGATGAAGCAAATCAGTCACGTGCATGCTCCTTTATACCTGATAAAATCTCATCATTCTTAAAGGCCCGCGGAGGGATTTGAATTTTGTCCCAGGGGGAAACGGGGTTAATGATTGAGACAATGGAATTTCTATTGATGTTTCAGCTTTCTCATTGAATTGCTAATTAGGATGAACGTTTTATATAAAGAATACTAATGAACATGAAATTCTATATAAAGTTTCATCCTAATTAAGAATGCACTGATAAAGACCCAAAGATAGCAAAAAGTACACGGAACATAAGGTACCTAGATAATAAATTTTGCACTAAATTTACTAATATTAGCAGACTACCGAGATACACAGATAAAAAAATTAAAATGAAGTTATCCAACTACCATTACTTGTTTACCGAGCCACTGTTTAGTTCCAATTATGAAACCAAACTCAAAGCCGTAAAATAATATAAACGTGCAGTAAACTTACATATTTTGTGCCGGAGTCAAAAATGTAGAGTCTGCCGTCATGTCAGTCACATCGCCTTTCAGTTCCAAGTCTTGAACTTTATCGAGGTAAGCCACGACACAAAATCCTTCAAGTGCATTGCGAAACGCCGCTTCGAACAACATAGTATGGTAATTTCTTCATGTCATTCCCTTGAGATGTTCGTCAGTAATTGCAGGCGGTGATTACTCGAATATTTTGCATGGCGTTGTGAATACAAAGGTTCAATGGTTCATTAAGTAACTATTCTCTTGAGATGTGCGTCTTTCTTTCATTGCGTTCTTAAAGCGTTTTTGAAGCCGTTTAAAACACTCACAGCACGTGTTTTATCAAGTCTAAAAATTCTCGGGCTTCGCCCTCGAATTTTTAAACTTGATAAAACACTGCTGTTCGTGTTTTAAACAGTACTTAAAGACCTCGGACTGCGCCCTCGGTCTTTAATAGGGAGTTTATAAGCAACGAGGACGTCGACGACGACGGCACAAAACAATAGACTTAATTACCAAGAACAATAACTGCACGTGAAAATGCGCGCAGTGACACATTTTTGCCGTCTTCGATACAATTCGCAACGCGAAAACCCCAAGTTTTAAGAGTGAGCAGAGAACATCAACGTAAGAAATTAAAACGTTCTTATTTTCGTTCGGCGTGAATGAAACTCTTTGCGCATCCAATTTTTCAAAAATCTGGATGTGAAAAGCAACGCAAGAGGAATGAAAGAAATAATAAACAAGCGATTTGACGAGAAAGCACTTTTTCACGTTCCGTCGTCGTCGACGTTGCCGTACTCGATGCATAAACTTCCTAATATCAATGAAAGGTTTTGATCCTTTACGTATTAGCTATGGCGTGTGTAGGGTAGGGTGACAGCTTAGTCATGGCGCTCTAATTTGATGGGCGTAGTGTAGTGTTATCGATCAATTTTAAAGGCTGACTGGCCGATACCATAGCACAACAGCCAATACAACATGGGCATATTGGAGCCGGATTTCGATAACAAGCTAAACTGCCAATTATCTGTTGCCATTAAATTGCTAATGTAGTTTCGTATTTTAAATACGGGAAAAACAATTAGCAAACATTAAACTTACTTTTCACAATCTTTCTTTTTTAAAAGCTTTTATGCCTTTCATGATAGTGAATGTTTGTAATGACCATGCTGTATGCATATTTTTTTCACATCATACATTTGAGATATTAAAAGAAAACGTTCACAGAAATCCAAATCGACGCCGTTTGGTCTGCTTTCCAGTTAATTGGAAAATACTCTCAAGGTTGACTTGGTTAACATAGTAACACAATAATTGCCGTCATTCTCAGAGCCACGCTTCTCTTCAGTCATTCGTGCAATTATAATGTTCCCTTATTGCACTGTTGGCCATCTTACAGTTCAAAACGTGACATGACAAATGATTAGAAAATGATCTTAGAACTACTGACACAGCTAGTGTTTTACGACTGAAAAGGTTATGAAAATGAACAGGTCACGCTGTGGATCCAATAGTTTACTGGATATTTGAATAACCACTAATTTGTGCCGACTCTTACGTTTGCTATGATTACATTTAAATATCTTACCTCTGCCGCCCTGAGAAATGTAACATTTTGGCTTCCCTTGTGGGGCTACGAGAGTCATATTAAACTATGATTCCAATTATCGTTTTAACTCGATAGAAGTCTTACTAATGTTTCACCGTGGAGTACTTATGTAAGTATTATAAGATTTTGTAGTTTGTCGTGGTCAACTTATTCCAATTGGTAGAAGTGGGAATAAAATAAAAATTTCAAGGGCAAAATCCCGGCTTGGTTTTCACATTTCTTAAATCCAGTCGTGAAAAACAGCCGATTGAAAGAGATGTATATTGTTCAGTGATTTATTAACATTACTGTAGTGTATTTTTGTTGTTATTTTGCTATTAAACAGCAAAGACAATATCTCACCCTTTTTTACCTGTGTCTGCTTTATACAATTTCGTAGCCTAATTTTTCGCACCGATTTGTTAAACAATTAAGGACTTTCATAATTCAGCTGAAGTGAAAAACAATCATTATAGTGACAAAAATTTAAACAAATTTAAACTGCACACTCCAATAACGTACTGACAGAAACTCGCCTTTGTACCTTCAAGTAAGACTTAAAGCCGATTCAAAATCTTATTTATTTGAAAACATCCAGTTACCAATATAATTTGATCTTTTCTATCTCTTTAATAACACTATTTTTTTGAAGTTTTAAACATGTTTCGTTATTGTGTTGTCCCGAAGCAAAATGAGGCATACTTGAGAGCGCTGTCAGGTTGTCATAGCGATGTAGCCCGGGCGATCATTGGACCACAGTGTTAATCAGTTGTGCTTTTCACCGGCGCATCCAGCAGATAAATCAAAAACTAGCTGAAAAGTTACAGGTAAACTAACCTCTCCGTTTTTACTTTTTGAGCTTTAACAAATGAATCTGGAGAACATTTTGTTTTTACTGTGTCTGGTGATTGCCTGGTACACTGTGATGATTCTGTACTTCGAGACCAGAAGCGCCGAGCAAAATGTTGTTTCTAGTTCTTTGGCCTTTTTTGTTCGTTACTACAAGCCGATAAATCCTGTTCATCTCAATTACATAAACGGAGAAGTCAATCTACAAAAGGAGCAAAGGTTTGAAAAGGTATTTCTTTATCTGGTACAAACAGAAGCATGTATTCCAGAATATTTACAATCTTTAGAACGACTTGGCGATTCGTCTTTGTGCAAATGCGAGGTGTTAATTTTGAGCTTCAAAGCGAAATGCAAGAAGGTATTTCCAAGGCATATCAGACATATCTACATTTCAAACACAACATGGGCATCTGGAAGGAATGAACTCTTCTTCATAGCTATGAAAACCAAGCCCTCATTCCTGTATTACGTTTTCATGGACGACGACGTGGTTTTAAAGTACAGTGAGCGACAAAAAGGAGGGGGGAAACGCGACCGCGTCACCACAGAAGGGCTCGAAAACAAACCAGGTTTACCGCCTTTTCGAGCGTTTGAAAACTTTTTGCTTGACTTTGAGCCAGCGGTTGGAGTGCCAGACTACGTTTCTCAGAACACCGCAGCTTGGAATACAGATGTGCGAAAAGCCTGTAAAGCAATTCTTGATCTTAATTATCTGCCGGTGGTGCTGTTTGATCCACTTTTTAGCGCGTACCACGAGAAAGCAATCCGTCATTTGCTACCTTACCCCGAGTCCTACGATTCGAGATGTTGGTGGCATGCACACCGGTTTGTTGAGACGGGAATCGAGGTGAAATTCCCTGGACAAGCGGTTCTTTTTCCAGATGTGGTTGCATTTAATGAACTCCATCGCTCATACCCAGATAATGACACGGGCATGGAAGATGTTTGGAGAGACTTTATCGAAGAGGCGAGGCTAAAAGCTCCAAAACCCTACCAAAATCATGTCGTGTTTGACAAATTCAAACACATGCCACTGTGGTACAGTTTAGCGTTGTCGCCAACCTTCTGCATGAATATTACTCGTCACGAAAATATAATACCCTACACCCGTTTTGAAAAGCACATTTACACTGCAGATATCCAGAACATCTCTGCTCTGTATGAATTATTGCCCAAGTTGTACAATAAGTACGTATTGCATACCAAGTAAACGGGATACTATCCAGACTTGCTGCTTAGTTCACATTGTTAACACACAGACTATAGTACTATGCCTTTTTCAAGAAACAGTCGCGTGCTGATATATCACTTCAATGACGAATGAATTGAGCTCGTGATCCCACTGATGGGAAAAGCTTTACTGGATGGCAAACAATCTTCAAGACGCTGCTTTAGAAAGATCGATTGGAGGTGAAACTGATAGCATTTACAAACAGATTTTGCTAATAACACTACCGATCTCGTACAAGGGCCTAATGCCGTCAGGTGTTTTTGCCATTCAATTAGCCAGTAACAAAACGAGCGGGGGACTGGAGCCGAGTAAGTAAATCTAATTCAATTAATAACTAGTGAAAGTGAGCATTATTTTCCAAAAGAACAGATCAAACTTAGCTAGTCTGGAAAGTTTGGTGAACTTTGGCTCAATATTGACGATGCTAGAAGGCATCAAATATGTCAATTTTCCCATACAAACCCTCTTATTTTTTAACGGACAAAGAAATTTCAATTGCTTATAATTCGGACAAGATTCACTTGAATCACGTCAAACTTGGCACACATACTAATTTCAACATGCTCTATCATGTGATGAACTTCATTTTAGAATTAGAGTAATTCTTATAAACTCGGTCCCAGTCCCCTGCTCGTTTTGTTACCGGCCAATACGACCACGCGTGATTGCATTCCTGCAAAAGGCCAATTTTATGCCTGTCCCAGTCATTCTACGTGCTGTCAATAGTCATGGCCCCATGTGGACCGATTCTGAAAAAAAATTTTACTTGGGATCATCCAGTAAGAAACAATGATATCCGAGCTTTTTGGAACTGGTTGGAAACTGAAAATCATCAGACTACAAGTTAGCCAGGGAATAGACCAGTTCGCGGCAAACATGGCGCGAAATACAGTGTTTGTATAGGAATCCGATGCGAAATAATTTCCGTAAAATCTAATTTCTGAAATATTCACATTCTGCAAACTTAAGATACCAGGCAAAAGATTAACTGATCAATGTTTTCAGTTTAAATTTCTATACATTTGTCTGTAAGAACGAGTCAAAGTCCGCGGGATGAAATTTCTGGTCTCCCGGCCATCAAGAGGGGGTTGCTGTTCGTAGGTTACTTCGAAGGTAGCTAGGTAGATCTGTAACAGTATTCAGGGATTGCATGGGGTATGGTTTGGAGTACCTGTAAGCATAATTGTGTCTTCTGTTTCATTGTTACGATAGTCTCATCGACAGCTCTATAGCTCGTTTCAATATTAACACTCTCCAAAGTGCGATTCATAATTCATGCGAGTTTTTTTATTCAATATTTCATCATGCATGCGTTTACTATAGTTGTCTTGGCGAACACTGGACGGTAAATAATATACAGTTAGTGTATGCTAACTTCTTAATATAACAAGAACACCGAGTAGTTTGGGGAACGGTATAAATATTGTCAACATCCCTTATACAATCAACCCAAGCAGCTGCAGATTTACCGATAGACAAGTCTGCAAAATGATGCGCATGTACTAACCATGAGTCCACGGTAGAAATCGCGAAAGCCGCTCCATAATGGTTTCTGTACAGAAACTCGATACATCGCAGAAAAAGACCAGAGGTTAAGGGGAAAATCGCAAGAGTTGAAATGTAAAGTCAAATAAATTTGGAATTGGTTCATGCATATGATAAGTACTTTAAAAAATCGAAGCTTGTACGTAACAATGCCTTGAAGTCCAAATTTCGAGTGAAATCTCAACTAAAATGACTTGCGCGATCGACGCATGCGCAGGCATTTTGCAGACCTTTCTATTTGGGATAGCAAGACGAAGGTGCAATGGCAACGATTGTATTGCATCTTTCCGATCCTGTTATACCAACAATAATAAAGGTTCTAATTTCATATTTACATCAGGAAGAATATTTTACATTACATCATGGTCCCAGTACCTGAAAACCTGATTAAGCTAATCAAGGATTAAGTAATCTTAAGTTCAATTTACTAACTCATGGACTACTGATTTGGGATTAAAAACTTGTTTCTACTTGTAGTCATAGAATAAGGAAATACACCTTTTACCAAGAGAACCACAATCCACGGTTAAAATTTAATCTAATTAACATTAATCCAGGATATTTAGCGCTCATCAGGCTTTGAGGAACTCAGGCCTGCCCGCTGTGTAGGAAGACGACACCTTATAAATTTTAATGTTAATTAGTGTTCTATAACTATTCTATCTCATTGTGTGGTGCAGGGGGTAAGGAGGTCCTGAAAATTGGGGGAGGGTGGGGGGGGGGGATGATGTATTCTGGGACCTTTTCATTGATTGGGGCAAAATGATGAATTCTGCGACATTTTCATTGATGCTCTCTTCTGGGACTGGGCAGAGGAGGAGGGGGGGAGTGGGGTAGTTGCTCCCCCTCTCCCTACACCACTGTTGTGGTGGACCGCTTTGATCTGGAATATGGTTATTTGTTGAATGGACCACAATATTATTTTGTGTTGCTCGAGCATGCATAGTACGTGTGGTGTGTCCCGTTATTGACTCAGATCTTCTCTAGCTCCCGTAGATCTGGAAACAAAGTTCTGGGCTATTTAACAATCGTAATACTACGAGCTCGAAATTTCTATCGGCGGCTGATAGTTGACGAGGAGTGTATCAGCCATAGAAACTGAGAGCGAGTAGTCTAATTAGTATAGAAACAAACTAGTTGTCCAATCTTAAGCTAAAACAAGAACGTTTTTTTTATATTTTAATGAGTTGGTCGCCTTTGTTTTGTTTTGCTACTCACTGTCTATTATACTGACAAATAGAGTGTGTCCGTCGTGGAACTGATAGTTGATAGTTGCCCGCGGAAATTTGATGTTCTTAAAACAAATATAAGCCCGATAATGCAGTTCGAGGGCTTATATGCTAGTTTTAAGAACATAAAATTTCCAAGGGAAACTATGAATCGTTATAGTTCACCACAAAATTTTGACGTGCGCTCATTGGCTAAAAGCGATCACGTGACGTGATAGTTGTCGTCTGCGGAGGCAAACTATCAGGCGATAGTGCCCGCTGAGCACGAAGACAATTTTGTGTTGAACAATAACGCAAATAGACTGTGTCTGTCTCGGACCTATCGGCTGATAGTTTCCCTTGGAAATGTGATGTTCTTAAAACTAGCATATAAGCCCTCGAACTGTGTTCTCGGGCTTATATTTGTTTTAAGAACATCAAATTTCCGCGGGCAACTATCAGCCGATAGTTCCTCGACGGACACAGTCTATTTGTATAATAGTTCCGAGACAGACACGCTATTTTAGCCAATGAGCGCGCGCCAAAATTTGCAGTGAACTATAATACATAATGATAGTGAGTAACCTCAGTAAACATGAATCCTAGAATCTGATTGGCTACACTACTTGGTTTCTAGTAATGGTGATTATGCATCGCTTATAGAAGGAATCGGCTAACTGCATGTGTTGCTACCCAACTCAGATCATATGATGTAAACAGATGCTACTATGGGGAGTTGTTACTTTTTCATTCTAATCATAATGCGGCCATGCCTATATGAATAAAATTAACTTTCAAAGAGACAATTCTCTAGAGTAATGTCTGTTTACGCGGTTACATGATCTGAATTGTGTAGCAACAGACTAGTTAGCCGATTCCCTCTATTTGCACTGAAATGAAGTAGAACGTACGTTTACAATATACTCAAAATACTCATATTCTCATAAAAAGGTTATAGAGTGCACAGTCTCATGCTCTCAGCAAATGTTTTCTCAGTATATTATAAACAAAAATTCGCATAAACTGCTCGTGCTATATGTGATGTTTAGGCACTGTGCACAGAGTGATATTTTGAAAGTTCTCAAATTGCACTCGCCTAGAGACTCATGCAATTACCAGAACTTTCAAAATATCTCTTAGTGCCCATAAATTACGTATAGTAATAATAAATGGTTTATTTCACGTCGAAGATACAGGAAGCCGTTACCGGGTCTCCCAAGCCAGAGGCTTATGTTTAAGTATTCCGACGAACTCCAGGTATTCCGACGAACTCGAAGTGGAATTTAGGTTGGTTTTTGAGGAGGGAGGAAAACCGGAGAATCAGGAGAAAAACCCTCGGAGCAAGGGCGAGATGCCAACAAACTCAACTCACACATGGGTCCAGAATTCGCACCTGGGCCACAGTGGCGAGAGGCGAAGCGCTTAACCACTGCGCCACCCAGACTCCACACAGTGCGAGCAGTTCATGCAGTTTCCTCTACGTATAATGTATAATGCTAAACGGTAGAGTAGCTGTATTGTTACCGTAACGTAACTTTGCCGAACTGTAACTACGTATTGTGATTGGTTCATACGAACAAAAACAACGAGGAAGCCATTTCAATGTCCAACATGCTGTCCATAACATTCAATCTCATACGAAATCCGCTGTATTGCAAACCACGGCACCGTTAGAACTAGTGTTTTTGGTGTGATATGACTGCAATTATAGTTTACTAAGTTCACAGAGACCGACATTGCAACTGTACTGCCGTTTATGTCTGACTTGCACGTCCTTGCATGTACCGAAAGAAACTGTATTTACTAAATGACGCAAAAATACAAATATATATATATATTTTTTAAAGTGATAAAAAAAAAAATTGTACAGATAAAATATATCTGTAAATAGACTTTTCCCGCATTCAATCGAATATTTTTTTTGTTTTACTGTTTTTTTTAGTGTACTATTTTCTTCATGTGTTTCTACTTCATAGCTTAGTTCTCTTGTATTCCTTGCTGTAAAGAGTCTTGTACGTACTTTAATTAATCCAATATTAATCTCATGTTAGTAGTAGGTGGGCCAAATTAGAAACCAGCCTGTATTTTGCTGTATTTGTCACCCACATTAAATAAAGATTATTATTATTATAATGGCACCAAGTCGAGATTGCGGCCTATATACAACAATACAGTAAATGTATGAAAATGTCTACTCCAATCTGGACTTGGTGCCATTGTTGATGGGCATTGGAGCGGAATGCGGGAAAGGTATACATGCATCAGGAGTTCCGGACTTCCGGTTGGATCACACTGCATTCTGGGTAGGTGGGCTCAGAAAAGTGGGCACAACTTCCAGAGCGGCCATATTGGATTTGAGCGCAGTCAACTTGGAAACTTTATTAATACCGTTCTAAAGCTTAAACATCGACTTAGAACTCCCAACTGAAGAATCTGTAAAGGTAAGATATTCCGTGTATTAGGTAGTAAGTTTTTGAACTTGCAAAGGAGCTAAAATTGACTGCACTCAAATCCAATATGGCCGATCTAGAAGTTGATGCCCACTTTTCTGAGCCCACCTACCCAGAATGCAGTGTGATCCAACCGGAAGTCCGGAACTCCTGATGCATGTATATTGCCTTCTCATTCTCGGGAGTGAACACAGTTGTGCTACGTCGCAAAATCAAGGAAAACTTCGATGTCTTTCTTAATTTAGTCATGTATATATGCTAACTAATTCTGTGCCACTAATTCGGCCATCCATTTGATCTGGAAAATGGCATATTTAGAACCGAAAATAAGAAATGTAAATTTACATGTAACAAAATTCTAGCAATTAAAAAAAAGTGTAAAACCTAATATTTATGTTATTAAATTTCCTAATGATTGAACTTTCTACCCGAAAAGACCGTTTATTGAAGTCATTCCGATCCCTGTTCGTCACTCGATAAGGACGACAATGAAGACATTGACCTCGCTCTCATCCCATGCTGTGGATAAGGAGACATTCGGTGCATGCGCAATGCTTGGTAAGTCCGCTGACCGTATGGTGGGCTCGTGGGAGAAGTCGGTGACACTGGGGGAATTCCTACCGGGGCCACCATCTGTGCCATCATGGACGGGTAACCGCCAGGAGATGGCGAGCCCATAGGTATACCGCGACTCATCTGACTCAGGGTTGCGGCCCGACTGTCGTATGCCCCTAAAATTCACGGGAATTCATATGACGTCATCGAAATTCTTAAATTCTTAAATGTGGGATCTAGAAAGTTGTTCATCTTACATAATTATTATAAAGGTCAGCATAATAAGCGCGAGTTTCCCTGAAACATTTGACATTAATAAATCCTTTGCACAATTATGGGTTTCTACTTCCGGTTACATATCTAGCCTCGCTTTCATGCAACCGGAAGTAGGAACCCATATCAAAAGGCCTATTTACTCTTTACATGGTGGCTATCTTGGATTCAAAGCGAGGCAATCCTTTGTTTTTGCTGGTAGCCTCGCACTGAGGGATTTAAGAACGAGTTTAGCCTAGTAAAATCAAAGGATTTCCTCGCTTTGAAACCAAGACCGCCACGGCTGAAAAGAGTGAATTGCATAGAAAGTTAAATAATTATATAGTTAAAACTTCCGACTTCCAGTTACATGGACATAAAGAGTACGTAGTAAATTAGCAATACATCTGTCGATGGTGAGGGTGGAGGATCTTTCGGGACACCTTGCCGACATTTAACAAGAGCTGTTCTCCCACAAATTCATGACACATTGCAGTGTACTTTAGATCATATATCTTATCAATTGTCACGCTTAGCTCTCACAAAACCCTTCGTAACGAAATACAGTGGTAAACGTTACTCGGTGCTAGCGTGATCTAATAGGACATTTGCATAATGACGTCACGTACTAACCATTGTAACCATTGTCTTGGAATTCTAAAAGGAGTTGATAACTTTGAATGAGAAAGAGAATTTGAAAAGGATTCTGGTAGTTGTAGTTAAATGACATAATGCAAATGTCCTATTAGCCTGCTTGCAGGCGGTAGAGGGTGTTTTTTTCGTGCAGAAAATGGATCGCAGAAAACGGATATCGAAGCCAACCGCCATATTGGTCGAGAGGGACTGAGACCTGAATCAGCAAGTTGTCCCGCCGCCTCGTCCATTTAATCCAACAAGAATCGAGGTAGGGCACAAAGGCACTCGTATGATTGCTTGGAGACAAAAATTCAAAAACGTCTGGGTCGCGTAAACGTGAAAGGTACTGAAAGGGCCTGCAGTGGGTATTTTGCAGGATACAATCACGTGGTTGTACGGGGTAGCACCAATATCTGACTTCATTTCTTTAAAGGCACTTGTAGAGATCGGTAGTGTTATTAGCGAAACCTGTTCGTAAATGCTATTTTCCACCTCCAATCGATTGTCGATCTTTCTAAAATTGCGTTTTTGAAGATTGTTTGCCATCCAGTAAAGCCTTTCCCATGGTATCACGAGCGCAATAGGCCCTTTGCAGCTAACAGTCACGTGCTGATATAATACTTTATTAACGAATGAATTGAGCTCGTGATTCCCATGGGAAAGGCGTTGCCATGGATGCTGGAGAGCAAGCTATCTTTTAAAACGCAATTTTAGAAAGATCGACAATCGATTGGAGGTGAAAAATAGCATTTACAAACAGGTTTTGCTAATAGCAATACCGATCTCGTACAAGGCCTTAAAATAAATGAAGTCAGATATTTTTTGCTCTCCAGTACAACCACGTGATGTGCTAGCTGCAAAGGGCCTATTCATTGGTTATTGGAGTGATGTATCAGCACCTGACTGTTTCCTGCAAAAGGGTTCTCATGCTCGCGGACCAAGAACAAAAGATACAAGTTTAGAATGCTTCCAAGACTCTTGAATTCATAACTGTTAATTATGTCTCATTTGCAGTTATATACACAGTCAGCTACGTTTTCGTCGATAATCGAAAGTGCCATTTTATACTTACATCTTGAACTGTCCGCACCGTATCGATTTTCTGTAACATTTAAAAGGAGGTTTATATTGCATTAAGAACCTTGATATATTCCCTTGTTATCTGGAGCGGATTCAGGATCCCTAAGAGGGGTTCGATAGAGGTTCGATCATGGCGACTTCTTCGTTTTCTTTATAAAAGAGAGGGAGAGAAAGGTGGGTTTAATCAAATCCCCTTTTATGCCCTCTCGATCCGCCCCAGATCGTATGAATCTGCAATGAACGCACGCAATGTGCACATAATAATAATAATAATAATAATAATAATAATAATAATAATAATAAAATATTTATATAGCGCTATTTCCAAGATGTCCAAGAGCGCTTTACAATGTTTGGCTAAACAAATGAATATATAGAACTATAATCTAAAACCACACTAACTAATGTTAAAAATTGATGCTAAAATTTGAAAGTTAAGAAATGGTGATCGATAAAAAATTGATAAATACGTTAATATAAAAACATTTGGCTATGAAAAAGAAAATTCAGCAATAAGCTTTCTTAAAAAGAAATGTCTTCAGATTGTTCTTAAAACTAGAAACTGAGGGGCTACGTTTAAGTTCTGATCTAATGCAACGCATTCCATAGACGCGGCGCACACACTGAAAAAGCACGGTGACCGTATGTCTGTAAATTATAAGACGGCTCCCTTAAAAGCATCTTGTTTGCAGAGCGAAGGCAGCGCTGCGGTATGTATGGCTCCAAAAGTTCCTTAAGATAACTAGGCGCAATATTATTAACTGCCTTGTGAGTAAAGAGCAGGATCTTAAACTCAATGCGCTGCTCAATAGGCAGCCAATGCAGCTCAACCAAAAGTGGTGTTACATGATCGGACTTACGAGAAAGTGTGACAAGCCTAGCTGCAGCATTCAGAACATGTTGCAAGCGCTGAATTAAATGCTTAGGTAGGCCATATAACAACGAATTGCACTGATCAAGCTTAGATGTGACAAAAGCGTGCACAAGAATCTTAGTGGTGTTCAAACTTAGGAACTTCCCAATTCTAGAAAATAATGTTCCTAATAGAATAAAAGGCAGATTTACACATTTGAGTAATCTGCTTGTCTAATGTTAGTGTATTGTCCATCACAACTCCAATATTCCTAGCAAATAAGGAGGAGCAGACAGGTACATCCACCACTTGAATGGTATCCAGAGACGGAGCTGGGCGATGCTTAGCTTGAAAAACGATGATCTCCGTTTTATCGTCATTAAGTTTTAGATTGTTACTTAGCATCCATCTATCGATGTCTTGGACACAAGCCTCCACCTTCATCCGGGCATGCTCTTGGTCGCCAACAACCGAAGTCTTGAAACTAAAATAAATCTGAGCATCATCAGCGTATAGATGGAAAGATACGCCATGATGCCTCATGATGTCTCCAAGCGGCGCTGTATAGAGTGAATACAAGAGCGGGCCAAGTACCGAGCCTTGTAGAACCCTATTTTCCAAGGTACGACTGGAGTAACGGTCGTTGCCAATAGATACAAACTGCTTACGCCCAGTGAGGTAGGACTTAAACCAGCTAAGCGCACTGCCTTGAATGCCAAAGCGATTGGACAGTCTGTCAAGTAATATCCGGTAGTCGACAGTGTCCAACATCAGTAGGATAACGCACATTTCCACATGCAACAATACTAACATTACAGCTGTAAAACTAGCTTCCCAGTTGTTATGGTAGTCACAGGCTTTTAAACAACTTATTAGTCGGCTAACCAGCTACTATGGCTGTGCAATTTTACTCGTCATTCGCATTTTGGTTAACCAAAACATATATATGACTCGTAAGAATACACAGCCCTATTAGCTGGCTACTGTCGACTGATTTACTCTTCTTTTCACCGGATCACAACAACAATAGCACTCGGTGACTTCAGGTTTAGTGACTTTTAACATTTTAGTCCACGCAGCTTTGTCATATTCATTTATGTCTAGTTACGAGACTAGTCTACGAGCCTTTATATCACAGTTTTTACCTGGATAACTATCTTGGTGTATATACTGAGCCATGGACGGCGCCACGGTGTGTATGTTTGCACTACTCGACGTTGGGATCTCTGCTCTTGAATCAATCATGTCTCTATTCATACGGGGTCTCCCACAGTTGCTAATCGCTCCTTGGTCCAACTGCTTCATAACTTCGATGACACTATGATTAGACAATGAAAATAATGCGTTTTGATGATAACTTCTTAAATCTAAGTTTTTTTAAATAGGGGCGAATCCCGGCCTGAAATTCTCTGATGGTTTTCTCAAAAAATTATTTCGAAGAGCACCAAATTTATAATCATATATAACTCCAGTAGAAAATGTACTTTCTTTGTTGTATGAATTCAGTAACAAGATAATTATCCATTGTACAGAAAATCAGGCTTATGCCGCCCTGTAGACTTGTCAAAAGTCGACCTCTGCGATTTCTTTATTTCGAGCGAAACGAGGCTAAAAGGACTTTGAGAAAGTCTATCCGCCCTGTTGCTATGTTTTAGATGTACATGGAGCACTTGACGGACCATACACTATATCGCAACCCCGCCGTCGCAGTGCACTCTGGGATGGAAATCTCAGTAAGATCCAAGATGGCCGCCCAACAACAACAATAGAAAACTGAGATTTCCATCCCAGAGTGCACTGCGACGGCGGGGTTGCGATATAGTCTATTGTTTTCCCACTTAGGTTTTGTTGTTGTTGTTTTGTTATAGGTGTAATCTTGCTTGGTAATGACCTATATTGAACTGAAAATGAGTACAATTTTTTTATATCTTGCCTTAGCCTGCCTGGCCGCAAATGATGGATAATTGGTAACGATAACATTCATATCGATTGAAATGTCCATTAGAACATACCAGTCATCTGGATCACAGTCGCGGAATCCTTTAGCAAATGGATTACTTGCAATTTTCAACTGCGTGATCTGAGGAAGACACACTGCGTTATTAATGACGGTGATTAAGACGTATCATTGTTTAAAGACCTGTTGGTGTACTATTAACTGGTTAACCCCCCTGGGGAAGGGGAGGGGCACCTGTATGATAAATGGGTATGTATGTGCGGCCGTGGAGTCCAGATCAGGACTCGGTTTTATGATAAAAAATTGATCAAAAACCCGGATTTCCAAGTTATTGTGTAAACGAAACCGGATTTTCTCGGCCCTGTTTGATTATTCTGAATCGTTTATAACCCGGAATTCGACACATTTTTACGAAAACTCCGGAACCGGAAATCGAAATTAGGCTCAAACCCGGATCAAGCACCGCCACACATATAGTATTACGTCATAAACAAGAGTGCCCCCTCCCCTCCCCGGGTTAACGTTAAAACTACAGCTGAGGAATCAGCAGTGTTTATTCTAATAAGCATTAAAATACATGAAACCGAGCTTTGTGGGGTTAGCAGAGACGTAAATCCTGTGAACAAAAGTACCGGTCAAAGAGTACCTATTTATTCTTGGATTTGTGGATTATTAGTCCTCTAGCAATATCAGCTAATTAACCGAGATTAATCAATTCTGAGGCATATGGTTTAACGTCTTTCCCAAGGACGTGGTGGTACTTGAAAGGAATAAAATCACAAAAACGCACAACAGGTTCCGTTCCCTGATAGCAGAGATCTCTTCCTTCCCACGACAAGAGAGACCTGAAAGAAATGGACCGCTGCTGGTGTAGGACGCTTTCTTTGTAGCGCATTCGTTTAGGTGGTTACCTATCAACCCTGTCATAATCGTCCACGTTACTTTGAAAGTCGATGTAAATGGGCTCAAATAGTGTAAGCAACATGTTGTGTTTTCCATGCGCACTACGCATTTCCGGTAGGTACGTAAAAACCGGTTTCAAAGCCTGTTTGGTTCGTCCACGGTTGTGGACGGCGGAATAGGAAAGAAAGCATCCTACACCGGCAGAGGGGAGGAGATCTATGCTAGCAGGGAAAACGTTTTTTTTTAACGATTCTCAAAGAAGATTATTATTAGAAGGGTAATAATATTAGCCAGGCTCCCAATGCAAGCTGTCTTACCATGTGGTTTTGATAGGCAGTGACAGCCATAAACTGTGTCTCAGGAAAGATGAATGTCCGTATATGGTCCTTAGCTACCTCGTGAAGTGACGCCGTGTGACGTCTCTCGGGGTCCTCCAGGATGACATGGAAACGAGGCTGGTATTTGTGCATCGAGTTGAGAATGATCTATACATAGAAGATGAAAGCTTATGTAAATATGTTAGCATTTTAGCACTGAATAAATAACGTTTTAAATCGCATCCGGTTCGAGTAAATAACCCGAGAATACATATTATACACTAACAGTGTGCTTTCTCTAGCTTCTTGTTTCCGTTTCCTAAAACTCACTTTATGACGACTTTAATTTCTTCTTCTCTTGTAATATTCCTCATTATGACCAGAAAAACTAACCAATTTCAATAGCGGTATGGATAAACCATGGAAATCCCATGGTACTTCCCATAGTATGTAAATATACGCTAATCTTGGAATTCCAATTTACAGCATTGATTTTCCCATGATTTTTTTTTCCCACGATGTTTCCATACTTGCAACTGTTCGAAAGTATAGAAATATTATGAAAAAGTCATGAAAATACCATGGCAAAATGCTGTAAATTGAAATTTTCAAGATTATTGTATATTTACAGTATGGAAATACGGTTTTTCCGCGTTTTTTTCGGCCATATTTTTTCCATGTTTGTTCCGGCCATGCTTTTCTCATGCATGTTTCTTTCATGTTTCTTCCATGTTTTTTTTCATGTTTTTCCCATGATATTTCCATGTTTTTCCATCATGTTTTTTTCATATTATGGAAATGTTTTTTTTTTCAGTGCATGTTATTCCCATAATTCCTTGCCAGTATAGGTTCAGTTATGATGCAACGTCCGGTCATGAAAGAACCGAAAACTGCTATCTCTTAATTATAACACAATTTTATCATACGTTTGTGGCCTAATTACGTATAAACTTGACCTACATGTATATCTACAAATGTCAGTCATTTTTCTGATTTTTGACCTATCCTATACATATTTTTTTTCAGAACGAAACACATGACACAAACCCTTCAGGTGATACGGCACCGTCACGTAACAAGTTATACTCACATGCCCGTTGTCGTCCATCGTGTTATTGGTCAGCTTCAATTTATCGAATGACACTATTTGTTTCACCCATTGCGCCCCAGTACATGGCGAATCAGGGTGAATGTGCACACGTCCCGGCACAGTGGGGTCCGCTTTTCCCGCCACAAGCCACTTCGAGCTATGGAAGGCGTACCGGTAACGTTTATCGTCCACGGGAACGAAGTCCATCATGAGAATGTATTTGGCGTTAGGCTCGAGTCCGAACAGACGCACTTGGAAGGTCGGGAACATACGCCTGGGGAATTGAGCAAGAATCTAAATCTACCAGGACGTACGCAAAGATGGCGGCTTTACGTTTGATCACAATCCATTGCAAACCTAACACATTTAAATTAACATGTAGTTATGATATGAAATCATGTTTAAATGAACACGTACAAATGAACTGTTCTCTTGTATAACAGTGTATTAGCAACAGCATTTGCACTTGCTTGTTATTAAGATGTCAATTCTCTCTACCGCGATTTTATAACGGATTTAAAGTCGTTCGCGCGCAAAGGATTGTAGGTAAAAGTCCATGCCGTCACCTTTATCACGCAGGGGTCATCTTGAAGATCCCGAGAGAATAAAAACCCTTGTCTAGCACTTCCAAACTCGAGGCTGAGACGAGGCTGGAAGTCCAAAATCTATCGTTTATGGCCAAAAGGACGTGTTTGGGTTCCCCCGAACATTGTCTAACACGCCCAAGAGGCACCATTCGTCAAATAAATAACAGGTGCGACGCCATTTTTTTGCAGAAAGCCGACTCGGGCCTATTTCATTATTAGGTTATCAAATATTGAAAAGCGATTTTTACAAAATCTAGTTTTGCAAAATTTGCCGGAGCATTTAATAGTATACAGTTTGAATCAGATTAGAAGTCATGTAAAAGGCCACACTCTCTGTCAATGAAATATTTGTTTTACAGCGAGCTTTAGCTGCCAGAGGACTGGGCCGAGTATGGTAGGGTGCAGGTGACTCAAACGTGAACTCCTGCCCAAAAAATCTTAAATATCTGCAATTTTTCATGGATCTGCCAACTTTCCTTAAAAGAAAAGCTAGAGGTAGCAGTAGTACCAGCAGTTCTTCACTTAGAGAAACTCTTTCCCCGGATTTAAAGCGCTTAAGACAAGTAGAAGCGGACTCTGAAGACCACGAGGCGTATGCCATTATCGAAGGTCTCTCCGCCAGACTCCGGCTCTACAAGAGAACCAGACGACGTCGTATTATCCGCTTTGAATATGGCCGAAGACTTCGCTTCAAATGCTGATGAAATATTATCTAAATTGGGAAAACTCGACATTATTGCTTCTCAAATTAAATCACTTGACGAATCGGTCGATAAGATCAATACAACGGTAGCCGGCTTACAGGATGAGTTTCGTCGTCTGGAACAAGGTCTTAGAAAAGCTGTCAACGACACAGAAGATCTGAAAGATAGTGTAAATTATCTTAACAAAGAAGTAGCGGACGAAAAAAGAAGCTAGAGGACTCAGAAAAAAAGACCCCACAAGAGCTGGAAAATGTGCGCCTGCATGCAACTACTTAACTACGAAGTATATAATCGTCGAGAAAATTTGCGGTTTTACGGAATCTCCGAAGAGGACGAGGAGGAATCCACAAAATAAATTCTTTACGATTTCTTGGAGAAGGAATTACAAGTAGAAGATGCTAGGTCCATCGAATTTCACAGAGTCCACAGAATCGGTAAAAAGAACCGAGACTCGAGTAAACCACGAACTATTATAGCGCGCTGTCTTCGCTTCTCAGACCGCGAATTCCTTTTCTCTCGTCGCTTTATCGTCGATAAGGAATCGAGCTATGGCATTGGCCAAGCTTTACCTCGCCAAGTCACAGAAATGAGGGAGAAGCTGATACCAAAGATGGTGGAGGCCATAGATCAGGGAGGCCATCTTCTTAGAAGTGGTGAGCCGAGGTGGATGAAAAACTCCCCAAAACAGCCTAAAATGGTTTCAAGACAAGAAAAACCACAAAGGAAACAACATGGAAGCGACATTTGTACATTATTGTCCTCCATTTACCAAAATTTTGAGGTAAAAGTCAAACCCCATGGGTATGCCCGATACCCCTCCCCTGAGGGAAACCACTGACTGGTGCATATATACAGGTTCGTTAAATAGGTCAGTTAAAAACCTAGATCTGAATGGACTGAAGCTAACTTTTCGAGCCGAAAAGCAAAGCCAATCATGTCCTCACTTGGAAAACCAGCGATACAAGCACAGGCACAAGCACAACAAGAACGAACAGGTTCCTGTGCTTATGTCATGGCTGTCATCAGAGTATGCAGGCTGATTTCTAGACTTTCTCAAAGTCCGCCGTTTGTGGGATAATGTTGTATTTAGGGCCGCGACTTCGTTGCTCGCTGTCGCCCTCTCGAAGGCCTACAGTTTTCGACTTTGCCAAAAAAAACGATAAAAAAACTGAGTAATCTATTTATCGGTTAAGTCTAGCTAGCTGATTTTATGATTTCGGTGTTTCTATGTGTACAAATACGTTGATCAGTGTAGTTCTTTTTCGGAGTATCAGGGTCGTAGCCAGACCGAAAATTTAGAAGAGACTCGTTTGTCTCGTCTTACTGTATGATGGCTACGCCACTGCCGCCGTTTTCCGGCGCCGTTCCGAGTAGTGACCAAGATGATGCCGCAGGTCAGTCGGTTCTCCTCAGTGTCAATACCCGGTTATTATGAAGTACTGCTGGACTTATATAATTATCTGAAACTCAAATGACTCGGCCTTTCAAGAGAAACTTCCGGCTCGGTTTTCTGCTTCGAAACATCGCGTTGTTTTCAGTTTATGTTATAATTGTGAACACAGAGTGCACTTCAGCCGGAAACGGGCCTATGAAATTAATGCCTCATTTTTCCGATAATACTTTTGCCTATTTTAACCTGTTCAAGGTAAAGAACGTACTCTAAGAAAGTCAAACCTTTTTTGATGCCAAGTTGGATTACGACTGAATTTCAGTGGAAACCTCTGAATTAAAAGCGCTTGACATGCTGTACAGAAAACTGAGATTCAAACATAGTATTGTTTGCCAACAAGTCTTGATATGTGGGCCGCGTCAGGCAAAAGGGCCCGGACGACATAATATGTAAATGTATTTTGCTGAAATTGTACCATGTTTTTTATACTTGTGGTGCGATTACAATATGCATCGCGAGCGCCACATTGTGCTACTAACAAGTAAATCGAAGACGAAATTTACGATATATCACAATTTTAGCAGGCGCAAATGGTTCCTTATCGTCAGACGATTGTTTCAAGGTGTAACTTGTACTATTGCTAAAATCATATTATGAGTTACGGGGAGTAGAATGACTGCAGAAAATATTTTTTTGGCCAAAAAGTGCCGGATCATCTTGTTCATCTTATTTATTTTGTACTCTTAATACCAGCAGGTATAAATGAATGTCATACATCAAAATCATCCCCTCTGACAGGATTCCTAATTTTTGTGATCATATTTGTAATCGGGCCCTTGCATCAAAATCACGTAAATTTCACCCCAGATTTTTGTTGTCAATTTCTTGAAACTGACATTTATTGTTAGGAATGAAATGTAGCGCTTCTCGTCAAGAATACAATACAATCTTCAACCTGTTATTAGGAACACTGTTGTAGGAATTGTTTAACTTGAATGTCGTCCGGGCCCTTTTTCCCTGACGCGGCCCATATTTCAGTGGTACAATTAGGTTTATATACAACGCACATTGTTTTCGGAAGCTTTAAAGCCTCGTTTCCACGAGCGACGAAAATACAAGTGCAAACATAAGCACATGTAATAAGCACACAGGCAGCCACATCTCATGATTTGTGTATTTATACGCTTACAAATATCGCTTGAATAGTTCATATTATAAATCCTTCCAAAACATGTATGTTAGACAAATAAATACACGACTTCACCCTACAATGTTTTCAGTTGTGGTTATTCATACCTCTGAGCTCTTCTAGGGTCGTTTCCGCTGTTTTTTTTCGAACCTCTTTCCCTCACCTCCTTATAAAAGGAAAAGGCTGGAGACAATCGACAAATATACGATGAATAACCTGTAATCTTTGCCACGAAAATCACACTTCGCTCACTCCAAATAACTCGAAACTACGGTAGGACATAGAATGATAAATGAACTAATCCCAACCCGAAATTTAAGATCCAGCGATACCATATTCTGTAGAAATCGAACAATTTGTCGCCCATTTCCAAGTCCTTCCGGTTAGGACCAACCATCACATAGCCTCGGTCTTATGATGGTTGGCTATGTGATGGTTGGTCCTAACCGGAAGGACTTGGAAATGGGCGACAAATTGTTCGATTTCTCCAGAATATGGTATCGCTGGATCTTAAATTTCGGGTTGGGATTAGTTCATTTATCATTCTATGTCCTACCGTAGTTTCGAGTTATTTGGAGTGAGCGAAGTGTGATTTTCGTAGCAAAGATTACAGGTTATTCATCGTATATTTGTCGATTGTCTCCAGCCTTTTCCTTTTATATAAAGGAGGTGAGGGAAAGAGGTTCGGAAAAAAACAGCGGAAACGACCCTAGAAGAGCTCAGAGGTATGAATAACCACAACTGAAACATTGTAGGGTGAAGTCGTGTATTTATTTGTCTAACGTACATGTTTTGGAAGGATTTATAATATGAACTATTCAAGCGATAAGCGTATAAATACACAAATCATGAGATTGGGCTGCCTGTGGTAAGCACAACGAAAAGGGAAAATGTTGGCTTTTACACGTCAGTACTTGCGCTCGCGTCGAACCTGTTTTCACTGCTCGTGAAAACCAATAAGGTACTACAAAATGTGATAAGACTGAACGACATTCTCTGAGATGTCCAGAATCGAAATTTGCAACTGCTCAGTTTTTTACTCAACATGTCTGGCTTCTGTCTATATGTGTAATAAGCTTCACATCTTAACTGATTATTTGAACACAAAGTACAGTAAGTTCCAAGTATGGCGGAATTAAGGAAATATGTTCTACTTTCTCTTTCAGAGCTTCTTAACATCTAGATATACCATATTTTTGGGATGATATAATCTTGCTGCCATTCGTGACAAAAGAAGGAGCGAAGCCCACAGGAATGTTATCTTGCCGTACAAATTCTAGTACTGGCGCGCTCAGTTATTACCAGTTGTTTTCATTGTCGATTATACTGCGGATAACCTGAAAAGGTACACTCACTCAAACGTGTTCGGCGCTGACAATTCGCATCGGCATCCTCTTAATGTATAAGCGTTTAAAAACAACAACCTAAATGATTAGACACGTTGCTTCACTTCCTGCGTGGGTTGTGTGGTGGTGTTGCTTGAGTTTGTCTATTGTCTAGAGCGGAAAATCATACGATTTCTTCAGAGTTTAAAGATAAATCTTGAAACAGAAACTGGAGAGACAGAAGGTTTCATGAAAATGTTGTCGAACAAACCCTATCGAAATAAAAATAGCAAAGAGTATTGCAGCCGAACACAATTCGTTTTATGACGTGATATAATTTCAGCAAACAGCTCATATCTTCTCAGTAACTAGAATGTTATCACCGTTCTTATCTTGTTCAGTTTGGGTTGCCAAACTATTCTTTCTTGCTATCTAGAAGACTGATATCATGTTTAACTCAAAGACTTGAGAGTTACTGTCAAAATGAAGAATAGTTGCTCCAATCATCAGTACAGTGCATGGCGTCTCTGTGAACCTTTCTTCAGTTGACGGGGGTTCCGCTGTCGACTTCGCCAGACAAAACGAATACACATTTTTTAGACTTTAACTTAAAAGCCTTTTGGTACTTTTCCTAAGTTTTATATCGGTTAACAGATAAAATATAATTGGTGTTAAACCATGTAACGTAGGTAACTAAAATGGCTGAAAACCTATACGGGCTTTAATTTCCGTAGTAGATATACTGTTAAGGAGATTGTTTCGTAGCTTCAATTTGGATAGCAAGTATCGCAACTCAATACGCAATATCAAATCATCGTTAGAAACAGTCCATAGCCAGCCAGTACATTATAAATGTACTATTAATAAAGGTATAGTCATAAAGAACCTAAATCTTGACATACTTTAATTCATACTGCCAATTCTTGGCGGCGTACTGACAAAGTCCGGATTCTCCGACGTTTAAACAATATCAATGACTCATATTCTCTTGTCGACTTCATGGCGATAAAGAACGCGGTTTAAGTTCTCTCAGCAAACCTTTACAAACTAAGTGTTAGGGAAGTGATAATGCACGAAATCCCGGCCGAACAAGGTCAAAATTATCCAGCGTTCTATCAACGCTTGCGATAAAGATTAACAAAGAAAGCCCCACTGATAACAACTGCGAGTCTACCCAAACTAATTATACCAACCTCCCAGCTTTGGTGACGATCATTTCTGTCCCTAGTGAATGAAACTCGTCCCAAAGGCTCTTCATTTCCAGTTCTACTCGTACATGAGTAAGACTGCAATTTGAGGTTCTTGGAGATGAGCTTTCGGCGCATGGAGATCGGGTCTGTGGAACTAGACTTGTTGGGGAACCCGTGTTGAAACATGGCGAGGTAGGGTCAATCTCTTCGTCAGACTCCGACAGCGAGTTATGCCGTAGAGGCAGTCGCTTGCCAGTACCAGCATTGAGGAGACGTTCTGTAAAGCAAGGGGAACAAATATTCCCAGAACATTTAAACTGTTAGCCGGACTATTGAACTGGTTTCGCAGGATATTTTTGACATGCCGTGGAGCGACGTAATAATCGAAAGTAGGTTCAAGTACGTGCGATGGAAGTCTCATGAAATGTAAGCTACAGATAAACAATGGAACACTAGTTTCGGGCTCTGGAATCACTTCCTTTAATACAAATATTTGCGAAAAAAGGTAAGTAGCTTTGTGTATTACAACAATGAATAACTGAAGCGAGCTACAGGAAGCCATTATCAGTATTGCACAAATTAAAGTGTATATATGACGCACACGTAACGTCGAGGAGCCTTATAATAACGCAACGTTCCGCCTTCATGCAAAGAACGTTTGCTTCAGAATGCGTTACAAATAATAAAAAACGAGCTTTTTATTCACAACCTAAGCTTCACTTGAAACTAAATCGAGCTTGACTAGATACCCGGACTAAATTCTTCAGTCAAACTGAACTCCACACCAACAAGACCAGCTCACGTGTTCATCTGTCCCAATGAGTGCCATGCCCGCTCAATGTTTAACTTTATCCATCAGTGCCGTGCAATTAAGATATTTTATATCAAGCGAGTTTTAGTTTACCTTCCATTTCTTGTCGTAGCTGCTGTGAACTCCACGCAAATGCCCCACTTTGTCTCATGGCTTCTAAATCAACACAATGTGAACCATCAATCAGTTGTGCAATAGAGAATGCGTTAGCCTTTGGAGAAAGGAAGCCCGTGTTGTCCATGGAGTGTTAACCAATAATGGGTTTCCTTGTTGCGGGCTTGACCGTTCAACCTGGTCAGCCGCCTTCTGTGTAAACTCTTTCTGCTCCTATCAATACAGGCTATTGAACTGAGAAGACTTGAAATTACTACTGGGACCCCTCTCCATCCTGAAAATCGTCGAGGAACTCTCTAATTAGTTAATGAGCACAATCAGTCAGCATAGAAACTATTGACGCTAGGAGCCTCCCCCCAAATTTAGAACGCCCAATGAACTCTATATATGCCTCGGGCTCGAAAATTTGCTGACAGAAACGCCGTAGAGATTAAGCGATTATACTATATATTGAACTGTAAAGAGCGAATGAGGCTATTCTCTCGAGTAGCGAGATAAACGTGTGATTGAAACTGCTACGCCTAGGTGAACGTAGGAAGCATAAACTTAAACGAACCTAAGAGCGTCAGTTTATTGTCCCATTCGCTGACGAATTCGCCGCAGGCTTTTGTCATGTCACTACACTGGCTTGCATCTGTCAATCAAGTTGCTGTTATCCAGGTGTGAATTAACAACTGTAGCTGGAGCTGTTCGCAGCGAAAGACTTTCTGGTATTCGTGTTAACTTGCTAATAGATGGAATCTTTTGAATGGGTTTTGGCACTACCTTTGGCCTAGATTATTTATTCAGAAGTTAAGATAAATATCCAATGAAACAAGCACTCTCACAGTGATCTGTCATTGAAATGAGAGGTATCAAATTCTTGGAAAGTTATTTTATGGAAAACGGAGAATGAACGGCCTGCTTGACTTACACCTTTAATTGACATTTCCTTAATGAACAAACAACCAGCGTCGGATGTCAATGTGCAATTATCTCGAAGATGTGTTATGATCATTAATTTTATAAAGAGATTTGTCGATCATCGATGATCACGACCACGCTCACCCTCCAAAGACAAAGTTCATGGCGAGGATTTATACGATCAATTGCCACAATTATTACAAGTTGGCTCATAGTTCAAGTAGTGGTTGGAATAGTTATTCTCAAAGTCATAAAAATGTCCTAATTCATGATTTCTGTCTGGAGTGTAGGCTAAGTGAGTATGCGAAGTTATCTTTGTAGCCGATCAAATTCTCACCAATTCTCACCTTGTTTCAATCGTGTATGAAATGAATAAGAACATCCGTTTGGTTTATTTCTTTTCTTTTGTTGCTAAAATATTCTTTAACAAAGGCGTTAAAAATATATTTGAGAGCGAGATATCACGACCTTTAAAAATATTTGTAGAAGTTCTAAAAGTTAAGAGAAACTAATTATAAGATTCTTTCCAAAAAAGGTGACATGCATTAATCATTTGTCAGATAAGTATATTCATTATTTTGTAACCTATAAACTTGCCAGACTTCCGAGACAACCCGAATACATTTCACGAGTATCTTTTTCCGGTGATGGGTGGCAAAGTTTTTTTAAGTTAAAGTGTTTTTACAACTCTTTCCTATCTTTGAAAAAAATGGTACGGATGTCAAGCTGAGTTTGCTCGCAGAAACTATTTCTGGCGCTTTTGCTTGAGGCCAAGAACACACACATCTCAAAATCACTGTATGAGATAGGCCAGATAAAGGGAGAAAAAAGCTTAGTAATTTACCCCCTCGGGGGATGCAGTATACTTAGAGATGCTTCCAACTCAGATATAAGACTCTAGGTATGCTAAATTAATTTAGGATGGCAGTAAAGATGCCATAGGAATGTCAAAAGTGCTACAAAACACTTCATCGCCAGGAGGTCCCGGCATCCACTGAGGAAAACGCCACAGTTCAACAACCTGGAGCTTTGCTATTTGCAACTTCGGTGTTGGAGTTCTTGGTTCAAAAAATATTCATGTGAATTCTTTAACAAAGCTTGTCTGTTGTATTTATTCTTTGGTTTAATACGAGCACAGGAATAGTTGCATTCTTAGCAGTGCTATTAATAATTGCAAAACGCAGCCTTGTTATGAGAAGAATTGAGACTTGAGAACGGAGGTCTTGTGACCTGTACAATAAGAATCACTCAACGAGTCCAAAACTTCATTTTGACCACACGATTGAATCTGCTCGACGCTTCCAGATGGCTATTGGTGCGAGTGGAAGATGTGCTTTTTCGGTACATTCAATACCGGATGCTTGGTTTGCCGATTCATTTTATCTCTAAATGAAATGAACAGGATTAATAATGAGTCGTGTAGCACCAACACAATCTACAATAGTTATCTGTTCAGTGTCATATCTCGGCGAACACAATTTCGGCAAAATGTTGTCAGGGTTACGATATAGTACAGGCAGATCCATGCAGGCTGGCACTGAAGAAGTTCTGCACTGAGCCAAATGTGACAGCTGCACGAAAATGAAAAGCTAGGAAAACGCGGGCAATTTGGGTTAGGAATTGTGTCAGGAACATCAAGAACATCTTTTGCAGACTTGATGAAGTATTAAATGTCAACTTTGTCAAAGCTTTTTGAAAACTGGAAAAATAACGAAACTGAAAAGCATAAATGAAAAAAAAACCAGCCCTTTCTCATGCGAATTCCGCAGGCATCTCTAAGTATCGGAAATCGGGCAGCGAAGAGGCTATATATAAATGTAGACTGACCAATTTCGAGACTTATGCTTTAGTTGCTGTGTCGGCGTTTCAGTTTTAATACTGCCTGGATTCACAATTATATTTTTCAGACGTGATTTTCATTACGTGATCAGTAGACGAGATTATTCGTGAAGAATTCAGTGTTATCATGATCAGCGGGCTGAAAGCCGTCAAAATACTCCGCGGGTTTGCATCAAAACTGTTGCTTTGATGTTGGCCTTATCTTGGCACGTACGGCATAATCATTTTATATAAATTTGCAATAAAACTAGAATTCGCTCAAGAGCATTGGGATTTGGGATTTTAAATGTGTTTTACCTCAACAATATTAGAGCTTGCTCAGTATGCACCGTTTTAACTAGAGTGGATTTCCTATGAGTGGCGCACGGTTACTGTACGACGTGCCGTGATATAATTCAAATGGGTTCCCTAAATATTGTTTTTCTCTTTCTGATCCAATAAAATTACAGAGTTATATATAGTTACTCGTACGAAATCCGCTCTTTGTCAGATTGTACACGGTTGGTTCGGTAAGTTCTTTAGTTGTATTTTTTTTCATATCATCATTTCTCGTCATCTTTTCATTTCCAGTTTTTTATCTTTTTATCTGATTGTCCTTTTTTTTTGTATCCTCATCATTGTTTTTATTTATACTATGTATGTACGTATTGCTCTTGTAGCTCGGTGTGGGATTTTCAATCCTTGGTCGAGGGTTGGGTTTGGCCAGGGGGTTTGTTGTCTACAGTTTCTCAGTTGCCAGTGGGAATGGGAATAATCAGTGTAGAGTAAACAAGGAAGTAAGTAAGTATATAAGCAAGTAAATATACATAATACAAAATTAGATGCATTGCAAAGTAAAATCAATCTTGTTACCAACAAGGTCAAGGTCACAAGGTGAAGCAAAAAATATATGAGATAAATAACCCATGGCCAATACCCATCTTATAAAACGTTCTATTGAAACTCACCGCCTTGTAACTTGGTTCGCCGACAGACAATGTAACGCAAAAGAAGTTGCTAGAATGACACGAAACCTACTAATATAGGAATGGACGAACTTATGTTTACCTTAAACCTGGCGAGTCGTAGAACTAGAATCCAGCAGTGAAAGCAGAACAGTCAACATATACTCAAGTGGTTACTTATCGTCAAGAGGAATTACTTGTTCAGTTGCCACAAGATCACTGGTATTATTCGCTTGCTCTGCATTTCAACACGGAGGGATGACAAATACATAAATCGCGTGTGGTGAATATTTGAAGTGGACAACTATTCTGCTCAAAATATTATACTTTAATCTAGCCCTGTAATCTAACCCGAAACATGACGCCAATATATATTGTACACAGCTTTATTTGTATCATGGCTGGCTTTAAAATGAAGTCCGGCGTCCGGCTTAATCCCTAAGGCTATCCCAATAAAATGTTTCGTTTACCAGCGCCCTCTGGCTCATGTGGGTCGATTGGTAGGTAAAAAAAAACGTTAGGGGATTTGGAACCAATTCGGTTTTAAGACTCGCGTAAAAGTTCTCATGTATTCCTCGACTACGTTTTCCTCTACTAGTTGTGGATTGACAATTTGCATGAGAAAACCAAAAAACTAATACGAAGAGAGCTCGGACAAGAGGTGTAGTTCAGTTACAAAAATTCTTCAATGTTTTTTTTTTAACTTTTTCCAAAAAATTGGGTCGGTCTTAAATTAAAGCTTGCATTTTTTTTGCTTTTCCACAAAAAAAAATTGGTCGGTCAGGCGATGGTAAACGAAACATTATATTGGGATGAACTAACTGGCAAAGTTTTGACAATCGCAATAACATTTTTGCCTCATCAGCATAAATTAAACTTCAAGCTACAAACAAACAGACTATATCAGTTGAAAGAGAATTTTAAACTGAGTAACCACCGAAAATTTGAGATTAATATGTTAAATATTTACGGAGAAATTGACTTTTCAAAACTATAAAATGGGCTGGGGGGAAAGAGTTGCTGACAGCCATACATTCATTGTAAATTTTGAGCTTTTTAAACGCTCATTCCTCAAAATATATTTATCATATCACTCTCAAATTTTCGGTGATTATCAAGTGTGACAATCTCTTTCGATTTATGGACTCTGTTTGTTTGTATGTACGTCTCTTGAAGTTTGATGTATGCTAATGAGGAAAAAACGTAAACAAGGATTCGCCTATAGATCGAACATGCTGGTATGGAATCGGAAGAAGGTACCATATATATTTGGTCATCCATGGCCAAGATGATACGTTTGCATACTCGCTGTCTTTTCAGGAAGGTCAGTAGGGAAACGAAGACTATAAAAGGAATATCTATTGAAAACAACGTTTTGTTTGTTTGTTTGCACTCACTCTGAATAGTTTACAATAAGTTAAAACGGCTTTATTCTGTCAGTTCTGTATCAAAATACAGTGGATGCAAATTACATGTAATAGTGAACTTGAACAGTCTTTGTGTTATATAGACTGGGAAATGTTGATTCACTACTTAGGAGCTTGAGACTACTTGAAACCATGGAGAGACAACAATTATTTTTACTCTTAAGCTTGTGGCGGAAACGCTGAACTGGAATATAATGGAGATCTTGCAAGTATATGAAAACTCGACAAATGCAAAAACTAATATAATGGCTTGAAAGAGCACACCAAAATAAGCAAGCAAAGATTACCAAACTTTAGGAGGGTATCTTTTTTCCTTACAAAGTTATAAACTTGGAAATAATCAATAATTTACAGAGAAATGTGTGGTGAGCCTACCACTATACATTGACTGTATAGCTTTATAGTAATTTGCGAGCGGCAAATTACTATCAGTGGAGGGAAAAGGAGGGACTGTTCGCAGTCTATATCCAGCCATGTTATTAGTTTTTGTCTCCTATGACTTCTAAAGATTTTCTTAGTGCCGGAAGTAATGTTAAGTAGATAAGTAAGCGCCAGTAAGTTCACTAATTAACCTTTTCTTCTCCTTATCAGTCAGTTACTCCAGTTCTACTCCATTGCGTTCAAAACAACCTCACATCACCGGCATGAACTGCATACTGTATGCCATCAGTAAGCATAGCTGTATTTCATCAGTAAGCATAGCTCAGATCCCGGGTACCAAAATGACGGGGATTGTCGGCAGTCATTTTTCGACATTTTGAAACCTAAAAGTCCTCACAAATTAAATGAGGTTTAAAAAACATTATGATTTTGATCCTTAAAAGGTACGCAAATATAAAATTTATAAAGTGCAGATTCCTTTTATTTAAAAACGAACTGAAAAAGACGTAACTACATCAAACACTTTTTCACGAAGTATTTCAGAGCATTTTCATTCATTCTGTATTCTCTCTACTTAATAATTCTAAATCCCTAAAGGTATTAAAATATCAAGGATATAAAATGTAATAGCTTTATGAAAGATAGGGAATTGATTGAGAAATTCTACCTTGAACTTAGTTCAGAGCGCGCAATTTGAGCGTAAAAGATTTGATGACCCCGATTAAAATAAGAGGCCAGATGAAAGATGAAAGAGTTGTTCTGAAATCACTCAACAAAATTTCTACGCAGGAAAGATTTTCTACGCGTTCTATCAACAGAATTGCAGAAGTTCATGAGTGTGCAGTCAAGTCGGATTTGGCCTTGGATACTAACATACCCTAAGTACCGAGTACAGTGGCTCGAGAGCCACGGCCGGCTAGTTAGAGATCAGTGTTAATCGAGGCATTCCAGCCGTGCTTTGTGGCCATGTAAAGGATATAAATGACAATGTTAATTGACTGCTGGAACTGCTTGGAAGTTCTCTGTAAACTCGTTGCGTAGTAAACTGAATGAAATAATAATAATAATAATAATCTGGGAAATATGTTGTGGATATAATTCGGATGTATTTTATTTTTAGTTAAAGCCGAAAAATACTTCAGCTTGCCCTCAGAAGTGAGAACATAATTTGGCCGCGCGAAAATGAAAAACAGGAGACTGGCACGAGAGAGGAGAATGAGGGCCTGCAGCATTCCTTATACATTTTCATTTCCCGTTCAGATTCTGAACGAAGAAAAACCCTCGGAGCAAACTCAACTCACATGTTACCAGGGCTCGAACCCTCGCCACAGTGGTGAGAGGTAAAGCGCTTACAACTTGTCCCGGGGGGGGGGGGGGGGGGGGGGGGGAGGGTTCTTCCTATATTCGGCTGGTAGGTGATCGTCGTATTTTTTAGGGTTTGAAATCGGCGATTTAGTATTTTTTAGGGGTTGTCCAAGCGAAATCCATTTTTCATGGTGATTTTTAGACCACGAGGTACATTTTAGGGTTTGGTATTTTTTAGGCCGTATTTTTCGAGGTTTTCCGACGGTCACCCCTACCCTCTTTACCTTGAAGAACCCACCCAGGCAACTCGTACCACCCTGGCTTCCCGGAAAGAACGCATTGCTATGTTGTTACTTTCATGCTTTTCACCTTATGATATTTTTGTACTTTATTCAATCACTGAACCTATTTTTAGAAGCAAAATCAAGTGGACTTTAATGTCTGAATACCATGCACTTATAACTACTCAGAACACCAGTTTTAATACCATCAAACTCCTACGCGGTTCCCCTATCGCTAAGTATGCACGCTTAGTAGTGCCATACCCGCCAAGGCCGGTCAAGTTCAGTTAACTTTCTATATATTTGTTTAATAGAGATATCATTTTGACATATAATATTTATGTCTTTGTGTGTATACGGTGCATGTATCTACACATATATATTAATGATTTTATTGACTTATTTGTTCTTTAAAGAATGGATTCCTGATATGCATTATAAAGTAACCTTAATATATCCTAAAGGTTTATTTAAAGGGCAGGCACTGAGAAACACTTAAAATATATACAAATTTGAAATCACTTAATGAAAGTAAACACTTGACAGTGCAAAGCAGTTATGTGTAACAACCTAATAGCTCTCCTAACCTTCAGATTAAAATATATATGCAATAGTATAGTTACTTTGTATATGGCTGAAGTCTTATGTCTTAGTGTACAGGAAGTGAGCGACGTGCAAAGTCTGAGCGCGTCATCATCAAGCATACTGTAAGCAGGCCATGGCCATGGAAAGCCGGAAGCAAAGTATAGGAAATATTTAAAGAAATATACCCACACGTATATGCGTTTTTCAATAAGTTCCAGAAAAATTGCAGGTGATCGTAATTTTTAAAGAGTTTTCCTAAACCGGTTTGATGACTCAAAACCTCACTATAGATTGGAAGTCTTCGAAAAACTTACGAGCTTGTGTTTTTCCTTATGCTTTCTAGTTAATAATATACATGAAGAACGAAACTGTAAAAATAGTCAGCTAACTGCGGAATCAATAAAGTGAATTCAAAGCCGAAAGCAATAAGAAGTTGTGTATTTTAGTGGGTTGTCCCGGCCCATCAAGTGAAACGAGCCAGTTTCCATTTTACAGATGAAAATTCCTGTTTGCCGAACTGATTTGATTTCACACCATTGATATTCGGCAAAAGAAAACTGATTACGAATGACGAGTTTAAATACACAACCGTATTGGATACTTAGCTGACTAATAAGTTGTTTATTATATCAATTGTGACATTTACCAACTGAAAACTCACGCGCGCGCTCGAGAAATGGTGATGTCTCTTTGCCGTCTTGTGCATAGAGCAGGTTTCGTATGAGTGGGAGAAACTACGGCATGTCCGTAGCCTTGCTGTAACCGTGCTGTGCCGTATTTCTGTAATTTGATTGGATCAACAGGACATAATTGGGAAACCATTTCAACGTCACGGCATGCCGTACGGTAACCATGCTGTAGTCAGTGTTGTAGTTGGAGCACTGTAGTTTGCCCCACTCATACGAAATCTGCTCTCTATATATATTCCGTGCGTTCTTGGCAGAATTATATAATACTGATCAATTATCGAACCTTGAAAGGAAAAGGTTCCTAATCAAAGCCGTGGAAGCGTGGTATTAGCCATGTTTCCCCACCGGATTACCCACGTCGGTTGTTTGTTCCAAGTCCCATCCTATATCCTCTGATTTTCACTTGCATTGCTTTGTGGATTTGTGGCTGACCTAGCACCTATAAACGTAAACCCATAAGAATTCCGGCCGCGTTTACCGAATTCCACGTTTTAACGTCGAGAAAATGAATAATGTGTTTTCTATTAGCACGTTTTTCATCATCTTTTGAGACATTTCCTGAGTGAACAATCAACCGTTTGTTAGCAGTTATAGTTTCCATCTTGTTGGTTTACCATTACCGTTTCCTGAGCAATATCGAAAGGGCGACCTTTGCGTCTCCTCAGTTCATCCTTAAATTGTAAGTAAGTGGCGGTATCGTGGACTTAAATAATCAGTAACCTTCGGCACAAGGCGTACATTGTTATTCGGCATGTCTGGACCCTAAAAATTGTATTCAGTACGTATATATATAGTTTGTAGTCCACTGCGAAGGATAATTTCCATGTATACTTTCTCTTAATTCCCTCTTTTTATATTTTCTACCACGCTATAAAATACTCAATTTACGGGTGTTTTGACTGTTTTCTTTAACTATTTTTGCTTAGCTAGTACAGTAAATGTATATTTCTCTCGGTTTTTAAGCGATGAGCCGGAAAGCGTGTTCGACGTCCGTCAGTCATTATCTTGCATGTAATTTGTGTTCCATGGTGCATTTTGTAGCTTATCTATGAAGTACAGAAATATTCATTTTTCTTTTCATTCAGTTCTTGCAATATGCGGTATATCTAGCAATACGAGTGCTTCATACTATAGCAAAAACATGTTCAATATTGCTTTATCTCACATCTGGTAGGCCAGTAGTGGTCAACCCGAAAGCTTTTGAAAGCTTTTGCTCCTTTGACCACTACACACAAACGTTTTTTATTTCTTCTTCCCTTAATACTTTTCTTTTACAATTTATTCAGTATTTCTTTAATGTAACCTATATTAAACAGTATGAAATAAAGTGAAGTTTTACTTAACTACAGAAGATCAAGAATAATTCAAGATAATTTCATGATGGCACCTCAACTCCCTTTCACTTCAATCTAAATCTTAATCTTATCAAATAACTGTTCCCATTGATATTTATTTTATTCATTTCTTCAACTATTTTTTAGTTCGCAGTGTTAGACTGACTTTTTGCGCTTTCGATTTCCGGCCAGATTTTGTGGCTTGGTCGGTTCCTGTCAAAGCTAAGGACCCTTCTGATTTCAGTTTGCGAGTCTTAAATAGCTGGAATCGTATTTCCTTTATTCTTATCGGGGTAAACGTCGCCTTGAAAGGAACAGCTATACTTCAATCTTAAAGTTGTCTTTGTTCCAGAAGAAAAAAAACCTCTTTTTCTCACAATTCTGTGATAAAAATTAAAGGATTACAGCAGCACATGATATGTCGTTGGGATCTATCAACATGTATATTCACCTCGCTTCTATAACGGGAACGTATTTCCAAACCAAATCCATGCCTCGTGCGAACAGATGCAAAGGTCACAAATTATCCACGCCTGGTGATGGGAACTCTTTCGTTAAGGTCTTCAAACCCGTCTTCAAAAACGCATTGAAACGCGCACAATTTCCTTGCCATTCACCGTGCGTCGTTTGTTCGCTGTTAGCCTGTTAAATGAAGCAAACATTACGATCTATTAGGTCCTTTTATCTTTCTCCACGGCCGAGTGATAGGTGAGCGATAAGTAGGCAGCGTTAGACCGCTGATAGAATGGTTACTTGTGGTGCCTATTATATACTTGGTGCCATTATCTAAATGGATTCTTAATGGTTTCATTTTTAACAGGCCTGTAGCTAAGACTTTACTTTTGCGATTAACCATCAATTGAAATGTTCAGGTAGATAAATAATTATGCATTTGAATACTCCCACATGTCGAGAGGGACTGAACACGATTACGGAGAAACTAGTGAGATTGACTTCTTAAAGATTGTTACTACCCCGCCTTCCCCTGAAAAATAAACTGGTTTTCAAGAGTAAGATCGGATTTACAATTCCTTGATTTTCTTTGGTTACAGATCGTAAACCCAATCAAAATACTACGTCGAAAATGGTGGGTAATTTTCTCTTGTATCTATGATTCTCGTGATTATGTCTAATCTGTGTATTAGAACTTTACCTGATTCAAATGCCCCATCTCCTTGCAATTGAATTCTGTTTATGAGTTGATAAATAATTTATTTGTTATTACAAAATAATAATATATTAATTAAATATATCAGTAATCTAATTTCCTCATGATAATGAATTATCTTTTTGTCGTAGATCAACTATGTGGTAAATTTATCTGTTTCAATTATTGTCAATATTAACAGGAGACATTACCAGGAGCGTCCATCTTCCCCATTGGTTCTGTTCCCAGCATGTGGCTATATTTAGAATTGCATTTCGCGCTCATGATTTATAAAAAACGATTTATGATTATGAATATATGAAAATATTAATTATAATTTAGGATCCGCATTTTGAATATATTTTACTAAAAATAAAGAAACAGATTTGATCAACTGTTTATTTACGTTTTCAACTACCGGCAAATCCAGATTTCTCATCGGCAGTTTAAAGATGAATTCAGTTCACTGTTTCTATCAATGCACGGTTATCTGTATAATTAGATCAGTCACATCGCAAAGCTGGAGGGGTGTAACCGCAGGGTATGGGGTACGGTAGCCGTGTACAAAGTCTTGTAGTAAATGCCTCGGGGCAATAACTAGCTGAATAGTTAGGTACGTTTTCTTTGGCACAGGATATCCGATTCTCAGATTATTTCGACGCTGGTTCGAGAACAATGTGGCTACAAGCTAATCAAAATCAGGCGATGCATGTCTGGGCACATTGCCGTGGATTGTTTATTTGTACACTTTGAACACAATTACAGACCAAGTTCAGGCGGATTAAGGAGTGTTTATTGATTGCGTACGCAAACAAACACCTCATGCACGTGTATTACTTAAAGTAACAACTAAGAATGGGTCCCGTACGTGCAAACGATGTCCTTGCCATGACCTGTGGATTCTGCTTATGTTAAATTTGGTTTTAGAAACGAATTAAATTTGTTTGTCCAACCACTAAACGTTTCAGATAGAACTTAAAATTAGGCTCCAAAACCAGTTGTACCATAAGCACGGCCGAACGTTTGCACCACCGAGAGTTCGCTACCAAGCAATCGTATAGTATTAGCCAAGCTCGGGGCTCAGTCCTGCCCAGGTTTTTCCACCGCAGTAATCAAAGTCAGTTTTTCTGCCGAACGTGTTCCCAAGGCTCTGATTTTTTGCGTTCAATGTTGCAGCATGTAACTTACCAAGTACTTTATAATGCCCGTAAGTTCTTTGTCAACCAGACTATGTAGAAAAGAAGCAACATAACACGAATCTTCAACAACAATATTGGTTTTGCTAAGAGATAATCGAAAGACTCCGAGAATAAATACTCCTTTCCCAACAACCCTAAAAGTCTCATTTTTTTATCTCACTCCAGTTCAGAAGAACCTGATGGAGCAGTGAAGAGAAATTCACCAAATCCGTGGTTTTCGGTAAGCTTACTGTACCTTATAAATCCACAATATTCTACCTCAGATTTAGTAAGAGCTCTTAAATTGTCTCTAGCTAAATAACGGTAGCGGCCGGGGTACAATGTTGTAGTGGGTGTGTATCGTACCGTAATGTATTGCTATTAATTAAGGTCAGACACACGCTGCAACATTGCGCGCAACGATGCCGGCAATGTTGCAGTGCGTATCAACCCTTTTTCAAAACAATTTCCTGCAATGTTGCGCGCAATGTTGCCGCGTGTGTCAAGGTACGGTCATACACTGCAACATTGCGCGCAATATTGCCAGAAATTGTTGTTTACATGGTGCAATTTGATGCGCGCAGTGTTGCCGAAGTAGAACTCGATCCTACTTTCTGCAACATTTCCGGCAATGTTCCGCGCAACTTGCAGCGTGCATGTGGACGTTATCTTAACTAAATCTTAACTTTAGTTATCTTAAAGTTCACTATCTAACTCGGAAGAACGGATAATACCCCGTCCGGGGTCTTCCTCATCTTTGTAACGAACGTTAAGTAGTTCCTCTGTAGTTTACTCCATTGATAGCATAAGTCGTTTTATAATTTTAGATTGGATGCAAAAGGATAAGACAGATGTAGAGGTTGTCACTCTTTTCAATTTACTTGAATAATGACTAAAAGCTCCAATTCAATACATTGTCTCTTGTGTCTAGACAGAGATCATTGCATGCACGCGGCATGTGGAGAAGTTTTACAAAGGTCATCCGGCATAGTTTTATGCGGATGAGATTGACCAGAGACCACAAGACCAAATATTATCCCTAGAAACCACATGCGCAATTGTAATACTTCAACAAAACCTGAGTTGTTATTCTCTCAGCAATTCACAAATATCTAAAGATGGATTTTAATGGCATGAAATGACCAAAAAAACAGCCCGTTAACCTTTTCGATGGCCTGGAGCTGTTTCACCCATTACCGCTGATATCAGACTTTTAATCTTAGAAAAACTAATGCGTGTGTTCTTCGTTCGAAACTGTAGATCCAAAATATGTCATCATTGAGGTCAGTGGTGTTTTTACTTGAAAGATCGAGTTTTTATCCCGTTGAGTTATACTCCGTAACACTAACAGCTGCTAGACGTAGCTTTAGGTGTGGAATCACTATCTGCCTAGTTTATGTCCCTACACCTCGCCTGGCCTGAACATGAGTTTGACAGTGTTGGCGTTTTGTGCAAAGCAAATTATAAGGGAATCTGACCAGGCAAGTTAAAAATAGTTGCGATGGAAAACATCTGTAATGTCAAACATGATGAAACTCCACAATGGAATGCCAGCAACTCGAATACCGATTTAGCCACGCGTCAGATCACTTTAATAACAACCCGTTTTGACGGCGAGAAAAGCTTGGTGTCCCTAGATGCTTTCAAGATCTCTTTTCCTCCGCGAGTAAACTCCGTTTTTCTTGACAATACTCTCGTTGAAAGATCCTTTCTAAAACCTTGTAATTCGCGGATACGATCCGCCGAGTTTTCACCTTGAGATTTGTACTCTCTGGTGATTGACACCTCTTTAATAAAATAAGTATAAATGATAATAAAGACTGATGGCGTAATTGTTTCCTCAACACCCCTGGATGCATATTTGCTTAAAGAAACGTCAATTAAAACAAGTACTGCATCTTTTCTTGGAGTTCATGTTCCAGCGAGAGAAAAACAATCTGCCTTGTGCTCGCGTTCTCGGGCGGGAAGTCACTGAACTGAGAAACGGATCCAGCTTCCTATCCAGTCTTATCCTCAATCGGGTGATCTTTATTTACTGACCTTGCAACCGAAGAGCTTTACTGCAATCGTGTCACACTATATCGATGATATGGGCTTTTAGCGGGCCGAAGTCAAAGTGGAAAAAACAGTTAATTTCCTTTTTTCACTTTATTGTTACGCTATCGGCTGATTGATAGATGTTAGTTCTGACAGCCCGCACTTGCCTTCGTTGACCGCTGTCACTTCATTGTGTTGCATACTCCCATGCCCAGCGGCCATATTCCTAAGCGGAAATCCTTCCACGACCGCCCACTTCATCATTCACTCCCTAGATCCATGGATTGCTCGTTCTACGAGAAGCGGATGTACCATTCTCATTATTATCTTTGTAAGATGAGAGTATTGACTGATTTATTGACACAAAAACTGGCTGCGCGAGGTTTTCTGCGCACTATTCGTTAGCCTTTCTATGCTAGGGTGACAGTTATTGTTTTGATAATTAGCCCGATGAATGACGGGCCGCATTAATTAGGCTGGATACTGGGAATTCCATCTTTAGATGAGCGCGCAGCAGTAAGGCTGGAGCGTTTCACACAACACGCGACCAGTCGAACCACTCTTCACAGCCTTCAATCGCCACCTAACATATCGCGCCAAAGCCAAGCTCAACTGAAGAAACCAATCTGTCCTACTCCAAAAAGTACTGCCTAGGGCCGAAAAACCACGTAGCTGTTTAATGGACCCGTCCGGCTTCCTGTCTCCCAAAGCAAACGCCTTTTCCATCGCACATTTGATAGACGCATCGCAACTCTCAGAACTGCTCAACATCAACAGACAGAGTCCCATTTTTGGTTGGGACTCTCAGAGTTTTACAAGAGATATGGAAGGTATACGTAGTATTTTACATGCATTGTAGTTAACTGCTCTATTGTTTACATTCAATGGAAGTGTCAAAGTGGGGTTGCCATTGATGTGGCCACGATACGTATACATACGTATTAGACCTTTAGTACCAAGTAATATTATAGCCTCTTTAGCCATAACGTCGACGTACGCTTCCCAGCTAATGCAACCGAGCTTTGTAACGACTGTAAATACAGAACTAATCGTGCGCGGGAATGCTGAGTTATTTGGAAGGTATGTCATAACGAAATATTGTGGCTCTGATCTATAATTCACTGAATAGCCAGCCGGATTAGGTCGTACAGTGTGCAATAAATTCCTGCTAACGACTCTTGATTCCAAACGAGTACTCCATAGGGCAATACTATCTCAATTTGGAGTATTAAACCGACCCATAAAATAGATTAATTCGACAGGAAACCTCTACTTTTAATTTAACTACGGTCAACAGTATACATCGACCAAACTCTTAAGTGCAGAAATGATCGAGAAATAACCATGATATATCGACTCCATTACACGCATTGCTAAACTACCACTTATAAAACAGCTTCGTTTTGTTGTAGCTAATATATCTTAGGTGATCTGTCAGGGTTTGGAAGTCGTAAAAAGTGTAAACACACAATTTAAAGAGAGCTAATGCATGGAAATTCTTTGCAGAGCGTCTTCGAAATGCTGGAACTGGGAAGAAGGCATCTTCGAGTTCGTCTACAAGAGGCTCTGAATCCAGAAGTATTGACGAAGGTCCATCTTCGGGTAATTCCTCGTCTCCTTCAACTCCAGGTTCACCCTGTAACCTCCCCTCGCTAAGCAACCTACAGCACGCCCGGGTAGAGCTGGAGATGAAAAACCTTTGGGATGAGTTCTTTTCTTTGGGTACAGAGATGATTGTTACGAAAGCTGGAAGGTAACCTATGTCGAAATCGGTGCACTGTAGAATTAGTGCCGAACGTTTTCATGGCCGAAAAGTCTGAGTTTTCCCCAGTTCGGACTGTGTACTAGACAAGAAATTGGCCAATGAAAATATTCATAAACTAAGGTTTAAGAGGAATGGAGATTTTCTTAATTATCGCTTTCTAAAATAATACGTACACTAGAGCAATTTATTGAAGTTCTTCTCCCTGAATACTTAATCAATGCTCGATGATGTATCCACTTGGCACGATCTTGTTCGGATACCGTAACCACTCAGGCCAAGATAAATACACTTAGAAATATACAGCGTTTGTTTGAGATCCTAGCCTTTACCAGAAAGTTAATCACGATGTCCTTAAATACGCATCTAAGTCTTGGCTTAAGGGAATAAGTGAGAAGCTCTTGATATTTCGGTTAAGCATTTACAGTTACACCAAGTCACACTTGATAGCAGAAAATAGTAGTCTGATCTCCTTAAGGATTCCTATCGATTTAATCCTTTAATGTTGTAGAATTACGTTGTAATTTGTTTAATGAAGTGCTTTCCACAATCACAGGAAAATTGACTTCTTAATCATCCGTTCATGGGATTTTCAACCGCTAATGGACTAATGACCCGGGGGCGACAATCTCAGCATTAACCATTCAAAAAATAACATTAACATTCGTCGGTTTACTTTTCGCCGCACGCCTGTTTATCCCATTACTACTGACACTGTTTTTGCTATCATAGCACACCCTATCACAACAACAACCCCATTTTCTATTCAAGTATACCTGAGATCTTGTTTTCTCTGTGAACAAACACCGGTGGAACTCGAATTCGCGTGTGGTCAGGAATGGTGCAAATGAATTCCATTGCTCGAAATTCTGCAAGGACTCCGAGGGGGACATTTTCGTTAGGTTCTTTTGTGCTTTTTGTTTCGAGAGCCTTGTTCTTGATACTCCTTCAAGATGTGCTGTTTTATCATAGGAAATCGCGAACTTGAAAACATATTTACTCCGGCAGTGGTTTGCATGCACAGCAGAATGATTATTTACCACTTGTTGCGGTTTGGGTTTCGTTCTATTGACAATCGATAGGTGCTCTAGTTTTTTGTTTTTCTAAATGATACTTTGAATTGTCGAGAAAGGACTAGTTTCTTATCGATCAGGAGCTCGAACACTCTTAGCTTAGTCGTCCCTTTTATATTAATTATGTGCACAAATATGTGCGTAGATCAATCCATACTACAAAAAGTTGTGTACCACCAAAATCCTAGCTATACCTGAAATGTGCTTAGGTGTCTAAACTATTTACAAGTAGCCAAGTCAAAACTTTTATCGGTTAAAGATTTCCTGCGGTAACCCACAGCCTGAGATTAAACTCTAGAATTACGTAAAGATATCATACTGATCGAGAAGAAGACAAAAACGTCGATCCATTGAATTCCTGAATTCCAAACCTATCCTTCTCAAATCTTCTACAAAAATCTTGGAATGCTTGATGGTGATAGGCAACTGTGTTGTTTTGTTGCTGTATAGTGCTTTAATGTTTTATGTCAGCTCAAGCTATAAACGTAGCAGTAGAAAATGCTTATAGTTGGACTAGAAACGCTGGAATCATTTACCCAATGTTGATGTACAGAACTGAGACATCATCATTTTATACATTTGCCAAAGATCAGATCATACAAAAATTTAAACCCTCAAGCACAGTCTTTGACAGTTAATTCATTTGTAACGTTACTTGTTATTGTGGTCAAAAGCCGAAGGAAATGTCAGTACGTCTTCACAACATTTCCACTTCCTCAGTGATTTACTCTCACATCAATCTAAAAACAACAGGTTTATTTGAGCTGTTCTCTTTCTTTTACTCTACTGGACGGGGGAAACACAGCTTCCATACCAGAACCTGCGTTTTCTCATCTGCTTGACAAGAACTTCGCATATCCACATACAAGATAACCCATGTCCTGCGGCAGTACTGTATGGCCGTCTATTCTAGACTCTTCAGACTTACCCTATTGTTGGACCTTCTCCTGTTGAATGCATAATCAGTCTCAGCTTCTAGTGGTGCTCATTGGATCTAGTAGTACAGTACTAAAACTCTATCCATCACTCTCAGTTACACTTGAGGAGGCAAATTTATAGAGTGCTTAATAATTTCGCAGCTGGCCACAACAGGCCACAACAGCTTGATAAACCGAGGCAAAGATAACAAGGAAGGCTCTGTCCGAATCCCACAAGGATGAGATACACTCACCAGTACTAACTCCAAGAGGCTGACGAAGGCCAAATTGTAGCTGTAAATACTTTATAAACGGAGAGATTTGGCATGAGTGAAGAACCATCGTGCGATCTACAAGCTCGTGTGTTCCTCAGTCTCCACACGCACTGTTTAGGTATAAAGGGTTAAGTATCCGCAGCAGCGAGTGAGGAGAGATTATTTTTAAGTTTCTTTGACACTAGTATTGATATCAGATAAGCACGGTTAAAATATCCCAAAGTGTAAAGTACCTTTACTCGATGGCAAATGAGGATGCCGAAAGATATAGAACCTTGGGTGAAATGGGGTGTTGACCCATTTCTCTTTCACCTATGGTGATTCGCCATGGGTATGCGATGGAATTTTCTACAGATCTTTCAGCACAAGTAGTTACTGTAGTTTATAATATAACCGCGTGAAAAGGAAGCAATCGGTGTGTCTTTAACAAGATATAGGTTTACGGAAAACAGTGGATCACGACAGTAATGATGTCTTAAATAGTTAGGTACATGCACTCATCTCTTTGGGATGAGTTTATCTTATACTCCATGTCCGTCAACTTAACATTTAATCCTAATCCTAAACAAGGAAATGCTCGTTTCGACTTCATTCAGCTGATGAAGACAGTGCTGCTTTCGGGCCTGAATGGTTCCACGAATCTAATTTTTCCATTTCTCAGATAGCTGGATCAAGTTATTTTTATGAGAATAATGACTACACATTCGAAACCTTGTAAGGTATCTTGAAACAGGTCACACAAGTTTGCACATGTACGAACACATACAAATGAAGCAAGTATTGCAGTTATTTTTACTGTGTAGCTGTAAAGTGGATCTAAAGTGTTTGGGAATGAAACACAAACATAATTATATACTGATACTCTTAGAAAATCGTATTGCAATAATACTTCGGTTTCCAAATTTTCTTTTCATCGAGATAGTCCACCTGAGGATACTTTAGAGGACTTGGCATTATCAAGTCGTGGCTATAAATATATATTTTTGCTGAATTGGATTTGAGAGATTATAATATAGAAACATAAAAGGCAACTAGAAGCCCATTATTTGCGACAAGTTAGATCCTTAAACTGACACGGTCGACCGGAATTGAAGATGGTTTGAGACTCAGTGTAACTTTTCAATGAAACAAATCCGGCATTTCACGCACTGAAAGAGATCCGAAGCAGTGACTGTTCTACATTATCAGTTAGTTCGCTAGTCTATATTTGTTTGTACTCTTCCTTTATTTTCCTTGGTTACCTTCAACACCCTCTTATATATTTATATCTAACCTAAACACATACCTTACACAACATAAAAACCTAAACCTAACATGCACGAGAAACATGCAGAAAACATCAACCAAATGCAACAACACATCCATTCATACCGGATCGATGTTTTTCAGTTGGAGGTCCAGGCTGTCGATTATGACGGAACTAAGTTGTGGGTATGTGATGCTATTATACCTATAGCTTTAGACAACCCATAATATGCTACAGTTTACGTACATGTTGGATGAAGTGATTAAAAAGAGATCATGGCGAACGTATGACTTGGATTATGGTTGGTGAACGTTCTAGCCAAGGGCAAGGGCCAATAAAATGAATTAATGTAAAATTATTTCTAATCTTCAAAACTTTGGCTTAGCTTGTTAGTTTACTCTTCTGGTGAGGTGAGTGGATGGAGTTTACCAGAATGAAAATTCCGAATGGAAAATGCATGAATCAGTACCTCGTACTGGTTAGATCGCGGTAAGAGCGGGATGATTAAGAGATGGTTTATCCGGGTCCTGACTTTGATCAGCTCCTATAATATGGTTGTTTCAGGTCCCGTGTTTTTCAGAAAAACCGTAAGCGGCACTTTAATGGTATTGGCTGATGAATCCAATACCAAATCGTTTAGAAGATGTTGACCAAGAAGACTAATGGTAACTGGCTGATGAATCCAGTGACAAATCGTTTAGAAGATGTTGACCAAGAAGACTGATGATAACTGGCAAATATGCCATAAACTAGATTAGGAAAACCAAAGCTAAATAGATGTAGTAGAGAGCCAGAGATACGCGGAGTGATATGAAGGATGTGAACAACATTGACTTAACAGAGATAGGATGGAAAGTACAGATTGATTTGGCAGAGGAGGGAGATCCATGGTGAGTTGCGGCTGAGGTGTATAGTGCTTTTTCACTTATTCATCTACAACTACCACCTACCTCTCATAGCTGAGGATTATTGGTTAGTTCATACAGTCAGTCAACTGATCTGGTAACGCATTAAAAATTCTGGAGAGACAAGTGAGGTCCATGAGAAGCCAGTTATAGATAGTTGAAACAAAGGAGAGACAACGTATAAGGGCAAAATGCAGAAATTGTCATGTTGGTCATGGCTATGTATAATTGTACATTCCGGCCTTATAATGAACTTATCTGTATAATATAGTTTGTATTTAGTATATGTAATCTGTTTATGAAGTGTGTGCTTTGCTTGACCCATTAAAAACGGTTTTAAGTTTATATATTCTGGGATACATGACTTGATTGTATAATACAATACAAAATATTTATTTATTAGCACCTTGAAAACATGTTTGTTACATTGGTGTAGTCTAATAAACTTATATATAATATAAAAAGTAATCAATTTATGTAATTTACATGTGTAGTATAAGATTAACAAATAGATTTATAATATCTTTTTCGGGTAATTTAGAGTACAAAGAAAGTTATTGTTGTTGATAGCAGCTAGCATAGACATTTGCAAGCCTTTTGAAATAACTCTTGTGTGATCTTATGAAGTACATGAAATGCATTAACCAAAAACTATATTAGACGCAGCAATAAAATATCACGTCAAGTCAAGTTTATTCGCTTTCATGCAAAGCACACACAGCTCGAATATATCTATCAAACTATACTATACTTTTAAGAATAAAAAAATGAAAGTTAAAAGCTAAAACTACGGAAAATAACTATTCAGCTGTGATGGGTAAGTTCCTTCGCCAGCGCTCTTGTTGGGGATAGAGTTATTAAGAAATCTGTCACGTTTTTTGGAAGTCAGTTTCGGTGGTTTAGAAGTTTCAGCCATAACAGTGGAAAACAAGGTCGCTCAAACTGCAGTTAAACGATACAATCATATAAATTGATGGATATGGACTGATAAGTGTCACATGGCTCAGTTTTCTATTGTTCTTTTAGGGGAATATATCACATAACCCCTAACTAATTAAATATTGTAAAAAATAAGCATTTTATCGGCCTGAAACTCGGGGATATGTAATATAGTCCCCTCGGGTTCAACCCGCGGGGACTATATCACATATCTCCTCGTTTCAGGCCAATAACCCTTACTTATTTCTTTATTGAGAAGCTCCGTATCTTTTAAAAATACTCTATGGCACAGTTTTTTGCTTTTATGACAAAGCCTTATTTTTATACAACATCGACAAAGTGCCAAGTTGATATTTGACTTATTTCTAGTTAACATACGTATGCACATTTCGTTCGGTAAGCGAGCTTCGCTCACTTCCAAGTACAAAATTGTCAACTCTTAACACATTGACTTTTATTGCGCTTTTAAAAATTACCCAATCTAGAAATACATTACAGTTCAGTTTGGATGTAATTCCTTTCAAAATTGGACAAAGTCCATCACTGTGCATCAGACCATTGAGAATGGCTAGAAAAAAAATATTGATAAAAACTAAGTTGTTCCAGGGTTTAAATTCAGAGGATCAAGTCTTTCATCACCTGAAAAATATATCACGATTCTAGCCCCAGGGCTTATATGTATGTATTAATCGACTCAATTCATCATCATTTTGTGAAAAACTAAATTTCAAAGAGAGGTACAGAGTTTCACAAGGTGGTTGGGTACGTTTCATTTTCATTTGTTTCGGTTCACATCACGTTATTTCGATTTGATACGGGATAAGTATTTTTTTTCAATAAGTTGGGTTTTCTTTAAACATTAAAAAAATTGAACTACTTTTATCTCGATCGAAAGCCTTCCGTTTCAAGAAATATTTAAAGTCATTTGACACGGGTATTATCTCTCATCAAGGAATTACGCAAACTCTCCCCGTTGTTCTAGTTACAAGTGTAGTAATCGTAAATGTATGCTCTAAAATTGACTTCAGAGGTCATACAGCATAATTATTCTTAAGTTCAAGTTCATTTTTATTCACACTTATTTCTTAAACTAGCTTTCTTTGTTGACCATTGTTTTTTTCGTTTCTATCCGAAAATTGATGCTTGTTCTGCTTCGGTTGCACTCCCAAACAACATTAGATTGTTGAATGGTCGGCAGAAATCTTGTTAGCGCGAGCCACGCATTTACATCAGTACCGCCAGCTGACATATCACTCCCAGGCAACGTACGGGATGCCTTCTTACATGCATGAGACAGTAATAGAAGGTCTATTGGGCTTGTTTATTATGTAGCCAGACAATCTGTTCTATCAGTAATATATGGCCTATTGGGCTTGTTTATCGTGTAGCCAGACAATTTGTTATATCAGTAATATATGGTCTATTGGGTTTGTTTATCATGTAGCCAGACAATCTGTTCTATCAGTAATAGATGGTCTATTTGGCATGTTTATCATGTAGCCAGACAATCTGTTCTATCAGTAATAGATGGTCTATTTGGCATGTTTATCATGTAGCCAGACAATCTGCTTCTTAGTATCAGCCGCGTATGTCATTAAAATACTTTCTGTTTCCTCCATAACAGCTGGGTATTTTGTTCGTTGCTCTAATATCCTGGAAATCAATTAAAATGCCATTACAGAGACAGAAGTAAAATCACTTTACAGCAAAATGCAGTACTGCGTACTCATGCCCAGTTTGGATGCATCAATCATTTCATGGGTCTAAGTTAATAGCCATCTAATTCAACTCCCGCCCAGCCGACGTCTGAGAGACAAAACACGAAATACAGGGCAGATTGAGTGAACCATCAGACAAAAATCAGGGGAGGTGTGGCACTTTCAATTTGCAATTGTGCATAAATTTTTTTGCCACTTCAGCTCATCGCAAATTCTTTGTCGGCCATGTACATGGGCTCTGCACGATTTTTTCCCGTGTCTGTAATCAACATGCCCAGTTCTTTGCTTACATATTTTGCTTGTGACCAGGTGTTTGTAGGAGCTGCCTTTTCGCCAATTTTACTTGCACAATTTAAATGTTGCGCTATGTAAATAATGAATATCTTTGTTGTAATTGTCACTCCCTCCCCTAATTTCTAATGGTCAACTTCTTACAACATGGCAGAGAGACTTCTTTTTCAGTTTGCGAAACGGAAGGGCCGCACATAACTTTCTTCCCCTGTGGGCTGAACTGACAAAAAAATCCTACAGTAGTTCATTGAAAGATTAGTGTATAGTCTATGGAGGCAACTGCCCCCTTACCCCTAAGCTTGGTACGGTCCTGAACTGGAGGGTCTAGGACCGGTTTCCTTAGTCACTCGCGTTCATCAATATTTCAAGAGCCTATCATGCAGATCATACCACTTAGACAACGCGCCCTCTTATACAAAAGCCATCATGTTAATGTCTTTCTACAGTGTTATGACAGTTCTATACTTTAGAAGTACCTACTTACCGACTCACCGTTGTAATTATATGGCTGATTGACTGGTTGTCTGTAAATCTCTGCAGGCGAATGTTTCCGCCATTCCAGGTTCGTCTCTTTGGTCTGGAACAAAACTACAAGTACATTCTCATGATGGACTTCGTCCCCGTGGACGATAAACGTTACCGGTACGCCTTCCATAGCTCCAAGTGGCTTGTGGCGGGAAAAGCGGACCCCAGTGTGCCGGGACGTGTGCACATTCATCCTGACTCGCCATGCACTGGGGCGCAATGGATGAAACAAATAGTGTCATTTGATAAATTGAAGCTAACCAATAACCTGATGGATGACAATGGGCATGTGAGTACCGTAGCTCGGGGCACTAAATATTTTTTTGGACCTGAAAGGCGGAGCTTTTTGGAGACAGGGCGCTTATTACGTTCTCTAATGAGAAGCGCGAGACTGTCGTATAAGGAGAACACTACAGAAAAGCCTTAACCTCGATATTGCTCGCCCGAAAAGAACTGTAACGAAGACCAGTTTCTGTTTGGTGTGGGAAATAAAACACGACAAATTGCAGCTGTTGTTTATATAACAAGTTTTCAGGGGCGTTTCTTAGAATATGGGTGCTTATTGGAATACGACGGGGAAGAGGAAAAGCTATTTGGAAAAGGGGCGCTTTAATATTAAAAGGATACATTGAAAGGGGTTCTTATTGTGGAAGGAGAGCGCTAAATCGAATCATTACCGTAAGTAAACTCTTTCTTGCATTACAAGCCAGGTGTATTTTCGGTGACGTGAATACAAGTGCTGTCGTAATGTGGCACTTTATGGTTATCAAGTTGCGTCCTTTATAAATGAAAGCTCACCAACGACTTGAGTATATGAAAAAATGAACTCGCGATATAATTAGTGTTGCTAGACTAGACGCATGTGACCAAACCTAACAAAACCGTATGTAAGCAAAATTGAAAACGTCAAATCTAGGACTACTAAGCTTTAGCTATTATAGAACAAAGCTTCATTCTATATTTTGGAAACGCCAGAATATTAAAATAATATAATAATATGGGATTACGGAGGCTGTCGCGTCCAACTGAGTGCGCAATTAAAAAAAACATTTTCTTTTCCTTAAATATTGAAACGATGTGTAGGCTACAGGCTATATTTTTTTGCAACAAAAAGTGAAGTTTAGAGTACTCGAAATATATCCTGCTAAGAAATTTATAATATCAATTATGAGAGCATCCTAAGAACGCGCGAGTTCATTGGCTGCTTAGCGTGCGTGATTTTCTTTTATAATATAAATACGATAGTACGCGCGTCCTGATTGGCTAAAAAGTTGTTTTATCAGAGTATATAACATGTGATAACTATATTTTATTTATTACGTAAATACAGTAGACTTCTTTTAACTCGAATTCCCAGGGGAAATAAAAATGTCCAAGTTAGAGGGAGTTCGATTTAGCAAATATGACTGCATTGATTCTGCGCATTTTAACTTTATATCAGAGCAGTTTAAAAAAATCAAAAACCGGTCATAATGATTTGGATTAAGAATTTGTCAATACGATTTCACGTCCTTATCCGAGAAGATGTGGAGGTCTATAACTATTTGCAGTTCGAGTACGAAATTGTTTCCCAAAGGCAGCACCTTCTACTGAGTTATTTAAGACCCTGAGTGTTGGTCCGGCCGGGGTTTGAACCCACGACCTCCCGCACAACAGCGCTTAATTAACTACTGAGCTAACCGGGAGGCGGTTATGAACTTGTAGTTATAAATCCCAGTATAATTAGTTCGTTTCCTAGCCTTTGTATATGTTTTGACCCACTGAAATATTAACGAGAACAGAATATACGTTCGAGCTAGAGTCCCTACTTGCCCGTGTGTTCGAGGTGCGGCCTCAAGAATGGGGGTCCAAAGAACGATTTCGTTTAGTGCACAAATTGCGCTTCTACCCGGATAACATACACTTTTTTATGCAGCACAATTTGACGTCACTGAAAATAATTCATGTTGCAGATCATCCTAAACTCGATGCACAAGTATCAGCCTCGCTTCCATGTAGTTCTAGTGATGTCAGACAAGAATACCAATGACAACATCCAGGACGTTAATAAGGATCACATTCGCACGTTCGTCTTCCCAGAGTCGCAATTCATGGCGGTCACAGCTTATCAAAATCATATGGTATGACAGATATAGCTCCTATTCGCAGCATATTATCAGGGGTCAGGGTTAGGTGGGGTTATCGGAGGCTACTCTCATTAGGCAATCTTAATGACTTGGAGACATGCTGCATTACTGCACGACTGATTCTATAACTGCTTCAAGCGCTCAGCTATAGAATGCTATAGTAATTATCGTAACATGGGTTTTGAATTTGAAACTTGTCTCAATGAAATTATGTGCAGATTTGGGTTAATTTCATGGTGACATGAAAGCATTTGAAAATCGATTATCGATTGTAAGAATTAATCGAAAGCCGGTTCAAATGTGACGTGCGGCATAATTTTGTGCGGCACAAAATTAAAAACTTTTCAATGTCAAGAAGCTCACCAAATAAGTTTTTTCTTTTCAGTCCAAACATAGTTAATAGAGGGTAATGGTTAGGAAACCCGGCAACCTTCAAAGGGGCTAACAAAGGCGCTGCGATTTATGTTGGAAGGGGGTAAGACAAAAGATTGTGCACGGTCATAGTTCATTAGCGTCCCCTGAACGACTGAACCCACACGTTTCTATTGGCTGATTGATTAACATATTGGAATTTCTATTGTGTTTTGTGCACGGTAATGATTGAAAAAAGCGAATAAAGACATATAACAAAGAAGGTCGCTGGGTTTTATAACCATGCCACTCTATTAACTATGGTCCAAACTTGCGACCAGGTGATGGTAATAGTGTTATATATATTGATAGCCAGTAGCCAGATCTTTCCAACCTAAACATTGATTTATATTTATTGATTTATTGATTTAACTTTATTTATACACGGTAATTAACAATCAGAAGAACTGGTTTTCAGTCAAGCCGTGTAACCAACTAATTACAAATATTCTCTAAGCAATAATAATTCAAGTGCTAATTACAATATTATCAATAAACTAATTACAATATTCTAATTTAATATATAATTTATATAATACAAATAGTAAAACATAAATACATAAAATGGTGACAAAGAACAACTAACAGTTAATAAGAAGTGCATGGCTAAAGATATATAACTAATAATGTATAATTCCCCCAAAAAAGCTAAGTTAACTCATTATATTTACTTTTAAAAGAATTTAAGATTTGAGCATGACGAATAGTATCAGGAAGGCTATTATTCCATGATGCTGCACCGCTTTATATCGAGAAATACAGCTGTGAAATGTTTTCCAAGACATAGTACGACAATCCAAATTGACTATCGATCAAAATATTTAACGGCAGAGCTGATTGAAATATAGCACTGTCTGCCTTCATATATAAGCAAATAAATGCTTTTGTGACTACATCTCGACTACTATTGATATTTTACTACTACTACAACTACTGCTACTACTGCTAGTACGTACTGCCACTGCTACTACTACTGCTACTGCTACTACCACCACCACCACTACTACTACTACTACTACTACTGTTAATATACTACTACTACTACTACTACTACTACTACCGTTAATGTAATACTACTACTCATTACTCTTCTTTTCTATACTACTGCAATAAAAACAAGAACTATTATATTACTAAGGCTACTATTACTCTACTGCTATTATTCCATACGGTTATTACTTCTACAACGTAACAACAACTATTACTGCTACTTATACGACTAAAGCTACTTTTACTCTGACTATACTACTGTAACAACAACAAATTATATTAATTTTTACTGTTACAGTATTCTAGTATGGGCTATTATCAATGATGCACAGTTCAGCCATTGGATAAAGCAATGGTTTTGGCCCCAGTAGCCTCACACTGGTGGGTTTCAGAACGAGTCTACCGGACGAAAACAAAAGTTTTTATTCTCCTGGGACTCAACATGGCCGCCGTGTGATAAAAGCCCATACTACTATTATACAACAACAACAACTACTACCACTGCTATTATTATTGTTATTATTATTATGACATGTTTATGCTAGCTAAAAGTAATTAAACTGCTCGATCAATCTTAGTTACCATCTGGCCCTATGTCAACGTACTAATGAGCTCTTGGTAGAGTTGTTGAATAGATAGCGACCCAGCAGCCAATCAAATTGTAGGAAATGTGGTGCGATTGTAGCTAGTGCTCGGACATGGTAATACCTTGTCACAAACCAGGACATATTAATTATTTTAGGCAAAATATTGTTTCGTTATCAAAATGAAGATCGTAAAGACTATTTGAATTATTTACATTAATAAAACGTTTGACATGAAACCCGTCAAAACTGAGGCTTGAAGGCGAAACTGACCCCGAAAGTTGGCCTTGGACAAGAGGCAGTTCTCTTCTCGGTGAAACGTTTATTGAACTATGTACAAAATATTAGAGCTACTGCGAAAAATAATCAAATTCAAGGACCCTTGGTTTCTATTAGCATATTCTACCTTCTGTCTTCACAGATATCAGGAATATTCGCTTTAACCATGAATCATCGATTTCTTGCAGATAACTCAACTGAAAATCGCTAGTAACCCCTTTGCCAAAGGCTTCCGAGATTGTGATCCAGACGACTGGTGAGTATAGAGGGCTAGTTAATAAGCCAGTTGGCTGCCAAGGGGAAAACTCAGCTCGAAAATCACTCGGTCTTATCTTGAAAAGCGTCTTGAAGCTGAAGTGGTAAATAAAAGATTTCACACTCTCGCCGAGTATAATAAAGATCTCTTGGAGTATTGTTTTACATTTGCGGTGTCGATTCTATTAACAGCTTTACATAATGACAGAGGGTGCTCAGTTATTAAGATGCAATCACTATAGTTAGTCTACTAAGTGATTTTTGAACGGCGTGGCAGTCTAATGAGTTAAACTGAGACAATATTCTGGGGATTGTTGCGTCGGTGCGTTGGAATTTTATTCTTCAAGCCTCGAGGCAAACCACGCGAGATAAATAGACATATACGATGACCTGTAATCAGGTAGAATGCAGAGCTGTGCTAAGAATGTTGGCAAAATGTCCGCTACAAATTGGAGACCTCTAGGTCAAACGATGCTTTAATTGTCTTCTTTTGTGCGTTTCTCTGATGACCGTGCATCCAAAGAAATAAAGAGTGCAATCGAATTAAATCTTCACGGATATTAGAAATAAACTATATAAATATCACATTGGGTAAAATGCTGTGATATGTATTTTTTAAACTGTCTTGATAAAAAGTACTTGTGCAGTCTGGTGGACAGATTAAAGTGGATTTATAAAAGGCGTATTCTAGCAGCTTCATTTCAGTTATGGGTACTGCCTGTCAGTCTAGACTGGAAAAAATAAAGTGAAGCAAAATAAGTGCCTTCACTCAATTTTGTTTGGACAATATATAGAACAGAAAATTCCACCCCCTATTTTCAACTTCTAGAAATCTTAAAACTTGAGAATATTTTTAACCTCAAAATATCATCTCTTGTTCGTATAGCTTTTAGTTAAAAAAACATGACGTCCCAGGGTAGTTCATTCCACATCTACATCATCGTCCCCATCTTCATCATTTTCGATAACGTTCACCTCGTCATTGGCCTCTTCCTGGTCGGACATAGTGATATCTTGAGGAGGAGGGGGCGCTTATTTCAAATTTCGTGTTCAAGGGGGCGCTTAATCGAGGGGGGGGGGGCGCTTATTCGATAAAATACGGTATGTGAAAATAGGAATTCCTGCTGTCCTCTCTGATTTAATCCTTTCTGCATCTGAAGTTCATCATCATAACACTAGATATACTTCTAAACGAAGCCTATACAGACCAGCTTCCAGAACAAATTATGGCTTAACTAGATTCAAAGTAATATAGCATCAAAGATATGGAAGTAGTACTAACAATGATTAAATCCTTACCTCACAAGAGTTAAAAGAAAACAGTATAAGCTCTTTCTTCTTGGCAATCAGTTATGATAGAACAACAAATGTACTACTATTATCATTATACGTGTATATCTTTGACAGACTGAACATTATAAACAACACATTATTATGTAAATTTAATCAAGCTTATGTAATTACGTAATAAAGGCGTGAAAAAATATAATTGACGAGTAAAAATTCCCAGCCGTATTACGCAACTCTTCGTGTAATGAAGTCCAATGTCGGGGCGGGCGCGCACTGAAAAAAGTCTTTTTCGCGCGCTAAAAGCTGGTTGGCTGTTACTCAAACAGCCCCATTTCGATTGGCTCGCGCGCTTACAAAACCTTTTTAAGTGTCGAATAAACCTGTGCAAACCGGTTTGTGACCCGTGTAATACGGTCTCATAGAGCAGATTTCGTATGAGTTGGACAAACTACAGCACTGCCTACAGCACGGTTACTGTACGGAATGCCGTGACGTTGAAATGGTGTGACGTTGAAATGGTTTCCCATTGTTTGTGTCCTGCTGATCCAATCAAATCACAGAACTACGGCACAGCACATCTACAGCACGGCTACAGCACGGTTACGGACATGCCGTAGTTTGTCACACTCAAACGAAATCTGCTCTATTTGCACTCGTTTTAGTCCGTATTTGCATTCGAAAACACCAAGTCGTATAATAATAAATCGTATGATTTACCCACATAGCACTGAGGAGCTACAGGTAGCTCGTTTTATATGTGCACGTTCACTCGGTGTTCCCCTAAAGCAACCTTCCTTCGTCGCATAGTCCTAGATGTTAGACAGCGTGTCTAACATCTGCTTGCCTGATTAGTTAATGAATCTCTCAATTCACAACTCTCCACTCGAGACAAAACCACATACACGACTTTCATAATGGCCGCCTCCTAATTTGCATATGTGATTTTCCGTTTCGGTTGTTTACCCACATTTATAGAAAATTTGAACATTGCCATGTGAAAGAGCATGTCGACATTAGTGAACTTGTGAAAGTTGAGTGCTGTAGCTTAAAAAGCAATGAAGTTACAGCAAAGTTGAAATTAGAGAGATTTGTATGAGAAAAACAACGGACGCCTTACTAGCCTCGCTTTCATGTTTTTCTGCATTAGAAATGCTCATAGCTCAACAGCAATTCTCCACATTGCTCTAAAACTCAAAAATATTACTAGTTTTAATGTGATCTTTCATGTGGTAGCATTGGTTTCCCTCTACAGATTTATCTTCCAAATTATGCAAATTAGGAGGCGGCCATTATGAAAGTCGTGTATAGAGCGGCCACAGGTGTCCCAAGCTCTGTAAGTGGCAATATTTACTAGCATTTGTATGGGATTTTTTAGTCTTGGATTTTCGAAACTAATATTGAATAAATGAACTGCTGGAGTAAAAACGCACCCAAAAACGCTGAAATTGCAACCACAGACAGTCCATGGACAAATAAACATCCAGTAAGTATTGTCGCTTTTTATTCAATTTTAGTACTAAAACATCCCATACAAATGCTAGTAAATATTGCCACTTACAGAGCTTCGGTCACCTGTGGAGCGACAAAACACGAACAGTGGGAACCAAGAAAAATCGAGGGAGTTTCGCAGTTTATTTGAAGTTGACAGTACACACTTAAAATTGGTGAACGACTTACTGTGCATCATTTAAAGGGCCAGGGGCACCCAACGAACTGTTCTGCAAAATATCTGTTCTGCAACGCACATTAGCTGGCAATTTCTGCAAAATCAGATTTTTCAGCTGGAAAATTCTTCGTTACTGAATTTTAAAAATGACTGGAAAGTTCTTCAACTTGCTTTAAGCTGAGAAATTCTTCGTATCGCTTTCAGCTGGGAAATTCTTCATATCACTTTTAACATTCCCGAAAGGTATTTTTATTTGTTTACCTGAAAATAAAAAAAAGAGTTTACCAGCTCAGCTGGGAAACATTATCTGTTCTGCAAAAGTTTACTTTAATGTCTCCTGGGAATTTCTGCACACATCTTTACAGCTGGGAGATTTTTCAAGAGAGGTAGGGGTTAGGGTTGGATATTGACCATGTAACGAGGTTAATAGTTATCATTTTGATAAAATTGATTACGTAGTACTGTGCGACTACTGTAACCGGGGCCACTTAAACAACGAGAACCAATCACCGTGAGCCGGGGTGGCGCAGTGGTTAAGCGCATCGCCTTTCACCTCTGTGGTCCAGGTTCTATTCCCGGACGCGGCGCCATATGTGAGTCAGTTGAGTTTGTTGGTATCTCGCCATTGCTCCGGGTTTTTTTCTCCTGGTTCTCCGGTTTTCCTCCCTCCGCAAAAACCAACACGCTAAATTCCAATTCGATCTGAGGATTAGCGGGGTCCTGACTTTAATCAGCCCCCATGGTTGTTTCAGGTCTCGTTACTTAGAAATTCAGAGAATTGCAGAATGAAAACAAAACAATTCCAACATACGGTTATTTCAGCCAATCAACGTAGAGTATATACAAGACACTGATTAGCATTTTAACTTGCTCAAGATTCAATCCTATAAAAGGCAAATTTGGTGGACTAGTTTTGAAGTCGAAGTCTTTTGAATGAAGAAAATCGCATGGATATGCTAGGATTAGTAAGCTGGAATGCTTAACTATTATCGTTTTGCAATGTGTTTAGTTCTCGTTGTCTAAGGCCTACTTAAGTCGCGCCGATCCTATTAAAAAATAGGTTCGGTAGAAGATCGACTTAGGGCCGACGTGGCAGCAAACGTCGAACCGTTATGTCGATCTTAATTCACTTGCGCCTAATTAAATCACCGGAACTAACACGTGTCCTGGCGCATTTCACTTTTCGCCCGCGGCTAGTGATATGGCGAAATACAGCGCTCGGTCGAATAGATTAAAGAAAGGACTTTCTGTGGAAAATGATTGTTCAAACAGAAACAGAAGAATGGCGTTCTACACAGCACTTGGTGTCGTGTATAGGAGACGATGGTTGTCATGACCACTGCAAGTGGCGTTATTGGCCATGTTTCTAGCGGTTGCGATTCACACATTGAAACCTCTGTTAATAGTCGATCATGCCGCAGTTTTCAACGACATTCTGGATGGTTTGACTTCAAATGGTAGAAGAGTTTCAAAGCGAGCTATATCGCAACATTCACAATAGCCAATGCTTCTGCCGGCATTCCAGCCAGACACGTCTTCAATACTTTCGAATACTGAGCATTTATTACGAAAGGGCATTTCGCATTTAAGTCAAATCTATTTTGTGACGTTAAAGCACGAACTACTCATTTCCGGCAGAGCGTCATGCGGCAATCACTTCCGATAGGCCGCCATTTCGCCTTCCCACCCTCGCCCCCCCCCCCCCCCTCCCCCCCCCCCCCCCCCAAATCAGGGGGGGGATCAGTGTTTGGGAGATGGGGGAGATGTTGTTTCCGCGGTTTTGGTACAATCCATACTATTTGCATGATTTATTTATTATTTTACATTTATGAATTTAATTCGGCGCGTGTTAAGATAGTCGTAATTCCCGAATTGGCTACTCGAACCTCATGCTGGACTCGTACCTATTGAATAGGTCGATGTCAATTGCGGCAAACGTCGTACTATCCATGAGCTTATTTCAAAATTAATAGGTTCGACTGAATTAAGTTCATGGTTAGTTCGACGTTTGCCGTAGGCCTTAGTGACATCATTTACAGCCGTCTGAAATTAAACATACTTGGAAGTGAACCATTATCTACTTGGAGCTTCGCTTATATGTTTGACTATAAGTGGCCATTCACTGATTAGGCTTTGACTAGCCACCTTTCGATATATGCATCCCTTGTCACGCGATATATGCTTCACTTGTCACGTGTCACGCACAAAGGTTTCAATATGAGGCTCCGAGACAAATTAAATTTATTATTTTCTCAAAGAATAGAAACATTAACCTACCCAGGAGCCTCACCGATTCAGGAGGCCTCACCTCTCAAAACCTTGCATTTTATTGGACCCCATTTGGACTGCACTGACAAAGAATTCCATTGCTTTAGGGTTAGGGTTTGCGGCATTGTTTCAGGGTTAGGCATTGTTTGAATTGCTGGTTTTCACTCAATCCTCAGAGATTCAAATGACAAAGGCCATGGCGGCCATGTTGGTGCCCCAACAAAAGAATCTAACGAGGAATCTACTGTTTAAGGGCACCAACATGGCGGCTATGACGTCACGTAGGCATCTCCCGATTGTGCTCGTAAATCCTGATAAGTTGCTCCCTCGCCAAATGCCAAAAAATCGTAAGTTGCTACCTAAATTTCGAAAGTTGCTAGACATGTTACATAAATTTCACGATATTTTCACACAAACGTTATGAAAAGCTTTATTCCTTCTTAATAATTGTTAATATTGGTTAAGATAAGATAACTTGATTGAAATTTGAACAAAACTATAAAAAGTTGCCACTGGATTTTAAAAAAGTCGCTCGCAAATATGGGCGTATTTTTAGAAAACTCTTAATGGTTCATTTGACGTCTTGCTGAACGATATGTGGGATTACCTGAACAAAACTTGATAAACATCAGAAATCCGCAGAAATTGTTTTCTATCAAATTGTTACCTTTATCGTGCTTGATTTATGCTGTAAACCTGTAATTTGGTCAAAAGTTGCTCAAAAAGTTGCTCAGAAAGGCAAAAGTTGCTCGAGGTTGCTAGAACTGAAAAAAGTTGCTCCAAACTCCAAACGTTGCTCAAAAGTTGCCGAGCACAATCGGGAGATGCCTAACGTCAAGTGAAAGCCAGCAATAGCCAGTACTATGCCAGGTTCCGAGGAGGTGAAGGCCGCCCCACCGATTAAAACCTTTGTAGTGGAGCACCCATACATATAGGATAAGAGAAAAAAATGGCTGACTTCCGGTTTCCCTCGCGCCCAGACCGCGGCGAGCGATGTGCCTGAAAATGTGCTGCACCTGCGCGCGCACAGTTGAAACCAGGCGGCTCGGATCACAACCTTGGCCAGTAGCTAGTGATATTTGTTTTTAGTATATACAACACCAGTGAATATCACTTTTCGCGCGCTCTAATTGGCTTCTCAAACTGTGAATATGATTTCATATTCACTTCCGAGCGAAGCAGCGATCACCTCGCGCGAGTTTTTGTCCATTTGACAGAAAATAGTGCTCATAGCCATATTAATTCAACAATGGTGTAATACATGTTCATTGCCAAGTAAACCGAGCGCAGGCAAATCAGCACTTGGAGTAGCTATATAGTGGATAAAGGAGGGAAGACATAAATAACTATTTGGTGCTGGCTATTCACCTGCAGTGTGGCATATACTAAAACAATTATTCGCCTCAGTGCTAGTGTCGGTGATTAGTGGTGGAAGCGGCTTGGTAAATATCCTCCACTATTCACCTCCACTTCGGTGAATAATTGTTAATTATCTTCATTTTTCGTTATCTTCTTTTTGCTTCTACTCCTTCTGTACTAATTTCCCTTGATTCTACCAGACAGTTATTTTTGTGATTTTATTTCTCCTTTCTTTACATAATTTATCGTTTTATCTGGGTCGTTACCTTAGTTCAGATAATTGGGAGCTCTGCTTTTAGGCTTGCCTATATAAATATATCTACATATATTATAGAAACTACAGTTCCCCATTGTGTTTGTCTGACTATGGTTTGTTTGTGTGCGGTGTGCTAGTGTTGTTGAAGTGATGAAACAAATCCAACCATCGTCCATCATGATAGCGTCTTCATCCTCTACCAGCAGACCTCGACTTCCTAGTGATATGTATCCCCCACCCACTCGAACAGAAGCTCCAACTGACAGAGAAGTCATAATGGGTATGTAAAAACAGGCACACGAGTTGTCGTCCGCTTAGTGGTTTGATAGCTGTTTTGCTCTTTCTTTTGCATTGGTTATCAGTGCTATTATCCTCTTTATACCAACTCGTGTCCAAGTCCCAGTGAACCGGATGTCCATCCCTTTATTACCTTAAGTAGCTAGTAATAACCAAAATGGCCAGACTCTCGATAAGTAATGGAACACGGCCCATCAGTTTACGGTATAATCTGTGTTCAAACTACTTTCGTTGGTGAAAACCAATGGAAGCCATGTTTCTTTTATAAACACAAAATTAGCACTCTTATCAACCTCGTCACCAGGGTCTTCTCTCGGAGTAGCCGCCATCTTGGATCTGACCGAGAAGACCCTGGGGACGAGGTTGCACTCTTATTAGATGTTTTGGACCAATCAGAGTTATTGTTATACCCACTCCATAAATTCAACGTACCTTCAACATGTCTTTCCTCTTTATGCATTTCCTCCCCTACCCTCCTTCTTGTAGGTAATTCAGGCCCGTAGCCAGACCAACTTTTTTAACCGATGCATTTTTCTACATTAGATTTTCTGCGAGATACCATGTATAACTAATTGCCTTATTACACGACATTCGCGACGTCTTAATTTCGCGATTTTGGGAAGGTGATATTTCGTGACCCTCTTTTTTTACGATGTTGTGAATTCGTAGAAACAAATTGTAGAAGCTAACCAGATGGGAGTCACATTTTTGAACGACCTTTTAATTTCGATTTTTTGAAAATCGCGAAATTAAAGTGTCGCTAAAATTGCATGTAATTTATATAATTCCGCGTTTCGGTGTAGAATTAAAGGAAGAGACATACTAAAAGTAGCTTTCCGACTATTTTCCGAATTTTGGAAGAGGGACGTGTAGGATTTCAAGGTAGTCTAATTTTGGAATAAGTAAAAAAAAAACGCCCTTAATCTTATGGAAAGAAATTTAATTAAAGCAATGAAACAAGTCCGCCGTTAAATGACTAAATTAAGGCTCACGGTGAATCTGTTCTCTACACAGACCCTCACGGTAATATGGTTAACGATCTATCATTACAAAATATGGAAAAACCCTACCAGATACCCGTGATGTCATCACCCACAAACGTTACCATCCCGGGAGGGATGGGGATTATTAGTCCTACGATGACGTCGCCGGTCATGCATCCAACGTCCCCCGTCGTCTCTACCGCAGTGTACCGGGGATTTCCCTCACTCAGGGATCATCGCAATTCCCCGTACCCAATGCACATATCTCGATACGGTCCTCCTCCACCCGAAGCTTTACATTATCAGTCTCTTCCCTCCTTACCACCGAACGCAGGGAACAATCAATGACCGGCAATAACATGGAATTTCGCATCAAAAACTTAGTGTACTATGAATCAAAGATATATATATTGTTGCACTAAGATGGCGAAATATTTTTCTCGGTAACAGTCACAATCCCTGGAATCCAGAGGCCTTCTAATATAGAGGAAAAAGCGGAGAGAGCGAGAGAGAAAGGAAAACCTCGAAGCGAAGATAAGAGAAGAAAGGCCTCTGGCCAATGAGAATCTCACTTCCATGCTCGTTTTGGTTGAGATTTCGAACCTCGTCTCTGATTGGCTTCTTACATTCATATCCAGTAGTGACAGTAGACATTTGATATAACGACGATTTTTATTGGCTCAGAAATGTAGACACAGAAGCGAAGTTGATAACATGGAAGTGCGGTTATCAAAGTTCGGCCATCTTGGATAGAACAATGATGTTGGCCCCAGTAGCCTCGCACTGGTGGGTTTCAGAACGAGTTTACCAGACGAAAATAAAGATTTTTATTCTCCTGGGACTCAACATGGCCGTCGCGTGATAAAAGCCCACGGCCGCGGCCAGAGGCCCTTCTTTCCCCTTCTCTCTCTCTGTTTCTTTGCGTTTTCGCGTCCTTTCTTCGTTGTTATTTTTTTCCGTAGGGCCTCTGTAAACAGGGTACAGTCACAACAAACACACAAAAGAACCTTCCACGCACCTTGTTTATTGCACTAGATCGCTAAATATACATGTATGTTTGCAATCACGTTTTCATAGGTGTGACAAAAATGGTTAATGGCTTTGGGACCGATTGTATATTACGTCTCAAGGGGGTGGTGTTTTTCCGAAAGAAATATTAAATGAAATTTGCACACCCTAAAAATCCAACCCCCTCTCTCTCGCACGATATAGAAATGTTTACTCCCACCCCTCCCCTTGGGAAAAATATTAAACACCAGTCCCAGATATCCGAACTATTTAATACCAGATTACAATTTAATCACTATAGCGAGCTACCTGTGGTACTCGCTCAATCCTGTTTTTCCCGTGTTTTTCAGTTCTTGGAATTATTTTACTGCATGAGAAAATTCACCTGTTATTCAAATTTCTCTTCGCCTTCCTAAACATTTATATCTGCATAGCCGTAGACACCTTTCTCAAACCTTTACCCAAACGATCGGTCCCTTACTTAAAAGAAGAACTGCTTTTAATTCAATGAAATTTGTACATTTGCTTGTGCACAAATATGATCCTCGTGCTGATAGACTTTGCCGTAATTCTCAGTGGTTTAAATATTTTTTTAAACACTTAAAAAAGCTCGCAAGCTGTATTATATTGTATTACATTATTACAATTTATTGATCGTAGAGCATTCAATATTCATATACTGATTCTCAGTGGCGTAGGGAGGGGGGCGAGGGGGAGTGAGGGGGGAGGAGGAAGTCCCCCCCCCCCCCTCTCCCTCTACCCAGTCCCAGAAGAGTGATTGACAGCAGTCATCAATGAAAATGTCCCAGAATTCATTATTTTGCCCCTCAAGTTTTCCACAATTTTCAGGACCACCCCTGCTGCTTCTGCACCAACAGTAACAAATGCAAAATGCAAATGGTCAGATTGGTATTTTGGAATCCCGTACAATAGAGAATTGCAGTAATCGATGTGGGATGTCACAAATGCGTGCACCAAGATTTTCATGGAGTCCTCTGATAAGTATTTTCTTATCTGTCTGATGTGATACAAGTTACGGAAGGCCTTGCTGCAAACCTTACCAACATGCGTTTTCATGGACATGTGCTCGTCGAACCAAGCACCAAGGTTGCGTACGGTATTCACCGGAGACACGTTCACTTCTCCAACCCTCAGCTCATCAATAGACGACTTGGACAGCTGATGACGAGAGCCGATGATGATGAACTCTGTCTTACTGTCATTAATAAGAAGACGGTGATGGACCATCCATGCTCGGACATTATTGACACAGTCCTCCATGGCCTTCACGGCGGTATCCTGAGCCGTTGAAGCAGTAGGATGGGGTTTGAACGACAGATACAATTGAGTATCGTCAGCGTAGCCATGAACGGAAGGTAGGTGCTTGCAATGGATACAACTCTGAACAACCCTGACGCGTAAAGCAGGAATAATATGGGACCCAAGCAGCTGCCTTGAGGAACTCCAGATGACAGGTCAAAGACAGAGGACTTGTTAAAGATAGGATCCTTCAACCCCCTTTTTTAACCCCTGCCGAAGTTACTCATCTTGCCCCTTTCAAACAAGCACATGTAGGACAAAATAATTCCTGTTAAGTGCTCCCTTCTTTCACGAACAACTTGAATACCCACACTACCCCTCCCCAAAAATAATGAATGGTCCCTTACTGCGTGACTTCTGTGAAGCCTTGGCAACCGCATTCTATTTCCTAAACTAAAGTTCAGCTATAAATTGTTATTACCTCTGCTGAAAAATTCAAAGCCTAATCCTTAAAAGTTGCTATCCTTCTTGAATGCGAAAAGAATATATATATACTATATATCATAGCCAGAGATTAAAAACGTTCGTTGCGGATACATGTATCCACAGGTAATCGAAGCGCAAGCTGGAAAAGTATCCGTACGTAGTAAAGGGGCTATGTCATGGTGTTGTGCATGTTTGAGTCGATGTACGGTTGGTATCGTCGTCTCTTAATTTCCTACAAACAATTATTAAAAGTTCCCATCCGTGTGTACATTTTAACGTTTACTTGGTTGAACGTTGTGCGCGTTTAACTGCGTGTATTTTATTAAATGAACACGTTGAACTGTCGTAATTGTATGTGGATCGATAGAGCCCAATCCCACATATTTGTGCAAACATGTCATATCGCTATTTTAGTCTTATGCGGCAGTTTTCAGTTTCCTTGCTTGTTAACAGCAGAAAACACAGGGCGAAAATAAATGTTTCCGTTGACAGAAATACGACGGAATCGTGTGGAAACGTTTAAGTTTCCGTTGCCGTATTCATTAATATCCGTGCACTTAATCATATGTTTAAGTCACGTTTCCGTTACACCGTAAACGTCGGAAACGAAAAACCGCACTGTTTCCGTCATGCCTTTACGGTGGCAGAAATTCAGGTTTACGAACAAACGTATACCTATGTCCACGGTAATGTATACCTATGTATACGTGACGTTTAAGGTTAGCTCTAGCGTGACTTTTGTCATCGTAAACTCATGATTTTTGGAATATGCGTTTTATTAACTTTGTGACTTTCTTTTGCTTCTTCGTTAACTTTTTTTTTGAAGACCATGACAAGATATTTTAAAGGGGAACTCAACCCTAAAATCAACCCAATGTCTATACAAACATGTATTCGAAATAAATAGGTTCTGCTATTTAATTTGTCTGTGTTGCGCGTCTAGCAAGAGAAAATCCGAAAACCTTCCTCACAGCCTCCGGTATGTACAGACGGCTCAAGTCTTGTAATTTGTGACGTAGTATACGGGGAATAAATTAGTTTTGCCATGCCGTCCCCTACATTGAATAGCAGGCCTAATGGCTTCTAATTGCGGACCATTGTGCTTTCTTTGTGCTAGAGGTGTGATCGTTCTTCCTTGGTATGTGTGACGTACGTTATGGGGAAATTTGCACTGAATTGAGCCGCCACACAATATAGATTTTTCAGCGGAAAATCGAACTTGGAGACTAATTTTCTCCTCATAGACGCGCAACACAGAAAAATAAAATATCAGAACTTATTTATTTAGAATACATCATTGTAAAGACGTTGGGTTGATTTTAGGGTTTAGTTCTCCTTTAAATATATAGCTAGATATTTCAACATCAGTAAATACTCAAGATTTTACATAACACTTCATCTTTTATTATATCAGGAAACAGTGTTATCATAAAACATTAAAAAAACACTTAACAACTAATCACTTTATAGAGTTAGTTAATGCTATGAGCAATGTTCATGGCAACGCACATGGAAACAAAAGCGTGATCGAGGAAACATAAAAGGGAACATTTGGTCCAGGGTTGCCGTACTAAAAACCTATTAAGCTTAAGACTGCCATTATTATATAGCTGGACTAATTGAATAATTAGAAATATGACGGTATTCAAAAACCTTTATTACGAGTACACAAAGACTACTCAAATCTAGATTTTTTTTAAATTTGTATTTCTAAGGTCAGCTGTATTGAATCATCTGCGCCAAAATTAGTTTTTTTCACTTTTAAATCAAATTTATTTACAGAAGATTTGGTGTTCGGGTTTTAGTGGGGCAAAAAACGAATTCCGGATTGAAGACGACTCAGCAAACAAATGACGGTTATTAATGAAAGGTATCTGATTCTGGACAGATATAAATCGCAAACATGAAAACTGGGTTTAGGAGCAACTTTTCTCTCGCAAAACTGGTTTCGGTCCGGTTCCGGTTCCATGGTCACACATACCCACTTATCATATAACTGAGCCCTGCTGGAAACTAACATAGCTGACTGAATGATCACAATTTTCTGCAAAGCGTGCACGTATTTCTTAATTGTACGGGAGATATTCTTTACTGCAGTGCCCCTCAACCCTTTTGCAATTTTTATATATATGAAACTTTGAAAGGTTTTGAGTACTTCTGCGAAGAAATTTTTGGCTTACAGAGGATACTCTATGTTCTAGGCTTGTTTGAAATGGTGAAAATGTGACCTCTCCTGAACCATTACCGTGTAAGAAAAAGCCTGGGTCGATTCCCTATCTTACGTCATCCAATTCATTCGACTTTGCAATAACTTGAATAAATATTTAGTATTTTGTCTAAAATAGCTGTTTTCTTTACTAAAATCTCACAGACTGTGTATATTCTCTATATATCGATGCTGTTGTGATAGAAAGGCGTCATGGACAATAATGCATTAATGAGGTGACGTAAGATAGGGAATCGACCCAGGCTTTTTCTTACACGGTAATGGGCCAAGAGAGGTCACATTTTCACCATTTCAAACAAGCCTAGAACATAGAGTATCCTCTGTAAGCCAAAAATTTCTTCGCAGAAGTACTCGAAACCTTTCAAAGTTTCATATATATAAAAATTGCAAAAGGGTTGAGGGGCACTTTAATCATTATATTATGTTTTTCGTGCAAAGCATTGTTACCAAACTGCAATTAAAAAATTAGGTTTAAAGTGCCAATGAAATGAAAGACATGCGTACCTTAGTCACTTTGTGAAATTAAAAATCAATTTGGAGAGCGCGAACATATATTTCTTTCATATTGAAGTCAAAACTTGCCGATATCAGACGACAATTATTATGCCGTCAAAGCTTGCTAATCACATGCGTGACGTCACTAGGTCTGCGTATTTATATTCGTCTCAATAAATACTACAATCTAAATGCATTTTTGCCCAATTTTCATTCTAAATATGTCTTACTTAGAGAAACCTGGACGTTGGTGACGTTGGCCATATTTTTTTCAAATAAAAACTTTGCCGTTGGTCATGTTTTTACTTTTGTGAATAAAATACGCAGACCAAGTGACGTCACGCATGTGATTAGCATATATTTAAAGGCATAAAAATTGTCGCCTGATTTTGGCATTGAATTTAATAAAATAAATACGGGATCGATTTTGTTCACTTCATTGGCACTTTAAGTGTTTTTTATTATTTAATGTAAAAAAAACTTCTCAGTTGTTGAATATGAGATTATTGAAGTTATATAGCTATCTAATATACCCTATTTAACTGCTGGATATTCTAGTACCATTTTGCAACCCAAGCGGGCATATATTTTGGGGTTTTAGGCGAGTTGATTTTTGGCTGAAATAACTACATTTTACACGCGCAGCGAGCCGTTTCGTTGCGCTGAGGTTAAGTTCTCTTTTATCTGATCGTCGATGGCCTAGCTTCTTCAGTGATATATGTTATAGAGTTTAGTCCTCTCCTCTCGGAGAACGTATCTTTCAGGGTTTTAAGACATGCTGAAACTACTTAATGAATAGGTTAAATAAAGAGGTTAAATGTAGTTTTTCTGAAAATCTCTCGCAATTTCTTTCAAGCTAGAGGTCGTTTATATATTTATTTTCACATTTTATTCTTTGTTTGCTTTTGTTTTCTCGCTCTATTTCAATAATATAATAATAATATAATCGTCATGCTGTTCATTCTCTTATTTCTTACTGCGTATGCTCGACGAAATCGTAAGTCTCTGGAAAACTCTACATATGCAAAAATGAGGGTTGTAGCCAAAATATGGCTACAGTCCTCACAGCGCATGCTAAAAACTCCAGAAACGAAATGGCGGACAACTCGATATTTTAACTGGCGTTAGAGTTTGCTATTAGAAAGGCAGGGAAAGACTGTATTTTCAGTAGTTAGTATAGGTAATCAAATGGGGACGAGTGAAATTAGGGATGAATTTCACGCGTGTTAGTCAAAATCGAAGTAATTTACCAAACCGCTTCGGCGATTCATCCATAATTTATCCATAATATTATCAATTACGATCCAGAAAAACATTATTTTAAGCGCGCGTAGGCGGCGTTTGAAATTTCACATGTGAAATTACATACTACGCGTGAAATTACAAGTTGAAATTAGGGATTGTGGTATTAATATTGAAAACTCGTTACTTGGCGAAATTATTTGACCTAACTTCAGACACGCTTGTGTTCGTCCGACATTTTTTGCAAATCAATTAATTACGCACACACGCACGTGCTATGTCGTCATTCATCTGTATTGTTTTATAAAACACCAATCAGGGCTTTCTAAATTCTGGAGTTTCCCAGAGCCTTACGATTTCGTCGAGCATGCGCAGTAATAAATAAGAGAAAAGTCTGGGGTCGAGAATGCATGTTGGTATACTTACTCTGTTGAGCGTATAGGTGTTCCTGTGGTCCTGAAACTTTTGATTCTTTCTCCTGGCGTTGTCGTTAATTAATCAATTATTGCTGCCGCAGCGAGCGAGCAAGGCAGCAGTTCTAATCTGTAAGCTGGTCGAAATCTCGATTTCTTTTTTTGTACCACAATGCATCACTTCTATTGTGTTTTTTTACCACACTGCTTTGCACGGATCTGATCGTCACGTGACATTACACAAGGTGGAATCTGCATTGTTTGAGCTAACTACGTTCAACCGTTCTTTAATGCATTTCTGTGTATGCAATCCTTGTGTAATCATGAATTTGTTGAAGTGTAGATGTGTAGGCGAACTCTTTCTAACCCTGTGTATACTATCAGTTTCCAAAGAGCAAGATCTCTCCTGTTATCGTTGGTGAGCAGCAAATAATGTTCTTCTATTGGCTTCGTAGCCTGAATTTCAGCCGTCTCCTCTAACCAGAGGAGACGGCTGAAATTCAGGCTATTGGCTTCGCAGCCAATTCAAAATACAATTAGCATTTACAATTACATTCTCAATTACAGTTGATTTCCGGTGTTTAAACTTCACCGAGGATAACAGCAGTTTGTTGTGCCGGGAATCTTAAAAGTAAGTAAGTAAGTAACTTTATTTAAGTGTCAAATGTATTTAGCTTTGCAACTAATTGGGGACACTAGTCCTACGATTTTACGTCCTTATCCGAGAAGACGTTAAGGTCTAACCATTTGCAGTTGTTTCACAAATTAAGGCAGCACCTTCACTCAGTTATTTTAAGACCCTGAGTGTTGGTCCGGCCGGGGTTTGAACCCGCGACCTCCCGCACGACAGACCGGAGCATACCACTGAGCTAACCGGCATTTAAAAAAAAATGGCTGGAATTGGTAGGCCCAGGAAATTTACCGGTAGATCGTTGATATGTCGGGACAAAATGAAAATAAATCATGTACAGCTCAAACAGGATTCATCTAACACCTTGGCATTTTTATCACCCAGTAATCTATTTTCCTGCCAAAGTGCTACTGTAGGTTCTCTTCTAATTCACTTCCTTAACTGAGCGGAGCAGCATTCACTACCTGTTAGGTATACTAATTATTTAAAAAGCGTGAAATATTACAGAGAAAGGTGATGGAAATGTCATTTTACCTGAATGCTATTCGGCCGCTCAAAGACGGCCAAACTGCATCGACTAGCTACCCGCTCAAAGACGGATGGCCCGTCGAAGACAGAAATTAATCCCCGTAATTGTTAAAAAGCGTGAAATATTACAGAGAAAAGTGATGGAAATGTCATTTTACCTGAATGCTATTCGGCCGCTCAAAGACGGCCAAACTGCATCGACTAGCTACCCGCTCAAAGACGGATGGCCCGACGAAGACAGAAAGTCATTCCCCTAATTGTTAAAAAGCGTGAAATATTACAGAGAAAGGTGATGGAAATGTCATTTTGCCTCAATGCTATTCGGCAGCTCAAAGACGACCAAGCCGCACCGACTAGCTACCCGCTCAAAGACGGATGGCCCGTCGAAGACATAATTTCATTCCCCTAATTAGTTAAAAAGCGTCGGCAAATATTACAGAGTAAGGACAAAGGTGTAGAAATGTCATTTTGCCTGAATGCTATTCGGCCGCTCAAGGACGGCAAAACCGCACCGACTAGCTACCCGCTCAAAGACGGATGGCCCGTCGAAGACATAATTTCATTCCCCTAATTAGTTAAAAAGCGTCGGCAAATATTACAGAGAAAGGTGATAGAAATATAATTTTGCCTGAATGCTATTCGGCCGCTCAAGGACGGCCAAACCGCACCGACTAACTACCCGCTCAAAGACGGATGGCCCGTCGAAGACAATTTCATTCCCCTAATTATATTAGCTATAAAGCGTCAACTATTACAGAGAAAGGTGATAGAAATATAATTTTGCCTGAATGCTATTCGGCCGCTCAAGGACGGCCAAACCGCACCGACTAACTACCCGCTCAAAGACGGATGGCCCGTCGAAGACAATTTCATTCCCCTAATTATATTAGCTATAAAGCGTCAAATATTACAGAGAAAGGTGATAGAAATATAATTTTGCCTGAATGCTATTCGGCCGCTCAAGGACGGCCAAACCGCACCGACTAACTACCCGCTCAAAGACGGATGGCCCGTCGAAGACAATTTCATTCCCCTAATTATATTAGCTATAAAGCGTCAACTATTACAGAGAAAGGTGATAGAAATATTATTTTATCTATATGCTATTCGACCGCTCAAAGACGGTCAAACTCGTAGTTGGCTTGCTTTTCATTATCCTTCCCCACAGTTCCATTTACACTTTGAAATTTATCGTTTTGTGACAGTTCAAGGTATACCTTGTGCACGGATTTCTGTAAATAAGTGGAATATAAAATATGTTAGTATTAAATCCATGAACATAAAACTTTATTCGCTGCCGTTTGATTTAAAGAAAACACTGGCGTTTTTCTCTCTAAAGATAATACAACTTGAATATTACTTCATTTTGTTAATCGCGCGAGCCAACTTATGATCTTTTAGCCGTAAAATGTGAAATCAATTAGATCTGCGAGTGCTCTATTATTGATATCATCAATCGTTTTCTTCTTGACATGACAAGAAATCTCTTCCTACCGTGACTTAATTTCTTTGTTTGCTACCTCATTAACTGGTCATTTTCTCTATCTTGACAGGGCATTTTGTCATATTATAAGATCATTCGGCTCTTAACCTTAATAAATATATTGCTACTGTGACATTAAAATGTCTTTACCAGTTTTCTTTACCAGTTATGTTTCTGCCGGTGAGATGAAGTACTTTATACCTTCAGGAAATAGTTTTACTGTTTTATCTTAAAAATATTCTGTTATGAAAATAATGGTTAGCATTCGTTTGACCCCCATCTCGTACCCAGACCCCATTTGTTTCTTACTGCGCATGCTCGACGAAAAAATAGGGCTCTGGAATAATCCGATTTTTGTGTATTTTGATTGGCTGTTCTGAACAATGCAATTTCACCGGAAGTCAAACATAAAGCATTTCTGGAGGGTTAATTTATTTGGACAAAGGCATTGGAAATTAGGGCCGGGTTATCTAAACGCTAAAAACCGTTGGATTTTACCTAAATGGATGCCATGCCGCTAAAAAAAAATCAGGGATTCTTAGATATGTAATTGTATCCACTCGGGAGCTCATATCACTTCATCAAAAAAAAACATCGCACACAATGATAAGCATGCGTATAGTCAACGGAAGTCCGTGATTCGCGGATTTCAGGAATTGGATTATTCCAGAGCCCTATTTTTTCGTCGAGCATGCGCAGTAAGAAACAAATGGGGTCTGGGTACGAGATTTGACCCTAGATGACATTACACCTGGCCAGCGATAATTCGCATTAAGTTACAGCAAGGTATCAGTTCAGTCGTAATAACGTAAAGAACTTACATTTTTGAGTCAAATCGCTATTCGTTGGAATATAACAAAACTAAGTTTTTATAGCGAAGAGCAGTGCAAATTCGCGGGAATCAAAGCTACATATAAGATATTAAATGGCGACGAGCGTGAATATGAGCGCCAAAATTGTATACACTAGCTGCTAGTCCGGGCTGCTAGTATATCACTAGGGGCCTACATCATGGAATTGAATATAAGTAACTATAATTCACTAATGACACTATTGGTACAATTACCTTAGTTAGCTTACCGAACAAGCGGTGTCTATTTCTTGTTTCTTAGCTACCCTTTCTAGTAACTAACGCTTTTGTAACTTCTCAGGCTGCTACTTCTTAATGAGTTCTCACATCATCCCTCAAGCTTTGTAGTTCTTTAATTTCCTGCCGAGACCTTCGATTGCGTTCACATCTTCATTGGCCGACTTTAGCTGCTTCAGGTGTAAAGAATGTCTTATGCAGTCCCGGCTTCGATCCCAACCATATTAAACGACCAATGTGAAATGAAACAATGTTCAAAGACCAAAACTACAAACGAAGTGCAACACGTTCTGCAGTCGACACGGCTCGGCGAAGATACGGTAACTGATTTTCCCGCTTATTTTTCAGAGGTCAACGTCACTTATGCAATAGAGGGTAATACCAATGAGTATTTATTTTCGGTATAGTATACCCTATAACATTTCCGATCCAGGCCCACGCGGATACAACACAATGGTCCACTGATAACAGTGAACTTCGATCATCAATTAAACATTTTCTTGAACAGTTTGAAACAGTTTAAAGACGTATAATTTTAATGCAAAACCGTTTTAATTTTTACTAATGACAACAGTCGCGATATTACCACTTCTCGCTGAATGTTATATGTAGTATAGATCGTTCTCACTGACGTCACGCAAAAAATTGCGTCAAGAAAAGACTGATATCAGTAAAATACTTTTAATGTTGTGTATAGAGCAGGTAAAAATATGTAAATGACCGAAATTTTGGAGCATTAGAGTACTTCGTAACTGAGCTGTCGGACAAATAACATTCAAACAATTTAGTGTAATTTGTATGCGGCGGCCATGTTGGTGTACCTCTTTGGTACACCAAGATGGCGGCCGAAAACGTACTCTACAAATAAAGCTGATTTTCCCAGCAATATGATTAGCATTCACTTCAAAATACATTATATATCACTTTTAACGTTAAATCAAGTCAAACATTTTAAATTGGCAGGAATATATGGGTTTCCATGACATTTAGGAAACACGCTGAGCTGAGCCGTCACAAAATTTGAAATACTCTAATTCAATAACGATTCACCGTATCGACGTAAAACTTGCAAAGAATACTGAGTATACCGATACCTAAATCATATTAAAAGAACAGGGTTATCGATCCTTTAGTTTTGATTTTAGAATTTTGATGACGTCACGTGAAAACGATCTATACGTGACACCTTGTATTTGATAACTGAGATCATGTAAACAATAATTTTAATAAGAGTGTCAAGACTCAAGTTACTAATGGCTGGAATAGAATGGAGCCTTTAATATTTACTATGATTAGCTATAGACTACTCGCATGCAGTGCAGCTATTCCTTCAGTATTTTTGCCTTGGCGAAAATGACAGTTTGTTCACAGTAGCCAGAGTAATAAGGGAAGTGATCGGTTGACAGTTCATGTTTAACAACCTTTGCGTGATCTACTCGCCGGAAGCAGCGTTGATGGTCAATGAGATAAAACCTTCTCAGTTTCAAAATATTGACTTTAGAATACCCTGTCACTTTTGAAGGCACGACCTAAAAAACGATGGAACCAAGGTCTTCGGTCATGCTATTATATTGTACCATATTGTATGGTATAGTAAAGTACTGCTACCGCGGTCCGCAGTCCCGCAGTCGATGAATGTCAATGAACTTTAAGTATAGTGAAGTACTGCTACCGCGGTCCGCAGTCCCGCAGTCAATGAATGTCAATTAACTTTAAGTATTTTAAGTATAGTAAAGTACTGCTACCGCGGTCCGCAGTCCCTAACCCTAACCCTAAACCCTAACCCTAAACTGCGCGCGCAAGATTGTGACTGCGGACCACGGACCGCGGTGACAGTACTTTATGGTAGCTAAAAAAGTGACAGGGTATTCTAAAGTCTAGCCCAAATATTGCATTTGTCGACTTACTGCCTTAGCTTATTTTCATCTTAGAAAAATGTATTCGAGATCCATGCGCTTCAAGCTGACGAAAATAGACTGCCGTTTTACAAATATCGTAGGCACTGTAGAAAAACCTTAGAAAACAGTAATTTTATGAGCACAAGCAAAGTTATATGCCCAATGACAACACATCTCTCTTGAATAGTTACAAATTAATTAATAGAATTAGCATTGTTCAAGTATTGAGATACCAGAAGTAGCTTAAAAAAACTGATCGAGCCTGGAGTCTGGTCACGGAACGAAAAAAGAAAAAAAGTGAGAAATATATACAACAAAGTGTGTATTATCACACACAATACAAATAACACTCAATACTTATAAGTAATGATTACAACATACAGGTAACCAGGGGCGTAGCTTCCCGTACGCATATACGCACGTGCGTACACTTTGAGACGAAAATTCCCTGTTTTTTATGAGAGAGGCCCCACAAAATCGGTAGCTACTGCACTTGCGCGTACAACTTGAAAATGCCAAGCTACGCTCCTGGTAACACAGTTGGGAGATACAAGATTTGGAAGAGAAGATGAGCTTAAAAATAATAATTAATAGTTCTCTATGACTATGAGTTGTTTTTGTAGTCTAGATTTAAAGAGTTTTCTTGACTGAATATTCTTACTTTCTTCGGAAAGTGAATTCCAGATTACAGTATCTTGATATCTTAAACTAAATTTACCATAATTAGTTTGAACAGTTGCAATATAATATGATGATTTTGAGCCAAGATATTTGGCTCAGAGAACATAGTTTTGTAGACTATCAGTTTCCTCAGTTTACGTCAAACGCAATCACAACGGAAATGTCTATTTCAATGTTTACGTCGGTATTCGACGTATACAAAGACGGAAATTTAAAGGAAATACTTTTTCTGACAAAACCCATTTCCGTATACTTAAACGTGACGGAAATTCGACACGAGCAGATTTACGACTCAATTTCCGTTTTCGTAAATTCATGATTTCGCGCTGTGAAAAGATCAGAGAGAATCATATAGCTGTAGGCACTGTGAGTTTTGAAGCCTAACACCCTCACTGAGATAAAATAAATTGAGGCTCTAAAAATATTTTTGTTTGAGTTTTTTTCTCTAGCTAAGCACTCTGTAGGGGGCCGCGGAGGATTGCATGGCTGAATAGCGGGTTTGCAGGAACAATATAATGTCATTCCTTTGAGATTTAATTTTTCATATGATTGAACAAATTTCATCGTTCCTGCCATCCAACATGGTGAACCCTCTATCGTGGGAAATAACCAGGTACAACCAAATTGAGAAAGTACTACTTACAGTACATAGAGTGATGCGAGAACGCTTTACTTAAACTCTGGCTGTTAGAACAAGTTGCCGTTAAATTGTTGGTAATATGGTCTAAGGTGAAAATATGTTGGGGAAAAAATGGGGAAAAAACATTTAGTTTTCGAAAAATATTGACATGAATATGAGCAAGAGACTATCACCTATGTGATGGTCTCTTGATATGATCCATGGGCACCGCCTTCTTGGATGTGATGACGTTTTTTGGCGGTCTCTATTGTCAGAAAACAATAGCTTTGTCGTATAACAATAGAGACCGCCAAAAACGTCACCAGATCCAAGATAGCGTCCATTGCTCATATTCATTATTAATGTCATTTTTCACAAATATGTATTTTAATAGACCATTTTCTCAAGTATGCACACGCAACAAGCTTGACGGGCCGGTAAATACTTCACGTGGGAATCACGTAGTGGTTTCCTATAACCCTCCCTATTATTTCAACCAATACTAAATCCAAGCTTTTTTGCTCTGACGAAGGGCTAACGCTCGAAACGTCAGCTGCTACTCGCTTTCCACGGCGGTTAGCATACCTCAATCGACTTTAGTTGATTACATACCAGTCTATTAAAATCCAAGCTGCCTACATGAAGTATTTCTTGGCGGGACGTGAGTTTTGTTAGCTTTTGTTAGACTCGTTCTGATGCGACAGCCTTTGTTATTCAAATTATCGGCTATTGTTCAAAAATTGGCGGCTATTGTTCCAAAAGCGGCCCAATATTGCGTGCGCATACCTGAGAAAATGGTCTATTGAGAGATTTACAGAAGCGATTGACCGAAGCCATCAATGTTAATGTCCCAGAATTCATCACTTTGTCCCCCCCCCCCCCCCCCCCCGGTTTTCCCTAATTTTCAGGTGTCACTTTTGTTGTGCGAGTTAATCATTTAATCAATCACTTAATATTGCATACCAGATAATTTAACGCCGTTTGCTTGCTTCATCGCCCAGCCATTCTTTGTATTTTATGAGAGCTGTCTTCTTGGGAAGGGGAAACAATTGCGAGATGTCATGTATTTATCAATACCTGTCCTGTGTGCGTCGAGTATGCTGCTTGTGCTTATGTCGCTCGTTAAAACCAGGCTGAAGGGTCAATAGGTTAATAACTAGTGTCTACTGGGTTGTATTAAAGCTCCGATCCCTTCATATGGTTCGATGTGTATGTAGTAGTCTGAAGCAATTAAATGTATTTTCTAACGATTTGGAATGCACATCGGTGTGCGTAGTTGTGTTAAGACGTTGCCAGTGCCACGGTGTTATGATTACCTTTGGGAATAAGGAGCAGTATATAATGAGTTGTTTAGTTAGTTGATACCACTCGAAGGTGTCTCTAGCTATCTTTCATATTGTTTAAAAAATATTGTTACGTTCTTCGCACTATATGTAAACTGATAGCAATAAACGAGATGCCCATCCTGTAATAACTTGTTTTTACATGTGTCATGTAAAATAGTTTGAAAATGATTTGTATTCGTTCGGAGATAGAATACAACTATATTTTAACTTAGACTGATTTGACTAAACCCGTGAAATAGGTATTAGACAAATAAAAATTATTAAACACAAATTCCATTTTCTTTTGTTTTCTTTTGACTGTTAGATGCTGACTATTAGAGTTCACGGATTAAATAAAGTCCCCCTATTCTATAGTATGTATGATAACATTACTCAACTCTGATTGGCTTAGAGCTAGTGCATTTCTTGGTAATAGAGTGCAAAACTAGGAAATAAAAATAAACCTTACCACGAAAATAGATAGCTAGATACTTTGTTCATACTCACAATTTAAATGATAATATTTACAGTGAAAAAGTAGAATTCAGAGAGAGCACTATAGCTACTTAAAGTGCCCCTACGATCAAATTTTGACATATCAATGTTTTTGCATATTCATAAAGTAGAGTTCATATATTATTACCAGTTCAAATTGTTTTTCGATACAACGACAGGAAGTCTTATTTTTTTAGCTCCGAATATTGAATCTACACGTCCGCCATTACTGGAAGCCGTGCCCTTTGTTCAGCTTTAAACAAAGGTTTATTCACCGGAAATGATGTCATACACTTAACGCTCGCCTGCAGAACACAACGCCTGGAGGCATATTTCTACTAAAAACGTCTTCACGTACATAAGAAGAACGTTATATTTATCTTTGCGAGGTTGGCTACTTTTTTATGCACGCTATTTCGCGCCACGAGGTTGTCGTGTTAAGTGTATGACATCACTTCCGGTGAATAAACCTTTGTTTAAAGCTGAACAAAGGGCACGGCTTCCAGCAATGGCGGACAGGATTTTACCTGTAAACTCTCCTAAAATTTGTGGTTTAACATGCCCATTTGGAAATATTTTTTACTATTTCGGATATTTCTAATACTGATTGACCTATAGACACTGAAAAAGTGGCAAATCGAAATGGTAAATTTTCGTCGTAGTGGCACTTTAAGGTTACCGGTACCTTCAAGGCATGTTTTTTTGTAAAAAAAATATTATTGATTATTTGGAAAGTTTATGGATTGTTCTACAATTTAGAAAAAACATTATTTCAAAAGATATAAAAGTTTGCGAGATTTTTAGAGAAAAAAAACGTATTTAGAAGGAAACTAAATAAATCACTGAGGCGTTGTAATCCCTTTACGTGCCACGGACACCCCGTGGACTTTTAGCGAGAGCTGTTATCAGAGTAATTTGCATGCTATTGTTGTAGCTTGCTTCTTCGAAATAGCAAACGTGCATTTAGAGTCTTTTATCAATCGTTTGTATGGGGAAATCCAAAAGAGGAAAGCAAAGTCCTTGGGTAAAACATAAAGCGAACCCTGGACCGAAGGTAAAACGAGCCGGATTGAGCTCGCGGAGAGCGACAAAGGCTCGTGGTTCGAAGAACGTGCGAAAGGCAGCGAAGAACAACCTTAACTTCAGGGTCAACTCCAAATATAAGCAGCGCCAGCAGGCTTAAACCACAGGAAGCCCAAGCTCTGTTTATGTAAATTTAATTTATAAGGGTTTGTATGGGAATTTTTAAATCTGGTTTTTCGATAAATATACTGTAATAAAGTGAATAAAACTTACCTGGTGTCTATGATCTGTGTCTTGGCTGTGTCTGTACGTAGTTTCAGCGAATTTGGGCGAATTTTGAATCCCTTACTCTTCATACTATAGAAGAAATGAAAGGTAGGAAACGAACTTCAAATCTCGGGTTCAAAGCCACTCACGTTTGGGTCGATTTTTTCACGAAAATCGCATCGATTTTACATTCTATCCCCATCAGCATACGCAGTGATACATTTCCAGTCTATCTGTGCCAACCAAACGAAGATATCTGTATTAGCCGAGCTACAATCCACTATTGAGTCCGCCAAAATCTCGCCATAAGCAGCCATCTATGCCCGTGACTCGCCAAAGTGGTGCCAAAACCGTTAACACAGGAAGCCCAAGCTGTGGAATTTTTAAATCTAGCTTTCGTTAGTTGCAGAGTAAAGGATTTAAAATTCGCCTAAATTCGCTGCACCCGCATACAAACATAGTCAAGACACAGACTATAAACACCAGGTAAGTTTTATTCATTTTATTGCAATATATTTATCGAAAAGCTAGATTTAAAAATTCCCAACAGCCATAAACAGAGCTTGGGTTTCCTGTGTTGGCACCACTTTGGCGAGTCACGGGCATAGATGGCTGCTTATGGCGAGATTTTGGCGGACTCAATAGTGGATTGTAGCTCGGCAAATACAGATATCTTCGTTTGGTTGGCACAGATAGACTGGAAATTTATCACTGCGTATGCTGATGGGATAGAATGTAAAATCGATGCGATTTTCGTGAAAAAATCGACCCAAACGTGAGTGGCTTTGAAGTTCGTTTCCTACTTTCATTTCTTCTATAGTATGAAGAGTAAGGGATTCAAAATTCGCCCAAATTCGCTGAAACTACGTACAGACACAGCCAAGACACAGATCATAGACACCAGGTAAGTTTTATTCACTTTATTACAGTATATTTATCGAAAAACCAGATTTAAAAATTCCCATACAAACCCTTATAAATTAAATTTACATAAACAGAGCTTGGGCTTCCTGTGCTTAAACTGTCATTTGGCTTACCAGGAACCAGCAAGTCATTTGAAGAAACTGAGGACGCGAGCAGCGATGAATTCACATCGGAGTCTATAATTTCCCGCGAATTTCACTACTGCTTAATTTGAAACTCCAGGGGTCCTTGCTTAGTCATTGGCTAGTTGGTTCGATGTGTTGACATTTGCTTTGATGAGGTGTGAAATGTTCACAAAACTTTACACGCCAAATCTCCGATTATGTTTTTCTTCGTATCCCCTCTCTTTGAACGAATTAATAGGTTATGCAGACTTGCCAGATTTTAATAAAACTCGGCCAAAAGACAGATAAGTTACTGACAAAGAAAAGGGTGTGAGCGTTTAGCAATATTCAAAGTATTTTTCCTCGTAGAGTATCCCGCGTGATGTGACTCGGACATTATTGAAGACTAAAACTTTAGGAATGAATTGCATTCGAATGAAGTAAAATATTAACAAATGCTCACACCCTTTTTTAGGCTGTCATATGCTGATTAACATTATGCAGTTGAATTGTTCTTATACGTTAACCCGAAGGCTGCTAATTCACTTTTATAGACCTTGTCAGTACGTTTTGCGTTTGTTGGCTTAGCATTGCTTTACAATAAAAAAAAATTTAAACAAGTCCATTCAGCATATTCTGCACTTCATAAGCTTTACAGAGGTATATAGGTTTCTATATTTTTCTTTAAAACAACGCGCGTACAAAATTATTAACGAGAGAGACCGGCGAAGGTATCCGGTAACCTTAAATATAACTTTTGGGAACTAATCAGGAGATTCGTCTTACTTAGTACTTTTAAGTTACTATAAACAAAATATCGCTTGAATTTGCTCGTGCTATAATGGTTATAGGTCAAGAGCCGTGTGTTGCTAGAGGACACACACATGGATGGCGTCATGGCGCGCGTAACCAATTTCTCGACTCGTTTTGATTGGATATTTTCAGTTTTTAGTTTGCGATTATTATATAAAACCGATTCCATTCTGCCGTGCGTCTGTGCTCTTATAGATGATATAGGTCAAGCGTTCCTCCCTAGAGCCAGAAATAAGGTTCATTATTCTAAATTTGATTTTATTCGTTTAAAATTTCCATCGTTGAAATGAAACTTCCAAAATTCAAAATGAGCCGTTCTTGGGGCTAGCGTTTGCGTGACAACACTAAGAACAGCTGAGAGGGAGACTCAAATTCAAATACGCTATTAAGGTATACAACCTAAACACAATCAAACCTCGATTGCAATTAAGTTTCATTACTATTAACATCTAATTAACTTTAGTTATTGCTCTACGAAGGAACGCTTGATCTGTTTGGACTGTAAACCTGCATTTGTAAAGTAGTTTTGGCGAAAGAGTTCAGATACGAACCTAAAACAGGGGTTATTTTAGTTTCGGCGGGAAACTGGCGAGACGCGAGCGCGCTGGGGTCATCAATAAACAGAATGGGATATCATTATAGTCTGTCGTGCTCGCTGGGGTCAACAAAAAACAGAATGGGATATCATTATACCTTATTATAGGAAATTAACAATGCACTTTATTAACGCGATTTTACAAAATTCGCGTTAATTTAATGTATCTTAATTAATGTCGATGTAAATTTAATGCACGTTATTTTACAACATTGTTATTTTAAAGCACCTTTATTTCATTTCAAAACCTTATTAGTTCATGACTCCTCTATTGGCTCTTCAGAGTCACTATTGCGGTTTGGTTTCCGTCAATCAAACGAGTGAGCAGCTCTTGGTGATTTCACCGTGAGGCTTTGAAAGATCTTTTGAATTGATAGGGTCTAGTTAGGCTTCAAACCCAAATTTTCGGCTTTAAAAAAAACTTAGAAACATCCGTGCACTTGTCTTGGAAGGTTTTATTGACGGAAGCCAAAACGCAGTTTGGCGTTCAGAAATGTAAAGTGCGAGTTTGCAGAATTATGAAAATCGCAGTAAATAAAGCAAGATGCTTATCGAAAAATTCGCGTTAATTTAATGCATGTAAACCTAACTTTTGAAAAATTCGCGTTAATTTAGTGTAACGTAAATTTTCTTCGCGTTGTCAACGTGCATTGTTAATTTCCTATAATAAGGTAGTCTGTCGTGCGCGCTGGGGTCATCAATAAACAGAATGGGATATCATTATAGTCTGTCGTGCGCGCTGGGGTCATCAATAAACAGAATGGGATATCATTATAGTCTGTCGTGCGCGCTGGGGTCAACAATAAACAGAATGGGATATCATTATAGTCTGTCGTGCGCGCTGGGGTCATCAATAAACAGAATGGGATATCATTATAGTCTGTCGTGCGCGCTGGGGTCATCAATAAACAGAATGGGATATCATTATAGTCTGTCGTGCGCACTGGGGTCAACAATAAACAGAATGGGATATCATTATAGTCTGTCGTGCGCGCTGGGGTCATCAATAAACAGAATGGGATATCATTATAGTCTGTCGTGCGCGCTGGGGTCATCAATAAACAGAATGGGATATCATTATAGTCTGTCGTGCACGCTGGGGTCATCAATAAACAGAATGGGATATCATTATAGTCTGTCGCGCGCAGAGAATATTTGGTATAAATACTAGAGGTGGGGTGCGCGCGACGTGGAACTCGAGGTTTGGTCGGACGGACGCGCGTGCAACAATGTTCTCTGTCGCTCGCTGTGTGTACGAGACTTGATTAGTTTTATTCAAGCTCCTTCTGGCATCTCAGCACTCTATCTTGTCAATTCGAATTCATTGTAAAATATTTAGTATGTATACAGAGTGTGAACAAATCGTTGTTGTTGCTCCGCTCTCGCGGGCCGGAGATCCGCTATAAATTTACGATATACAAAATAGCAAATTTCGCATTTTTATGAATAGTTTATTTAATAAATGCATATGTTGACAACATTATCTATTTTCCAAGTATCTGAGTTGTTTCTTTTTCATCTTCCTGATCTTGGAGGTATTCTTGATCTGCAAATATTAAGAAAACAATGTTTGAGCATTCAATTTCTTGGTCAAGAAACAGTTTATCATAAACACTCGCAGATAAGCCACACCCCGAATTAAAAAAAAAATTGTTGGGGGGAAATTAAACGCATCTTTCATCGAACTTTCAAACTGGAGAAAACTCCAAAATCTTACCCGCAATTTCAGCTCTGAAATAATATAAATTTGATGTCTGCCTACTTAGACATATGATCTATCTTTCCATAGTATTTGTTTACCGTGATATGTTCATTCAGGTCACTTTTTAGATCGAATTTTACATCTACAAAAACAACGAGCTCAGTTTATCCGAACCTTGATAACCAGGCACTTGATTGGAAGAGAGAAAACTGGATACTAGTCAAGAAGAGCTCTTTTACGTCGAACGAAGTCAAAACAACATGGAGAAGTTTGCTTTTTTATCAGCTGCTCGTGACTGGCTATCGGAGAAAAACTAGTTACTAAAAGAGAGACGGAAATCAATAATATTATTAGACAAATTTGCCATTAAAATGTTAAACAGAGACAAAAGTGGTCCAGACAACTTTTACTGAATAGTTTTATTTACTTACCACTTGAACGACTTGGGACTTTCTCTCATTTTCTTCTCTTCTTTTCCTCTTTTCTTCACTTCTTTTTCTTCTCTCCTAAAATATATATATTAAAAACGGCATTTATAGACTTTATAGCTACGAAGAAAAATTACTATTGCACATGCACAGTACATGTACTGGATTTTTACCAAGGTAATAGAGGTAATCGGCTAACGCTGTTGCCACCCAATTCAGATCATGTGATGTAAACACACATTACTCTGGAGAATTGACTCTTTGAAAATTAATTTTATTCAGATAGGCATGATTGCATTATGATTAGAATGAAAAAGGAATAATTCCCCAGAGTAGCATCTGTTTACATCACATGATCTGAATTGGGTGGCAACAGCGTTAGCCGATTACCTCTATCAATCTATTTTCTACCTACTAAGTAGGTATTGTTTTCAACTATATAAGTAGTTTTTTTATTCACTAAGTATTTTTACCTCAATGTGGATTTCCACTGCCGCATATTTTCAGTACACAAAAATTACCTTGGTAAAACATTACTGCAGCAGCTAATGAGGGAGCCCAGGCATCCTAGGTGTGAAAGAAAACTGAGTTCGAGGTTCAGCACCTTGGCAACCAAACAGCCCAGAGCACCTTTGTACAGACAGCTCAAATCTTGTAATTTGTGACATCAGGTACAGGGAATAAATTAGTTTGGCCATGCTGTCCCTGGCACTGGAAAGCGGGACTAACAGCTTCTAATTGTGGACCCTTGTGTTTTCTTTGTGTGATTATTTTTCCTTGGTGCATGTACATGTATGTGTGACATACCATATGGGAAAATTTGCACTGAATTGAGCCACCACACAATATAGATTTTTCAGCAGAAAAACGAACTTGAAGACTAATTTTCTCTTCATAGACAGAAAAATTAACTATCAGGACATATTTCTTTCAAATACATCTTTGTACAGACGTTGGGTTGATTTTAGGGTTCAGTTCCCCTTTAATGGCAATTTGTCAAAACCCATCTGACATTACTGGGAAGAATTCCACATTTCCTGGGAAAGTGGAACTCTTCCATGAAGGTCAGCTGGGTTTTGGCGAATTGCCATTATTGAATGTTTTTTGAATTTCTTTTTCTGTGATTATTTTTGTAATAGGATACGAGATGTATATGTTGAAGGTCAAAATAAATTTCAGGTCAATTTTTTTTCAACCTAGGTTAATTTTTTTAACCTAGGTTAAATTTTTCAAGATTTGAAAAAGGGATTTTCCAATTTTTGGGGATTCATAAAAAAAAGGGGTTTGGGGAAATTTAAAAAGAAAAAGAATTCCACCCACCCCTCCCTTGAGAAAAAGATTGTCCACTCTCCCCTCCCTCTCTACGGTACTCACCGTTCCCCCTCCCTAACTCCTTTTCCCTTCTCTGTCCCCCACAACCAACTTCGTAATTCACTCATTAATTACACATCATTACTACTTACTTTTATTTCTTTTTCGTTCACCGCCGGTAGTGGGACTCGAACCTGCAACCCTTCGCTTGGAAAAATGCCTTGGAAGACCAGAGCTTTACCAACTGTGCCACAGAGACTTGCGTTGGAGTTCCAGTCACGTTTTTTGAATAATATAGCTTTTCTTAACCGAGAGGGGACTAGTAACTAATTTCCATATTTAATTTTATTCACGCATGCGCACTACTAACAAAGTCGGACTTGGAAAACTTCGCTGAGTTGCATGATTAGAAGCAGAGAAACTCTGAACCAAACCGAGTTTTAGAGAGTTAAAACCAAACTAAAAGAAAACCAGATAATAGGATTTCAGCTCTCACTTTATATTTAGAAGAAAATTTATATGGAAGAGTGAAGCGATATCTGTCAAAAGCAATGAAAGAGAAATTATGACTTGACAAGAAAATTATGGAAGTAAGTTTATAAATCAGCTTCTATAAATAACCTAGCCTGCTTGCAGGCTCTGGCTAATTTGGGGTTCCTGTGGTGGGAGAGAGGAGGGGGAAGGAGAATATAGAGAAAGGAGAGCCTGCAACAAGACCTTGTGTTTTTGAAATTCGCCCCCCATGACGTCACATCCCATTACAAGTTATTCACCTGCACGAGACTTATTTTTCATTAACGTACGATAAAGTCAAAGAGTAACAAAAGCCTTATTAGGGCAACTGCAGAATACCCTACCCAAGCACTGTATGTGCTTCTTCAATGGTCCTGTGAACTAATACAAACCCTACCCCTACATTTGAAAACACCCTAACCCTCCACAACGGGTGCTCACTAATTTGGGTGATTAGAGCTACAAAATGTAGTCACTAAAACTCGTACATAGTTAGCAAAGGTTAAAAAATTTCAACCTAGTTTAAAAATTATAACCTAGGTTAAAAAATTTGAACCTAGTCTAAAAATTTCAACCTGAAATAAAATTTACCTGCAACATATACATGTATAACTGCGTTAACTGCTAACCTCTTTCTGTTTGTTAGCACTTTCTCGTAGTTCTCTTTCATATACTTTTAACAATTTCTGTTCCATTCTGGTTTGCTGTTTCTTCTTCCATGATGTATGGAGAGGTTTCACATTGATAATTGTTGATTTTCTAGCAGTAAAATAAAAGCAATGTTTTTGAAAATAAATACCAGCACTGTATTACCTTGAACAATGTCCTTTTATTGTCAATCAGAGTTGAGAATGACTCGTGTTTAAGCTCGTAGTATCTGACTATTTCATCATTCTCATCCTTATAATAGGGAGAACAGGAGGAGCCTACATGTATTTCAGATAATTTCTCAAGAGGGGCTATTATTCAAGCAGGTGTTTATTCATGTAGGGGTGATGAACCAAGTACATGTGTAAATACAATACAGTGAAACCTGTATTAAGAAGACACCCTCAGGACCGTGGCTGGTGTCTGCTTAATACAGGTTCCGATAAATTGCACAATAATTGTTAATTATTAACATTTAATTATCTCTCTGTTTACTTTAATCATATTTCAAGCTGCTTTTTTAATAATTCTCTACTGTAATTCGTGATCAACGTTCAGAACGAGCTAACCGTAACAATCACTAAATGCAGAACAAAATGTGCATGCAGTGTACGACACTATGTACAGTATAAAATTAGCACATTACTGTATATCAAAGAATTTGTGCACAAGAAGCACATGTCCATCAGGTTTTTTTCACTTGTTTATTACAGTAGAAAGTCATTGATACGAGACTGCTTTTGTTTTTGAATAACCATTTGCTGCAGGCATCTCGTTTGCCTTCGCTAGGGCCAAGGAAAGCCTGTCCTTTCCATTGAAACAAGAATAATCAAGTAGCATTTCTGCCAGTTTCTGGTGACACGGAACAATTATAATGCTCTACACACAAAAGACTACAGTACTACAACCTCCGACTGCATGTTGAATGGACAAATAAATGCAAACTCGCTTATCATGTTCTTAATCTATGCTTTCAATGGTGCAAAGTACATGGTGTAATCCTACAATCTAATTAAAATCATTCAAGTGTACTCAGAAGATTTTTGGGTAGGGGTGTGCTGTGGAGACCTCAAAACCCTGACCCTATCCCAGACCTACATTGTAAAAATGCCATTTACCATACCCTATCCCAGACAATGAAGCAAAATATGTATACCCTATCCCAGACTTGAAGCAAAAAATATATACCCTATCCCAGTCCCAATTAAACCATAGATTCATACTCATGCATCAATTTATGTGGACTTCTATATTAGTGTGGTTGATAGAGCGCTAAGAATGGCGTCAACAACAAGTATATCAAAATCCATACTCTTTCCCAGACCAAAGCCGTAAAAAGGATACCTTATCCCAGACCTTAATAATTGGCAGCTCAAAAACCATACCCTATCCCACGGCACATACCTGTATAGCCCAAATAAGGGAATACTCCCCACCCCCACCCCAGGTGCAAAACATTGATGGCCCAGTATCCCTTAGGCTCAGTTTCAGCCGTTGGGGTGTCGTTTCTCCAAATCCTCCCCCCACTAATGGCTGGACGCACGGTCAACACACTGTGTCCGTGACGTCAACTGATTAAAATTCAATATTATTCAATTTGGGTGTTTTGACAAGAAAAGCTGTTTACCCTTTCACAACTGTAGCGTGGCTCTAAACTTTCAAAACACACTGGAACTCTAAACTAAAACTCCAAGTGTGAAATGAATTCTCAAGAACAAACGCCATTTAAAATTATTGAGAAACTAGGCTGCATTATTTGTTACTCTGTAATATTAGTGCCGCTCAAGACACCTCGCTGACAGAAATTAAAAGCCGAAATAACGGGGAATAAAGTTCAGATATTATCTTGGAACTATTTTGAGCTAGAGTCAAGTATTTCTGCTCAGTACTTGTGTAGAGTATGTTTTGGAGACCTTAAAAAATGCACAAACTTAGTACTTAAAGTACTTAAAGAATTGTACAACTTGTTTGATGCAGCGATTTTCAAGTGAATTGTGATTGGCGCAGAGTTAAACGTGTAAACGTGGCCTGAGTCACACATGATTTCCTCTCTTATAACTCTTTTAATATGGAGTTGTCCATCTTTTCTTCTCCGATAAAGGCAGCACTAATTTTCTTTGAAGTAAGAATGGCTAACTGGTCTTGCTAACTGGTTTTGCGACCTTCAACTTCGAGCTTGGTACAAGTGACGGTTTCCCAAGTGACTTAATTTCCAAACCCGTTGCATACTAACACAGTGTATTCGCCCAAAACTAACTCTCTTACTGCTTCCTTGTGTGAATCCTTGAATTATTCGAAAGCAAACTTTTCCAAAGCAAATTTAAATGCATTTTGGAACAGCAATCCAAAGCTTCTGGTCCGGCTTTGCTTAGTAGGCTTTGCTTTGAAAAGTTTACAATATAAATTATGCAAATACATTCAGCGACAGGATTTTAGTGGCAAGTTTTTGATTGGCTAAAAACCGACAATGCCTCAGCGTGCCCAGCCGTGAGTGGGGAGAGGATCGCGGGCTCACCAAACCCCCACGGCTGGAAACCGAGCCTACGTATCCCTGAGCATGTGGATTTCGAGCCAGTTTTGACAGTTGGTTGTTATTGCTCGAGCCAATCAGAGCGAGTTTTCTTTTGCTGTCAAAAACGATTGCTCAGAGAGCTTTCTTCAGGCCTACATGTTTGACAACATTGAAATGCTCTCAAATTGAATCAAAATGTACCATTTCACAACACACCAGCTAGAGGACGAATCGATGCCAGTGAAGCATGTAGGGATTGAAATTTATTGAGCTTCATAGCTGTGGCCTTTTTAGATACTCAGGCCTATTTTTTGATTATTTAAAACTCTTTGCTGGGGTCCACTGGACCTGGTTGATTCCAACCTTTCTTTCAGAATGAGTCAAAATGTCAAAAAAAATTCTAAAAGGCTTCTAAAAGGCACCAGATTGACATAACATCAACAGAAAACCCCAAGTAAAGCGAATGTATGTTTATTCAAGCCATTTTACATTTTGGACATTAAAACAATTTTCATATTTTACTAAGGTTTAATCGTGAACTTGGGCTGCCTGTGGCCGGAGTTGAATTTTGATAATTTCGCCAAAACGGCAAAAGGCAAGTCTTCACGATCTATTAAATTTTACATATTCTGTTGCAGCTACAGAACATTTGTTATTTTAGCTGGTACATGTAGAAAAAAAGAAAAATTGTATCTTAATGTAATGCATTTTTCGCTTGAAAATTATCAGTCAAGAGACAAGAGTCAAGACACGTGTGCGATATAAATTTGAGCATTTGTACGCTTTTGATTTTGAGGGATAAGCATAGAAAATAACACATATACGCCACGTAAATCTACATCTTTATGTCATTTAATTAAGTAATACTTACTTTCTCTTCTCACTCTTCCATACTCGTCCCGACTTTGGCCTTCCACGAGGTATTTTTACGGTAGTTTTTGATGCACTCACGATCACATCTGAACTTGTGACGTCCGCCATTTTGTTTTACTGACTTCCTTAGTAACCACACACGTTCTTTGTTTAGTACCCATACTCCCACTGGGGCCTCAGATCAATAATCCAAGATGGCGTCGGGAGCGTTTCGATTTAGTTCCCTCATTATTCAGCCCTCTGTGATTTTCTTTCGCACTAAGCTGTCAGTAGGCTTTGTCAACATCAAGCCGGTTCTCCCAGGACATGTTTTGGTAGCTCCTATCAGAATTGTGAAGCGTTTTGCGGAATTAACGGAAGATGAAGTTTCAGACTTGTTCGTCAGTACTCAGAAAATAGCTGGAGTCGTAGAAAAAGAATTTGGAGGAACGTCTCTTACTATTTCAATACAAGATGGACCCGAGGCTGGGCAGTCAGTTGAACATGTTCATGTACATGTACTTCCAAGAAAGCAGGGAGATTTTGAACGAAATGATGAAATTTATAAGGCTTTGGCAGAACACGATAAACCAGATTTACAGAAAGACTGGAATGGAACAACTATCAGGAAGGGACTGCGAAGTGAAGAGGAAATGGAGAAAGAGGCTTCCCTTTTAGCAGAATACTTCAAATAATTATTATTGCCAGTTGTGAACTACTTACCTGGCTATTTAAATTTGAGTGCTATCAATGTTAATCCCAGGCAAGGGGTGGGGATTTGACATTTTTGCCCCCAAAAATGTTAAAATCCACACTTGGGCAACACCTTTGGTCAAAAGTATCAAAATTCCCTACCTCACTGCCCCATCTTCCTTTCTTTACCTACAAATAAACCCACTCTGGGGTGGGCATGTATGTCAAAATCCGCTCACTTGGGGTCACCAAGTCCCAATATGTGTTTTTAGAGTGGAGTCTCTTAGCTAACACCAATACAGTAGTTCCTGGAAAAATCTACACTGGTATAAGTCAATTAAAAGTTGCTAAATGGAAAAAAAGAGTCGTTTTCCACATTCAGGGCTGCCGTATTGAACAGGACTTGTTAAAACAAGCTCTGTCTGCTTTTTGATGTTTTATTAAACAAATGCACAAACTAAGATAAGTGATCTAGTCTTCTCTGTTTCATTTATAAAAGAAAATAAGGGGTATTAGTTTCCTGGATTAGTGGGTTGGACTGATGGACTACCACTTTTTCGTACTCTCTACCAGGCATTTATAGTACCACATTGTGCTGAAACTTGGCATTTTTGTAGTAAACATTCCACTTCTAAATTAGAAAAAACTGAATGAACGAGCCTTGCGATTTGTGTATCATGATAAACAAACTCCATATGAAATATTAGTAGAGAAATCAGGACATACCACATTAGTAAACCAGAGACTTATGAAAATCTTATGTACTGCAGTATTTAGGTCACTGAAAAGTGAACATGTGCCAGTGTCCATATCGGAATTACTCAAGTTAAGGATAAGTAGCTATAGTTTAAGGGGAAGCGCCATTCTTAGCATACCTAAGGTTAAATCTACCACATATGGCCTGAAATCATGGAGATATACCGCTACAAAGCTGTGGAACTCTATACCAGACAACCTATAAGAAAGCTAGATAACTACAATAGTTTTAAAAATAATATAACAAAGCTAGATTTTACTGGATCGGTTTAGATTTATAGAAATCATGTGTGCACTCAGCCACTGTCTCGATATTAGTTTTAATATTGTTCACCTTAGAAATTGTTATCTCATTTAGCGATGTTTCGTGTTGATAAACATTGCAATTGTTATGCTAATGTGCCAACCATGATTTCTAAAGCCCGCTTTGTGTTAGGATCCAATGGATCTCTGGTTGGCACATTAATGACAATGGATGACGACACACGAAACATCGCTATTTGCATTCGACGAAGGAGAACGCCATCCTAATCTGGTGTCCGTTGGGTTCCCTGTGTCTCACAGGCAAGAGAAATCGAGATTTTTGTTGTGGTCGTGTATCTTTTTTTCGCCATTTTGAAGAAATTAACCTCGTTCTGGCGCGTGAAAATGCGCACGTGGTAGTTTGGAGTCGTTTCGTTTGTCACTCGGTAAGTAATATAATATTTCTTCAATCGAATGCAATGTTGTCTAATTAAAAAGTACGTAGGTACGATTTATCAAAGACTGACTGAGAAAAGTGTGTACTACTTCTGGGCCATTTCCAAAACCCCATTCTCGAGCTACAACAAGCACACACAGTCCGTATTGTAGTACAGCCCAAAATGTTTTCATCCTTTATCTCAGAAATTTGATGAGCTGCATCCCCCGGGGGGGGGGGGGGGGGGGGGATGCATCTCATCAAAATACGGAACATTTCAAGTCGGGACGTGTCATTGGGTAAACAAATCAGCAGATAAAGTACATAGATAAGTACTGAAGTACGAATTAGCGGCGTCACGATGTATGGGAACTTCAGTCTCCAAAGGGTTATGTTTGTTTTACTACAGCCGTACAGGTAGCCAAAAACATTATGTCAAACGCACTTTAATAATCTATGATTACTAGTACTTCTAGTTTTAATAATATTTAGACTTATCCTAGAGTTGGAAATGAAATATATTTAACTATCTTATTATTATATAACGTATTTTTATCTAATTTTCTTTTTGTTGTGGCAAACCTGTAAAATAGCTGGGTTGTTCCCTTGGGGAAAGCCATTATATAGCTAAGTGTTTTTGACCATGTTAATAAAATTATCGTGTATTGTATTGTATTGTATCAACAAATAGTACTAAATACCACTATATTAAACAACGGAAAACAAAGGATTTAGTGCTATTTAGTGTAAAAATGATGACTGCACTAAAAATATGTTGTCTTTAGGTGTGCGTTTCTTTGACACGACAATTAAATTTTGTATAACCTACTACAGGAGCCCATTACCAGGAGCTCCTGGTAATGGGCTCCTGTCTACTAGTAGTACTCCGGCTATAAAAAAACAGGAGCACAGAACGGCAAGGAATGTAAAATTAGGCGTTAATTTTCTATTCTCCTTTCTCGAAATTTCATTGGCTCGTACATTTAATAGAAAACCAGCAAGGCAAGATATTTTCATTAGGTGATATTGGATGTTTCAATTTAGTTTGGATCAAACTACTTGTGGTCTGATTTCAAAGTAAATCATTATTGGGGAAAGTTCTCAAATTTGTGATTCAACTATCTTTTATGTTCCCTCTTTCCGATTGTCTGGATGGTGATTCGTTTTCTACCACAATGCCGCATTTATGCAAGTTCGCGAGTGTTTTTTATGTCGTTCTCTCCCATCGAGTTCTCTCTGACTTTTCGATGATCAGTCCATGGATAAGTGTTTTTCCACTTATATCAGCAAATGTAGACGAGTAAGCGATTATGTTTACGGATAAAGTCTGGCGAGCCGAACCGAGTGCATGCCTTGTAACATCGATGGAGCGGGAGCGGCTTAATTTATACGTCGCAGGGCAGGTCGCAGGGCAGGTCGCAGGGCAGGTCGCAGGGCAGGTCGCAGGGCAGGTCGCAGGGCAGGTCGCAGGGCAGGTCGCAGGGCAGGTCGCAGGGCAGGTCGCAGGGCAGGTCGCAGGGCAGGTCGCAGGGCAGGTCGCAGGGCAGGTCGCAGGGCAGGTCGCAGGGCAGGTCGCAGGGCAGGTCGCAGGGCAGGTCGCAGGGCAGGTCGCAGGGCAGGTCGCAGGGCAGGTCGCAGGGCAGGTCGCAGGGCAGGTCGCAGGGCAGGTCGCAGGGCAGGTCGCAGGGCAGGTCGCAGGGCAGGTCGCAGGGCAGGTCGCAGGGCAGGTCGCAGGGCAGGTCGCAGGGCAGGTCGCAGGGCAGGTCGCAGGGCAGGTCGCAGGGCAGGTCGCAGGGCAGGTCGCAGGGCAGGTCGCAGGGCAGGTCGCAGGGCAGGTCGCAGGGCAGGTCGCAGGGCAGGTCGCAGGGCAGGTCGCAGGGCAGGTCGCAGGGCAGGTCGCAGGGCAGGTCGCAGGGCAGGTCGCAGGGCAGGTCGCAGGGCAGGTCGCAGGGCAGGTCGCAGGGCAGGTCGCAGGGCAGGTCGCAGGGCAGGTCGCAGGGCAGGTCGCAGGGCAGGTCGCAGGGCAGGTCGCAGGGCAGGTCGCAGGGCAGGTCGCAGGGCAGGTCGCAGGGCAGGTCGCAGGGCAGGTCGCAGGGCAGGTCGCAGGGCAGGTCGCAGGGCAGGTCGCAGGGCAGGTCGCAGGGCAGGTCGCAGGGCAGGTCGCAGGGCAGGTCGCAGGGCAGGTCGCAGGGCAGGTCGCAGGGCAGGTCGCAGGGCAGGTCGCAGGGCAGGTCGCAGGGCAGGTCGCAGGGCAGGTCGCAGGGCAGGTCGCAGGGCAGGTCGCAGGGCAGGTCGCAGGGCAGGTCGCAGGGCAGGTCGCAGGGCAGGTCGCAGGGCAGGTCGCAGGGCAGGTCGCAGGGCAGGTCGCAGGGCAGGTCGCAGGGCAGGTCGCAGGGCAGGTCGCAGGGCAGGTCGCATAGATTGGGCTGCCTGTGCAGATGCATGAGAACGCCATCCTAATCTGGTGTCCGTTGGGTTCACCAGGCCTGTGTCTCACACGTGTCTTATTTTCGCCATTTTGAATAAATTAACCTCGTTCTGGCGCGTGAAAATGCGCACGCGATCGTTTGGAGTCGTTTCGATTGTTGCGCTGTGGTTCAGTCACACGGTAAGTAATATAATATTTCTTCAATCAAATGCAATGTTGTCTATAAATTACGTAGGTACGATTCATCAAAGCCTGAGAAAAGTGTGTACTACTTCTGGGCAATTTCCAAAACCCCATTCTCGAGTTACAACAAGCACACACAATCCGTGTTATGTATCAGTCAATTCCAAACCCGTGCAATTTCACTACAAATGTTAAACGGTACTGTTTTAAATATTTATGACTCATGTTTTATAACACATGATTTTATGCAATATTTTTTATAAGCTTATTAATAAAATGTGCAAATCATTTTAAAATATTTTTAAATATGTACTGTTTTAAATATTTATGACTTATGTTTTATGACACATGATTTTATGCAATATATTTTTATAAGCTTAGGGAGTGTTCATTATTTATGGCTTGGGGAGGGGTCGGCATTTCATCTGCTTCTCTCATGTTAAAACTTTTATGATCCCCCTATGAATGAATTAAAACTTAGATGACCCCCCTATAAAATTGCTCAAAACTTTATTGACCTCCTCCCCCCCCCCCCCCCCCCCCTAACAAAAAAGATGGATGTGCAAGAAAGAATACAAACTGCATATACTGAACATATGTAATCAGCTATTAAATGTACTATTAATGTTTCTAGATTTATTAGATTTATGGTATTTTCCATGATACATTACTGAAAATCTCTACCCCACATGGGTACTTGAAATAAGTACTGTTAATTCGTGCATTATATTGCATCATATTGCATTGTTCCGTAGTCCAAATAAATAAAAAAGAGCTCAGTATTGGCATAACTAATCTCCTGGACACCGATGCACTATCTAACCTATGGGGATGTGCCTTTGATCATTATGCCCGACTGGTTATAGATTCCTTCATATCCCAAGAGACTACTCAAGAGGTGGTGGAGTCGGTGTACTGTTTAAAGAAAGCTTTAATATGAACTGTCATGTGAATTACTCTCAGTTTCAATCGTTTGAATTTATGGATGTCCGTGTGAGAGGCTCTCAAAGTTTACGGCTAATTATCATCTATCCCCCCCCCCCCCCCCCCCCACTTCATCTTGTGGTTTATTCTTCGATGAGCTCATTGAGAAGGCTGCTGCTGCTCAGTTGACTGATCATGTTGTGGCCTATCATCTAGACGAAATCTTTCAGTCTGCTTATAAGGTGTCTCATAGCACTGAGACAGCCTTAGTTAGAGTCCAGAACGACATTCTGTGTGCTGTAGACAAGAACAAGGCTGTTATACTCCTACTGTTAGATCTGTCGGCGGCATTCGACACGGTCGACCATGCCATCCTACTGTCCAGGTTGTCCGGTCGCTTTGGCATTAAAGGGAATGCGTTGGAGTGGTTTAAGTCATACCTCACATCTCGTATGCAGTTTGTGCAGGTTGAGGATGGCAGGTCTTCTTATTGTCATCTAGGACGTGGAGTGCCGCAAGGGTCTGTGTTGGGGCCCCTGTTGTATCTGTTGTATACATCTCCTCTCACCGATATTATCAAGCAGCATGATGTGCAATATCACTTATATGCAGATGATACACAACTGTACTTATCTTTTAAAGCTGATTGCTCTGTCGAATTATCGCTGGCTAAGTCACGTGTCGAGGAATGTGTCAGAGACATTGATTACTGGATGACTGTCAATGGTCTTAAACTGAATCAAGATAAGACTGAACTAATACTCATTAGCTCTAGATATAGACCTAGGCCTTCACTGGAATTCATTCAAGTTTGTGATGAGAAGATCTTTCCTACGAAATCGGCTAGGAACCTTGGAGTCATTGTTGACCAGAGTGCTACTTTAGATGAACATGTTAAGAAAATATGTAAATCATGCTACTATCACTTGTGGAATATCTCCAAGATTAGGAAATACCTGTCTCAGGAAACGGCCGAAATACTTATTCATGCTTTCATTAGTTCTAAATTAGATAATTGTAATTCTTTGTTGTATGGCCTTCCCAAGTATTTAGAGGCTTTCCAACGTAACAAAGTGAGTTGGAAAGCGTCTTCATTACGGCACGTAGCTATTTGTTTATCACTTAAGTGATAGTTCATTAGTTCTTTTCTTGTACATATGTTTAATATTCATATTTGAGGTATATAAAGACCAATCAGTTTAGAATTCTTTCTCTCGCTTGCTGGACAGCCACAAGTCAGCCAAACTTTAGTTTTAATGTTTTTAAATTATTATTCATCAAGATATAACCATTTTGGCTTTAGCCCTCGGAGCCTTGTACGATTGCATTCGGTCGAGGAGTACGTTTCCAGAAGTTTTTCCACGTAGCAAGACGTGGTTTTTTACGATGGTTTTTCGTACCGGGCAACGTACATTATTTTCTTTAGATATCGATTTTTCGGTATTATTTGATTTAAGCATGTGAAAAGCTATTTATTATCATGTGATTACGTCATTTGATTGTGCAACCATCCGTTTAGGATGATGTGTGGTTATGGAATGTTTTCTCTATTCCTTCATGTCCTGTTAAATCATGTCCTGTTAAATATTATGATTTTGTAATATTAGTACTATGTAATGATTTGTAATACCGTAGTTTATTAAAGAAACCGTTTGATGCTGTCCACCAGGCATCCGGCACTGTCACACTCCACTAGTTGTAGTGTTATTATGATTTTGTACGCTTTGGGCGTGTTTCGTAGTATAGGAATGAATGTTAGATAGACTCCAACTAGTTCAGAACTCTGCGGCGCGCATAGTAACCTTAACGAGAAAGTATGACCATATAACACCTAAGCCGATCAATCTGCACTGGCTTCCTGTACGATTTCGCGGCATTACTTTTAAAATGCTTCTGCTAGTTTATAAAGCACTGAACGGCTTTGCGCCTCGTTATATTAGTGAATTATTTAGGTATACTGATATCACCGCGTCTTCTTAGATCCACATCGCAGAATTTGCTTGTTGAACCTACTGCAAAGCTTAAAACCTATGGAGATCGAGCCCTTTCGGTCGCGGGCCCTAAGCTCTGGAATAAGTTACCTCTGGATATTAGGCAGAGCATATCAGTTAATTTATTCAAATCTAAATTGAAGACTTACTTGTTCAAGGAAGCATATTAGTATCGATCATTAGTTATCTATCTATATGTAGATATATATTTGTATTGACTTTAATTTACTCGACATTAACTATTTTATTTAATATTTTAGGTTTTTAATATAGTAGGGTAAAGTGCTATGAACAATTCGTGAATATAGCGCTATATAAATGTTTTTATTATTATTATTATTATGATCATGAGCTTAGAGAATACCATCCTGCGTATGAAGGAAACAAAGGAGACTACCTAAATGTTGCGAGGGCCAAAGGCCCTAGCCTAAATTTTTGAGATTTACTGCTCTCTAAACACTGGTTTCCTGTGTTCTGGACTAAACACTGGCTTAGCATTACAGTAACAATTTCCGATTACATTTTACATGACAGGTACGTCAAAACTTTGATGACCCCCCCCCCCCCCCCCCCCCCAAGGATGATGACCCCCTACGAAAACAAGTCAAATGCCCGGAGGTTGCCCGGGGGGATGTTGATGTTTCGAATTGATCGGTACATTATTAAATAGTACAAGCATAAAGAATCTGAAAGTTCTTTAATTTTAATCAGTACTAGTTCTAAAGCCTCTGTATATACATCTATTCCCACTTCACTCGATTGTTTCACTCCCAAGGGTTCAGTTTTTCCAAAACATATGACCTGCAGACTACATCATTATGGCCCAAGTCAACTGGTCCAACAACAGCATGATTATCATTTCCAGTTGAAGATGGTGCCTGGGGGTCATATCCATATACTTCCATATCATAAGGCTCTTCATCAAGCCGCCCTTTTATAGTGGATCTTCAATAAGTAATTTCAGACATAAGTAACTTCAGTATTATAACTCATGCTCACCTTCCAGTATTTTAATACAGTTGAACCTTAGATTGTGTAATCACCTTGATATTTATACTTGCCATTGTGAAATATTCATTTGTAAGATCTACCTGAAGGCTGGTTTGGCCAGCCGAAATATCGTAGAATTCTCTATATATACGTTGTTCGATCAGCTTTTCTGTAGTCCCTTGGACTTGTTTACTTTTTGATAAGTGATCGCTTTAGAGAGGTGGTCGCCTACGAGATCTAGAGGTGGTCGCACAGTGAGGTTCCACTGTATAATGTAAACTAAATAGGAAGTAAATATCTAAGATCTAAGATGCGCTTCGGCAGCTCCTTGGTCAGAAGTACGTACTTTGACAAATAAGTTCTGCTTGGGCTAGAACTGAAGTCAAAAACTTTGGCAGATCAAAATCTTCCGAATCAAAAAGTCCGTTATTGGATTATAACACAGGTAGACCAATGTAAAATATAGACTGAAAACGAGGCTACTCCGACCGCGCTCGTACCAGGAATATCAAATAGATTTGGTGGATTAAATGAAATCATAAATAGGGAGTTCAAACTAGTAAATTACAGCACATTTTAAAAGGCAAACGAAACATCAAATCAAAGTAAAAAATCGTAGCTTGATTAAATTTAAATGAATAATACAAGTTTAAATTGAAGCAAATTTCTCACGCAAGATTAAATAATAATACTTTATTCCAAAATACCATCAAAGATACATAGGAAGTACTGGAAGTACAGAAGTAGCTAGGTACAATCCTTAAACATAGTCATAATGTCGTGGCAATATTTTGCTGTACACCTCATTACAGACTCATCCTTCATTGACAAGCAGTACGAAAATAATTCTCGCCGACTAAAACAACTAAATGAATCGTTGATAGCTAACAAATTGCCCCAAAAACGTTCTCTAAGATTTACAAATTTTATATTATTACAACTGGTGAAGTAATGCAATTCATCACCTAACTCACTAAGGTTACAAAGAGGGCAAACGCGTGCATCATAAGTAATGTTTGCGTAGCGACCAGTTTCAACAGGGAATTTGTGCGCAGAAATCCTAAATCTTGTCACCGCCTGACGATGCTTAACGCTCGAGACATACGACAGGTAGTTCTCAAAACCTGTATTTGGCTTCACTAGATTAAACGTACGCAACTTACTGCACTCTTGAACCTGGTCCTTCCACCGCTTATTAAAGGAATTATATAATTCAGATTTCAGATATTTAGCCAGAACTCTAATATTCTTAGTGGATATAACAAGATCCTTAAGAGATTTAACATTGCACATCTCTAACAGATAATTCGTAAACTTAACGCCCTGAAAATTTGATTGTATGCACACACGTGCAGCTCTCCCAACTAATTCATCCCCGTACAACGAATCCTTCACCCGTACCCAGTATTTAACTACCAAAACAGAAAGTTGCACAACCATTGGTACTCTGCCCAATTCTGCATACACTGCTAAGTTTGTAGACTTAGAGTGAACGCCTAAAATACGTTTGCAAAACTTCAAATGCAGTTTTTCTATGTCGGTAACCATACTAAAAAACTTTGTCTTGAACATGTCAAAACTAGATATCCTTCCCAACTGAAGCGTAAACTCCCCAAATCTCACAACCATACAACAGCACCGGAACTACAACAGTTGAATACAGTTTCAACAGCACTTTCACTGGAACATTCTCCACGTTAGAAAAACTTTTAAAGTGCCCCTACGATCAAATTTTGACATATCAATTTTTTCTCATATTCGTAAAGTATAGTGGCTATATTATTACCAGTTCAAACCGTTTTTCGATACGACGACGGGAAGTCTTATTTTTTGGACTCCGAATCTTGAATTTTACGACCGCCATTACGCGAACCCGTGCCTGTGGGCGAGGAACGCCTGGTCACTTTTTTAGCGTACGTGACGTCATACACTTAAGGTTATCGTATACCTTCAGGGTACTGTTCCGGATAAAATTAAGTAGCGTCTCGAATATTCGTCGTATTTAGATAAATTATACCTCATTTTAAAGCTTATAAAATTGGCTACAACAATATACCTAAGGTTTGTAATTTTGATAAAAGTGCGATTTTAAATAAACCTCTTTTCCGAACAAGCGAGTTGGTTTCCAAGAGCTCCAACTCCACGGCAATTTAATGAATTTAAGATCTGTTTGCTTTTCTGGACTCCCACAGACCTTGTTTACGAAACTGTGTCGGCGATTGTGGAAATTCGGAGCCGTTATGAAGATATTTCGGTCTTCGTGAAACTGCTAACGCGCAATCCAAGTATAGATGCGGGAATCGCTCTCAGCGCCTCTCTTTTAAAAATTAAAAAAATCGCCGACACATTTTTTAGCTGATATAATTGCGAACAATCTGTGAAAATTTGAAGTAATTCGCACAAATTCGCGTCGAGTTGGAGCTTTTTTCAAACTATGTTTAGAACGAAAATAGAAAGTCAAGAAAACGCTCTGAAAAGTTTTAGACGTTCTGGCGCCCGCCTCTTTCACAGCAATCAAACACCAGTGACTGGGAAATCTTCCCACAACAACACGTGTGGCTACTTTTCCCATACAAACCTTCACGCGAACTAACATATGTAGCAAGAAAGTGTACCATTTTCCCGCTTTGAAAAGCAAACAAAACGTTTTGAATTATAGAAATAATCCTTCAAGTTTGTGCATTGTACAAGACTGTAGCAATTTAGGGAACCACAAAGCTGGCATTTCGCTACATTCAAGCCTTCTAGTTGAATACCAAGAATACGGTTTGTAATTATCTTCAAGCCTCATGCAAGGATGGTTTACAGTGTACGTTTTGAGGACAGAAGCTTCTCCATAATAGTTTGTATCACATGGAATAGCCGGTAATACCGTACCAGAGTCCAGTATAACAGTTCAGAAGAAGGCCAAAACAGCCGAACCAACTGACAGAATGTACTACTCAGACTACTACTAGTATAGATTGACCGAAAAATAAGCGGCTACGTTTGCTGAGAACATAGTTTGTCATAAATAACTCATATTGCTGTTTCCTATAAACAGATAAACCTATCGATGTAGTATGCCTTTTAATTTACTGCTAATTTTATTTTGAAGACAATAAACCACAGAAGAAACCACCAATAATATTTCACGAAGTACCTTAAGCTTGTTTCAGTTGTTTGTGTGTTAAACAGAAACGGGCGCATGCGAAGTTTGGTTCTGTGATAGCCACGATCAGTCAGTTTCAATAAAAAAAATTAGTCTCTAGTAAATTCTTATCATTCACGATTTCATGTTAGACAAGAGAGCGATTTAATTTTATAGCAATTACATTGTAATTCGCCGGGAAATCTATTGCCGGGACACAGATAACTAGCAATCCGGGTTTCACTATAAACAATGAACAAACTTAGGACTTATAAACTGATCATTACCTTAGTGATTTCTCCGCTGAATTCTCCCTGTAGCCCGGATCCAGTAACAGCACAAACCTGAAAGCCGAATCAGGGAAAATACCCTGGGGAAAAATTTCCCGAAAAGATAAGAAACCTCTGCTAGCTAGCACTACTTACTAGCAGGCCACTTTCCAAGCGATTTTAGCGACTATTCATTCGTCCAGCTTTCAACTCGGTCGCCAGCGGCTCTATTTCCCCCTAAATCATCTACATCCAGCAATAAATTTAAACAGAAAGACACATTACTATGTTCTGAAGAATCTGATGCAGATTTTAGGTCGTTATTTACTAAACCACAGCAAAATTCGCAGTGTGAGTTTGTAGCCAATATAAGAAGAAATGTATGGGTTCGAAGCAACTTGAGAACGATGCGTTAAGTGTATGACGTCACATACGCACAAAAATGACTAGGCATTCCTCGCCCACGGGAACGGATTCGCGTAATGGCGGACGTGATTTTGACGGTAAACTCTCTCTAAAATGTGTGGTCTAATTGGCCCCTTTGCAAACTTTTTTCACTGATTTGGATATTTCTGCCACTGTTTGTTCTTATGGAATACAAAAAAGTGGCAAAAGAAATGGTCAAATTTCGTCGTAGTGGCACTTTAAATAGACCGTGATACGCGCGTAACGCCTTATTGTACAAAGCCTTTTGGGCGATTTTAAAACCACCACCAAAATGGAAAGTTATGCCCAAATATGTGTACTCATCGACACAATCCAACAAATCCTTGCCAAAATACCATTTAGAAGTTATAAACGAGCGTCGCTGAGCTCTCGTGCCAAATACTAAAATCTTGGACTCTTTAACTTCCATTTCTTAGTATAACGCTCAAGCCTACGAATGCAACCTTGCAATCCACTCTCGGACTCAGATAGCAGTACCAAGTCATCAGCATACAGTAGACAACTCAACTTCGAATCGCCCAGTATCACTGGATCACAGGATGGTGTGTTAAACAAATCAGGAATATCATTTATAAAAAGATTAAACAACGTAGGACTAAGATTGCATCCTTGTTTAACTCCTATGTCCGACTGAAAAAAAGGAGTGGCTCCTTGACTCAATTTAACCGCCGCCTTGACAGATGAATACATATACTGAGCAGAATGCGTACAAACTTTCTACTGCAGCCATACTGAATCAGCTTGAAAAACAAACCCTCTCTCCAAACACTATCGTAAGCCTTCCTAAAATCAACAAAACACGCAAACAACGGCTTGTACCGAGTCTTATAAAAGTCAATCAATGTTTTCAACACCAGCACATGATCAGACGTCCTGAACCCACGTCGGAAACCGATCTGACATTTATTAAGAATTTCATTCTCACTCAAAAACTCATTCAAACGAGCATTCAAAATTAATGTGAAGAACTTTCCTAAACAGCTACTGATACTGAAATACCTCTATAATTACCAGGGTCCAATCGACTTCCCGATTTATGAAGAGGCACTATAAAACCTTCCGACCATACGTGCGGGAAAGCACCGCACGATATAACCTTATTAAAAAGTTTAACGAAGTGTGGCCCTAAAACATCCACAGAGGTTTTAATTATTTCATTATTTATCAAATCACCCGCACTGGCCTTTTTTATGGGCGGCCGTTACCACCAAAAATACAGAACAGGAATCATTTAACAAAGAATTGTGGAATGATCAATACAAAACACGAACGGAATAGACAGAAATGAAACCATCTAACTATCGCTTGCCAAATGGAATAGACAAAACACAAATGATAAAGACAAAACACGAACGATCTAACTACCGACGTAGAAATGATTCAACCAAGTATTAAATGATCAATACAAAACACGAACGGAATAGGCAGAAATGAAATCATCCAACTATCTCTTGTCAAATGGAACAGACAAAACACAAATGGTAAAGACAAAACACGAACGATCTAACTACCGACGTAGAAATGATTCAACCAAGTATCAAATGATCAATACAAAACACGAATGATCCAACTCGCTTATGTCAAATGGAAAGATAATAATGAAATGATCCAACCTAAATACAAACGATCCAACGCAAAGTAATTCAATTCAACGTAAACACGAATGGTTTGGCGTGATGTCAAATGATCAAGTCAACAGTCGAATGGTTCAGTCGACGGGGGGTCTTCATGACGTCACGCACTGCAAAATTGGCGGCAAAACAAAGCTGCCAGTGTTTGGATATGTTTGTCTCCTGAGTTGGATCTACCTGGACTGAACTAGTGTTTATTGCTATTTTACATCATCCTGAGAAGTTGTGAATAATATTTTATCAGCTTGTTTTGCTAGTCACCCAAATTAGTCTGGTCTAGCTAGGAAAATCGAAGGTCTTCCCGGTTGCAAAGTGGGCTTGAACTGATCTATTACAGGCGCGTATCCAGAAAAAAATCTGACCGGTTTCCGACTTCCCAACTCAAACTCCAAAATTGGAAATTTTACTGAAACCCCCTCTCCCTTAAATCTGGAAATTTTGACCGGTTTCCGTAAACCGTTTAAACCGGTCTGGATCCGCGCCTGTATTATGATTCCTCTTAGACTTTAATAGTTCTTAATTACATCATTGATTATAACACAAAAATATCCGAACATTTAACTTTCATTTGGAATGTTCTGTCGTGGTTCAGTTCAAAGAGAAATCAGACGCCTCTATACTTACAGATTTCCGGCCTCGGACTTTAAACGCATGCATACCTGGAGCACAAGTACATTAGCTCCTGCATGTGCATACCTCGTTCAATCTGCTACAAGTTCGCATCGAAATTTTCACCGGAATACAACACTTCACATATGTAATTGTTGGGAGCCTCTGTAAATCCGCCTAAGCAGATGTTCTCAAGTGGAAAAGTACATGTATGTGATTTTTGTTTTAATCCAGTTAACATACTCTCTTTGTAAGTAGAAATGATCCACGAAATACTCACTCAACATCTTTATCAATGACACCACTGACATTTGACTCAGAAATCCATCAAAACCTCGCGAAATACCGTTACGTTATTGTGATGCTACAAAAAGCAAATTTAAGGGCATTTCCGCTCAAAATAAGTGCCGATACTATTGTTCGAAAAAATCACTATGATAGACAGAGGATTCTTTTCCCATTTACTACATCAAAGTCCATCAAAACCTCACGAAATGACAATATACTTTGAATTTTGTTACACAAGATCATACGTTTTAACACAAAAGGAGGCTTACTTGCTAAGCCCTACCTCGGATACCCAGGGACGAAGAGAAAAGGGTGAAGAGCGGGCGAAGAAAAGGAGAGGGAGCGGGAGAGAAAAGAAGAAAAGGAGAAGGAAGAAGAAGAGCCCTGGGAACACTATAAAGTCTAGTTCCAAAGCGATTTGTTGTGCCCAATCAGTGACGTTGTTATTGTATTGGCTACGGACAATAGCCAGTCTGAAAATCAAGCTGCTTTTATAGCTGCGTTCGCTGCAGCAGTTTCCTTACAACGTCGATCTGAAGTGTCATCGAACCCGCCTCATAAGCTTTCACGATGCGGTATCAGTTGCACGTATTGCAAACGCAAGAACTATATGATGTTATTCGCTCAGCCTTGTGGCATTCAAAACTTTTTCAAAATGTAAATACATTATCCTGCGATATTACTTTTCCTTTTAGTCTTGTCGATGAATTAAAATAATTTCTGCCACACACTCGGCAGAAATATAGGACTATCTTTTTTGAAGAACTGCCGGCTCTTTTTCTTCCTTCCCTTTACTTTCCTCACCTCCCCCCTCTTAGCCCCAGCTGGGTAGCCGAGGATGACTAAGCCCATTTTTGAGTAAAAACCCCTGATAGAATATCATGCGGTTATATCATAGTGAAAGGTATTGTAGTTTGGGTACTGGCGTGATTTTTTTTTTTTTATAATTAGTAAACAAACTATCTCTAAATCTATATCAGCTATAGCGATAAATTAGCCATCCGAAGAGCAGAAGTGATCAATAATATCTGGTGCGATATAATACAAGTAAGAAACGATACGAGAATACAGTATATACATTAATTTGTTTTTACCAATTGATATTTTGCAGGCGCTTTTATTTAAAGCCGGCCTGTTAAATTTCCGGTATCCTAGTGGTTTGGTCCCCGTGAATCCGATCTGCATAAATGTGTTTGGTTTCTCTGTATTCTCCAAAGTTTGATTTATGGACTTTTTGGAATGCCACTTAGCCGGAAGTATAATATCTGTATGTCTGGAAACATTCGCGTGCATGCGTAACAATCTTTTGCTCCAACAGCATCTCATGCACGGTGAACAATACCCTCTATTTCTTGTTACTCGCGATGTTAGTTTTCTAATTTGGCCATTTACATGGTCAAGGAGCTGGTTAATAAACAAAACGTGCGCAAACATCGGTTGTGTCTTCATCATAAGTTATCATATAAAACCGGAATTTCTATCTTCCTCGTACAAGTATGAAAATGCAATAAAAACTAAGGGTTCTCAATGGTATTTTTTAAGTAGTGAAACTAGAAGTAAATCCGGCGGAACTTACCAGATCTAGGAAAGTTGGCGACTATGCGCTTAATAAAGGTTTCCAGCATTTCGTCACATATTGCTATAACGAGAACTATTCGTCATTTCATATTCTGCCATTCTATTCTCCACAGTCCGCTGACTAACTCCAAGCATCAATGCCATATCTTGATAGATAAAGTTGTTTTCTGTTTTGAAATATGAACCGGCAGGAAAAAAGGACATTAAATCATTTTCAGTGCTTTCTATTTTATTTATTTGCGTATTAGTAGAGTACAGGCCTTTAAAGTGCAAGTATCGCCATAAAACAACATGAACTCTTTTTGCCCCAAAGTATATTTCTGATATTTTCCATGATAGATAAATTATGTAAAACTACAATGAGCCGAGTTAGCTGCTTAGCCGACTGATCAATGACTTCTGTGTATTTCCAAGAGTCATTGATATGGAGCCTTTAGGCGATCCAAAATACGAACTGAATAAAAATACACAACCGTATTAGGCCATCCCAATAAAATGTTTCGTTTCCCATCGCCATCTGGCTCGTGATGGTGGGTCGGTCGGCCGGTAAAAACGTTAGGGGATCTGGAACCAAGTCGGCTTGAAGACACTTTTTCCTCTATTAGTTGTGGATTGACAACTTGCACGAGAAAAGTAAGAAACTTTTCCACAAAATTGAGTCGGTCTTTATAAACTTTGAATTTCTTTTGGATTTCCCCCCAAAAAGATGATGGTATTATAAAACAAAACATTTATTGGGATGGCCTTAGCATGGTCGAGGCAAATTGCCGTATCAGATGTTTCAACACAGGCTTCCCAGACTCGACCTATATTTCCCGCCTTTTGGGTTACCTGTGGTATGTTTCATGGGGGGACCCCCAAGCGAGAAATTATACGAAACTGGCGGTTACAGACTAATTTTGAATTTGGAACTCGCCAATCAGAGGACCAAGACAGTTGGCTGGGGTCTTCACCGAGTGTTATGACAGTTCCACGTGAGAAATTTTCGCGAGTTCCAAATTCAAAATTAGTCTGTAACCGCCAGTTTCGTTAAAAGGCCTAGTAATGGTCTCTGATTGGCGATATATTTGTTTCCGTTCCTCGAGCGGAAGTATAATTTCACGCTTGAGGGTCCCCCATGAAAAAAGGCGATTTGCATCGTTTTGGGTAGGGTCGGGAAAATTTTGGACCGCTTTGGTCATTCTGGTTCTTACAGATCATTGCAAGGTCGCGCTTTTTGGGTCTCGAGGAGGCGGTTTGGCGATGATAAATTTGATGGATTTTCCTAAATCTGTGGTCAGATGTTGCTTGATAACTATTCCCTCCTGTGCCGAAAGCTGAATAGCGAGCGAGGAAGAAAAGTGCCGATTTTTGGGTGATCTTTGAGGTAAGTGTGTGCTTTGGCGAGGTCGACTTGCCTACCTTGTTAACTTTCTTAGAGCCACGGCCAACGGTCAAAATTACGAATCCTAATAAACTGCTTTAGAAGGCCCCAAATCGCCAAAAAACCACTCACACAACTTCATTAAGTATCAATCTTTTATTATTGAAGATTTATTTCGTAGGAATCGGAAAAGAGAATTCACAAGGAGCAATTATTTAAACTCTTCCGAGATCGCTCATGAAACATACCACAGGTAACCCAAAAGGCGGGAAATATAGGTCGAGTCTGGGAAGCCTGTGGTTTCAACAGAGAAGTTTGTATTACATTTGTATATAAATTGTGCAAATAAATATTATTTTCTTTCCATAATAAGCAAAAATCTTATATGCTCGCTCGAGAAATGGGATTTACTATATTTGGTGATGAAAAGCCATTTCACTGTAACTACCTGAAATAGTCTCATATTCGGTGCCCTCTTATGCATATTTCGTGCATTCTTGGTAGAACTGGTATTCTGATTCTGAGTCAAATGTCAGTGGCGATTGATAAAGATGTTGAGTGAGTATTTCGTGGATCATTTCTACTGACAAAAAGAGTATGTAACTGGATTTCAAAAAAATCACATACATGTACTTTTCCACTTGAGAACATCTGCTTAGGCGGATTTACAGAGGCTCACAACAATTACATATGTGAAGTGTTGTATTCCGGTGAAAATTTCGATGCGAACTTGTAGCAGTTTGAACGAGGTATGCACATGCAGGAGCTAATGGCTCCAGGTATGCATGCATTTAAAGTCCGAGGCCGGAAATCTGTAAGTATAGAGGCGTCTGATTTCTCTTTGAACTGAACCATGACAGAACATTCCAAATGAAAGTTAAATGTTCGGATATTTTTGTGTTATAATCAATGATGTAATTAAGAACTATTAAAGTCTAAGAGGAATCATAATAGATCAGTTCAAGCCCACTTTGCAACCGGGAAGACCTTCGATTTTCCTAGCTAGACTAGACTAATTTGGGTGACTAGCAAAACAAGCTGATAAAATATTATTCACAACTTCTCAGGATGATGTAAAATAGCAATAAACACTAGTTCAGTCCAGGTAGATCCAACTCAGGAGACAAACATGTCCAAACATGGCAGCTTTGTTTTGCCGCCAATTTTGCAGTGCGTGACGTCATGAAGACCCCCCGTCGACTGAACCATTCGACTGTTGACTTGATCATTTGACATCACGCCAAACCATTCGTGTTTATGCATCAATCAGCGGCTTCCCCTTGGGGCCGACCCCCGAAGACCCTGGGGGATTTGTCCAAACGCCCATTCAAACCTCATCTAATCCCCCTGGGTATGGGGCAGGAGAATTTTGACAAATCCCCTCCATCTGGGGCAAATATAATGGGTCCCTGTAATATACGTTAACAAATATCAGTTACATATCACCTATAGATCTTTGCAGTAGTAGCACACAAATGATGGCAGTTGCTCGCCCCTCTTCTTGCTAATCTTTACACAGGGCCCGGGGGGGGGGGTACTCTACCTAAAGTTGGGTAGGGGTGTGCCGCTGGGGCTCTGAAACCCTTACCCTGTTTAAGACAAAAAAACTCAAATTTCCATGCCCTGTTCAAGACAAAGTGTTAAAATTTTCCCTCTATAAGACAAATAACAAATTATCTATACTTGGATGTCAGTGTTTATTGTGATCTTGTATAATGAGTGTCATAACTAAATAAGTCTTCAGCAAGCACTAGACTAAATAACGGCACTAGATAAATACCATACCCTGTTCAAGATCTGTCGATGTGAAAATGGATACCCTGTCTAAGATCAGAAACTCGAAAAACCATACCCTGTCCAGCGGATCATCCCCGTATAGTCCATATATGGGAGTACCCCCCCCGGGACACAGGGGCCATGGTACCAGATGAAGCAGATGGGCCCTCGTTTGTCACACTGGATCATGAAACTATAGAAGATCACAATGTCCTTTTAATGTATATAATGTTACACGTTGAGGCTTTTCTCTTCCCTCTGTCGGTGCTCCACGCGTTAAAAACTGGCATATTAAATTAAAAGGGCGCCAGTTCAAACCTAAGTCAAAGACCTCGTGAGCGGAAATGGCGCGAAGCTCGAAGAACATCCAGGAATAACGGATTGGGTAAACCGCTGACCTGATATTACAAATCCCCAGGGTCCGTCCCCTGGGTTAAACCACCGGTAGCAAAAGTGTTGTTTTCCCCCACACCCTCGGGCAACATGGAGCTGACAAATCGTGACAAATGCCCCTGAGTTCCCGTGGGTTCCCCGGGGGTCGGCCCCAGGGGGAAGCCGCTGATTGATGCATTACGTTGAATTGAATTACTTTGCGTTGGATCGTTTGTATTTAGGTTGGATCATTTCATTATTATCTTTCCATTTGACATAAGCGAGTTGGATCATTCGTGTTTTGTATTGATCATTTGATACTTGGTTGAATCATTTCTACGTCGGTAGTTAGATCGTTCGTGTTTTGTCTTTACCATTTGTGTTTTGTCTGTTCCATTTGACAAGAGATAGTTAGATGATTTCATTTCTGTCTATTCCGTTCGTGTTTTGTATTGATCATTTGATACTTGGTTGAATCATTTCTACGTCGGTAGTTAGATCGTTCGTGTTTTGTCTTTATCATTTGTGTTTTGTCTATTCCATTTGGCAAGCGATAGTTAGATGGTTTCATTTCTGTCTATTCCGTTCGTGTTTTGTATTGATCATTCCACAATTCTTTGTTAAATGATTCCTGTTCTGTATTTTTGGTGGTAACGGCCGCCCATACTATGGAGTTTACGGGAATCGGTTTTAGGGAGAACCTGGGCGAGCAAGCGATCGAGTTTACGGGAATGTTTTAGGGAAACCGCGAAGCGGCCGAAGTCAAACGACCGAACGAGGTAAGACCACGACCAGGACCAGGAATTCAAACACAGTCAGAAATGTTGTCCGTGGTTCATTTTTTTATCTTACAATCAGATTCTATGGTGTGTCGAGTCCATGTCTGTTCTCTGTAGTTTCCTGTGTTCTTAGATATAAAAAACAAAACTGTTTCCTCGCCCAACTATCGAAGGCTCTTCAGACCAGAAACCCGAGAAGACCCTGGGGACGAGGTAAACTACTTGGCTTTTGTTTAGATTATGCGTGTATGTACATGTACATGTGTATGTATGTATACATATATTTTTTCTTTCACCGTCGTATTTAAAAAAAAAGCAGTTTGCATTTACTCTTGCCCTCCGACCTTAAATTTCTACCTTCAAATGTAACTTTGCAGTCACGCTACTTAGCTCGATTAGCCCTTATAGGTTTTAATATTCTAAGTAGCGCTTACTCTGACTTTCTTTATTCGTTTTTATTTCCCCTTGTTCCGATAAGTTTTGTTATTATATTTGATTGATCTTGATTGACATTTAATAGGATCAGATATCGCACGCATAGTCAGTGTTTACGCAATCCGTAACAGAAAGAGCAAGGACTGCGAGAGCTCACCCGTAATCAGAGAAACTGTAAGCTAACCTGGAAACGAAAGGATCAGAGAAAACTGTAAGCTAACCTGGAAACTAAAGGAGAATTAATACCCGCCACAGAAGTAAGTGATTCGCATTGATTTAGCCTATTATATTATTGTACAGAATACTAGCACAAGATAACCAGAGACTCATGATTTGTTTCAGATTGAATAATTATCAAGTAACACGGAAATCAATATACGAGATTCAAGGAAATAAAGTACGACGATATAATTATACGATTTGTGGTGGAATTCAATGGGTTTAAACGGAACATTACATTCAATTTCTTTGGGTAAACTGGCGACGGAATAGGAAGTCAACAATACTGGACGGTAACTGGATTGAATATGGAAGCCGCTTTAAAACAAGCCAAGATTGAACGGAGGACAGCAATGCAAAGGTAGCCCTGACGAGATGCGGTAAAGCCATCAATAACCTGATTGAAGGTAAAAGACCTTCTGCAGAGGTAAGAGAAAAGCTAATCAAGTATCAAGAAAGTTTCGAAGTTCTAGTAGAGAAACATGAACAGTATGTAAAGCAAATACTGGCTTGCCCAGTGCCAAGAGGGTTTCATGGAAACGGGAGACAAATCCTCAGTTCCAAAGCCAAATCAATCCAGTGGAATGATCGGAATGTCGGCTGTAAACACAGAACCAAACAACAATGGAATGATCGGAATGTCATCAGCCAACAACGCGCTGACAGCTTATTTTGACGCTAACCAGGTACCTACTGGTACAGGAAATTATACAAGCCTGTCGACGAGTGATACAGTACTGTACGGCCCCGCAAATGATCCCAGTCCCGCAAATGATCCCGGCCCGCAAATGATCCCAAAATCGTCCCGCAAATGATCCCGGCCCGCAAATGATCCCAATATCGTCCCGGAAATGATTCCAGCTGAAAATACAGAATGGCGACGGTTTTGGATTGCGAGACTTTTTATTTGGATTTCTATATGTTTTTATCTTATGCTTATAACTTTGCATATATACATTTCTTTTTCTATATTTTTCAACCAAAAAAACTTGGCTGGATACACTGCATGATGAATATAGTTATCCGAAAATAAGTGTTCTGAGTACGTGTTAGTAAGTAATAGACGCCGCTTTCTTTGTAAAATAATCAATCTACTGTATTTTCAAAGCAGCTCAAATTAAAACCAGCCCGCTCAAAACACATAGGAAAACCTGGGCTCCTTGAATATTATTCCGGAAAACGTTTGACGCAATACTTTTAATTAAAATGGCATTTATATCTCCTTTGTTTGAGAGCCATGTTTTATTAATGAAAAGAAGAGCATTGTAGTCGACTACCGCTAGCTGATTTGCCCAACATTTCACAGGCAAGGGGTTTAGATATTAAAAGATATCAAGAAAGCAAGAGAAAGCCTAAGCTGGGGTGTCGGGATTATCCTATTTTGATCGAATAAAAAAAAAGAAAGTCAAGACATCTTGGACTGACGACTGTTTAATGACGTCTTGGACTGACGACTGTTTAATGACATCTTGGACTGACGACTGTTTAATAACATTCATACTAGTCTGCTTGCCAACTCTTCTGTAATGTGGCGAACGGTAACATAAATCTACCTGATCCTAAATTGCCAACAACAATTCTGTTAAAATCGCTTGATTGTTTTGGACTGGCAATAAGCCATGTCACTGGGTCATGTCTCACATGCCATGATAATAAATGCAGTCTTCGCAGTATTCCATGGTATCAGAATATACCCGTACCTCTTTCTTGTTCTTTTTGTCATCCTCATCTCTTACCGAGGAAACGCTCAGACAATAAAGTATAAGCAATAGCACAATAAAAAGTAGCGAGGGTTCCTCCATTTTGCATTTGTAAACATTGAAGGAACTGTCACACAACTAGGCCACCTACGAGGGGTTGATTCCCGCCGAAACCACAGGCGACCCGCAATTTGTTGTCGGCAAGTTATCATCAGTTATATATTACGCAAGCGTTTCGTAGTAAAGAGACGGTCGTTTAAACAGTAAATTGGATTTCTAAAAATTGCACGTTTTTTTGCTATCTAAGTACCGCGTGAAACGTAGACTAAGTGTTTGTGATAGATTTTTCAAGTAATCCAGCTAAACTTTTTATTGCCTATTACTTTACATGTCGCTAAAGTTAAAGAAAAATATACGCAAAATGATAATAAGCATAAGAAAACCATATGAAGAATTGCAAATCAGAAAAGTCTCGCAATCCAAAACCGTTGCCATTCCATATTTTCAGCCGGGATCATTTCCGGGACGATTTTGGGATCATTTGCGGGCCGGGATCATTTGCGGGACGATTTTGGGATCATTTGCGGGCCGGGATCATTTGCGGGCCTGGGATCATTTGCGGGGCCGTACAGTACTTATCGCAGACAAGTCGGCTGCTGAAAGTACAACGGCTCAGGAAATGGAAAACACGTGCAGAGAAACCCAAGTTACCCAGTTTTAGTGGAGATGTAAGAGAATACGCTATTTTTAGATCGGATTTCAAGCACGCTATCGAGAAAAGATTCAGAAAACGAGACGCGATAACGATGCTCCGCATGTGTTTGAAGGCAAACCCGTTAGAGTTAATCAAGGGGATTGGGACCGACTATGATGCCGCGTGGGATTATTTAGACGCTATTTACGGGGACCCGCGCTTTGTTTCAGACACGGTCATGCAAGATATTATGACGTTTAAGAACTTAGAAGAAGGGGAAGATGCTCGATTTTGTGACCTTGTAAAGTTACAACACGTTGAAAGAAGTTGGCCAACCAAGTGACATGGTAACAGCCACGTGCTGTCCATAATAGAACGGAAAATGTGTGCGGATGACAGAAAAGTCTGGTCCAGAGATCTAGAGAGAGAAAAGAAACCTGCTACACTGCAAGCGCTGTTAAGCTGGATGTCTATTGAGATGAAATCCAGAATGAGAGCCACAGCTAGCCCCCATCAGAGCAGGCACACCAAACAGGCGCCATATCAACCACTTTAATGTGGAAGAAGAAAACAAGGACATGCTTCTGAGACACAAGTGCTGGATATGCAAGGAATCTTCGCACTGGCCAGATCAGTGTCAGAAATTCGCTGCCCTCGGGATCGACGAGCGAGTGAAAACAGCCAAGGATAATCACATTTGTTTCAGTTGTTTGAAGATAGCAGGAAGGAATCACAATATGGATAACTGTACTAGAAGCCGACAATGTTCGAAGACAGAGAGCGGCGTCCAGTGTCAGCAAAAACACCATCCGCTGATCCACAAGAACAACTCAATCAAGATAGGCGTAGCCATGGCAACCAATGCAACTGAGGCTGTGCTTCCAGTTCTGACTGCAAATATCACAGGTGAAGGTGGGATTTTCAAGCGAGGAAACGTACTGCTAGACTCCGGGGCGCAAGTCAGTTTAATCCGACAGTCAACGGCGGAATCCCTCGGCCTAAAGGGCAAGGACACCACGGTCACGATTACCAAAGTAGGCGGAGAAGACGAAACCATTAAAACTAAAGTGTACAAAGTGCAACTTAGCTCAGTAGATGACAACAAGAAATTCACAGTTAAAGCATTAGGAATTCCAAGCATAACCGACGAGCTCGAGTCAGTCAAGGCGTCAAGCCTACCACATCAGTTCGGTCTACCGAATACACGCTTTCGCCGGGGAAAAGGTCACGTAGACGTTTTGATTGGCATCGACCACGCCCTGATGCATACAGGAGAGACAAGACAGTCCGACCACCTGCTTGCACGCCACTCTCCACTCGGTTGGGGCGTTTTTGGAGGGAGACCAGATGAAGAGTCCTCACCGGCTGGACACATACTACACGTGAAGTACGCTGCCCCAGTGGACATGACGGACTTCTGGACTACCGAGACAATGGGAGTGGAGGTCAAACCCTGTGTCTGTGATGCAGACAAACTAACACAAGCGGAAAGAGAAGAGGAGAAGTTAATAGAAGAGTCGTGCATCAAAGTTGGAAATCAGTGGATGGTTAAGTACCCATGGAGGAAGGACCCAAGTCTACTCAGTACCAGATAATAAAGGCTTGTCACTGAAGCGCCTGGAATCGACAGAGAAAAGACTAAAGAAGAACCCAGAACAAGCCAAAGCTTACAATAATCAGATAGTAGAAATGAATAACATGAACTTTGCTCGAAAGCTGTCCAAGGAAGAGATGGAATCGTACAAAGGTCCAGTCCATTATTTGTTACATCACACCATAATCAGGTCCGAGAAAAAGAGTACACCCGTGAGGCTGGTTTTCAATAGTTCATCGGTATACTAAGGCCATAGCTTAAATGATTACTGGATGAAGGGCCCTGATCTCCTAAACAGTCTCTTTGGAGTCATTCTGCGATTTAGAGAAGAAAGAGTAGCAATCGTAGGAGACATATCGAAAATGTACCACCGCGTTTTGATTCCAGAGCAAGATCAGCACGTCCATCGATTTCTATGGCGAAACCTGGAGGAAGATAAGGAGCCTGATGTCTACATGAAAACGGTTCTCACATTTGGAGATAAGCCTGCTCCCGCAATGGCCCAAATCGCACTAAGGGAAACAGCACGGGAAAGCAAAGAAGTCCTACCAAGAGCAGCGAAAGTACTGGAGAAGAACACCTACATGGACGACATTTGCGACTCTGTGACAACAGTAGAAGAAGCGCGAAGGCTGACTGAAGATATTGATAACGTTCTAAGAAAGGGAGGTTTCAAAGTTAAAGGCTGGGTCTCCAACAAATCACTGAAAGACGGTGAGCAGAAAGAAGTTGCGGAGGGGATGTCAATATTTCAAGAGGAGATTGAAGAAAAGGTGTTAGGCATAGCATGGAACAACAAGACGGATCAGTTGTACTTCAAAGTCGAATACGCGTTGCTAAAGTCAATCATTACGAAGGATCCGAATCAGGCAGATGTGAAGCTAACGAAGAGAATGCTGTTAAGTCAAACAGCGCGAATCTATGATCCCATTGGATTTGCCGCCGCGTTTATTATCAGAGCGAAGATAGGAATGCAAGAGCTGTGGCAGATTGGAGTAGGCTGGGACGAAGAACTCCCACCAGCAATCCAGGAAAAGTGGCTCAAGCTACTCAAGAAGATGACGGAACTCAATGGCGTCACATTCCCGCGACACCTGAGATCCGTAAGATATTATTGCCTTTTTTTTATATCAAGATACAACTTTGAAAACATCAACACGCTAAAAACCTCTAGTACACAATCTAGCGCCATTGCATTGTGTCAGGAGCCGGCCAGTATATCATATTTGTTGATTTCATTAAGTTCCGCGATATGATATGACACCCGTTCCCAGGGGTCATTACGCGCGTAATCCAAGATGGCGTCTTGGAGTAGGCGCGCAGTAAAGACGTATTATAAAACACGAAGAAAAGTAAAACGGCGAAATGGGGAAACGGGCGAACGGAAAGGGGGCTTCGTATCTCCGAGGATGCACCACCACTCAAACACTGGAGATCATCAGGATTCAAGTATTCCCGGAGGTACTTTAATTAATATTAATACACATGTAATTATAACTTAAGTATATATATGTAAATATTTACTAGAAACATCTTGCTACAAACGTGGTAATCTCGTGATTTATTAGCATATTTAAACTGGTCGTTTTGTTGCTGAATGTTGGCAAAGAAAAATATTTAAGCAGCTAATTTCCTTATCCTTTTCTATGTATGGCTGATTAAAATGAACGTTACAGACTTCTTGAAGAAGAAGGAGTCGAGTTACAACGAGTCCGATGATATGGAGACTAAATTACTTTCAAGTGGAACTGAAATTTGGCAACCAATTAATGATCATGACAAAGAAGTAACTACTTCAGCCTGTGCTTCAGCCACTCACACTTATAAGAAACGCTGGTACGTTCTCGGTGTGTTTTCCTTGTTGACTTTGATTTCCAATGACTTTTGGAACACTTGGGGTCCTATTGCGCGACCATGTAAACTGGTTTTTGGTTGGAGCAACACACTTTTGCTTGTGGTCACCTCTTGGGGAGCTATTGCCCCATTGCTTGGAGCACCAGTAGCAATCTGGCTGGTACAAACTAAAGGTTAGTACTATTTATTGAAAAAAAAAGTTGAGTAAACTTTTTTTGAGTGAGAATGTACTCTTTCATGCTCAGTCTGCAGGTTCACACTATTAGCTAGCAACATACAATGTAAGCTATTAAGCACAAGCAACATGTATATGCAGATCAATGCATTACTGCTTGAGTCTGTGTGTATTGCTTGTTCTCAACATGCAGATGTTGCTAATGTGATTGATGAAAGCAAGGTGAACTGACAGTTGATCATGTCGCAATACTAGCTCTGATCTTGTACATACAGAATGCTGATGGATTCATTTGAAGATCAGTTGGAAAACCTTAACTTCGCCAAACTTGATATCTTATAAAACATAGCTGCCTATTAAGTCATTTAGTAGCCTACGTGAAGTGACTGCCAACCCAGGTTTGACAGCATATATGTAACGCTATATACTCAGTCTCTCCAATATATATATCATTACAAACAAAATGAGTGGCATGGTGCTGAACTGACTCAACACATAGGAGACGAGGCCACAGTAGGTGCAGAAAAAAAAATTGTGTGGAAAAAATGGCAGATTGTGCAGCAAAAAATAAAATGGTACAGAAAATTGTGTGATTTTCTTGAGTTAACGGTTTCTGGACAAGTAAATTACTTTTTGCTGTCCATTAGGCATATATGTAATGTAAAAGAACTATAAAGCATGGTACATGTATGCAGTCACATGACTGTACTGGCTCAGGTATATGGTCACTAAACTACAGCATTTCATGGCACTAAAGTGGCTTCTCCATTGCTTTTGACATTCTAATCCAACTAAATGATGATAGCAGATTATGTAAGAGTGGTTAAGCAATACGGTGAGACTAAATAAAGTAAACCAACTTTATTTAACATTGGTGACTAATGTGACAGTCTGGGGAGACTGAAAACTTGAGGCTGATGTGGGAACTACGATTGTATGTCCTTACCCAAGAAGACATGAAGGTCTAACCATGCATATGCAGTTCAAGAACAAGATTGTTTCACAAAGGCAGTGTTCTGGCAGTGTTTTTGCAAACAGGTGTATAATTATATATATATATCTACCAATTGTTTTCACAAAAGGGGGTGTTAGGTTCCAAGGCTCCTTTTGTGAAAACATGGTACTGATCTTGTGTGCCTTTAAACTTTAAAAGCCAGTTACTCCTGTTTTTGCCATTTTCTTGAAAGGGCAAATGGTAGTTTAAGACTTTTCTGGCCTTTCTATCCCATAATTGATCTCTAGTTATATTATGTGGGGGGGGGGGGGGGGGGTGTGTGGAGGACTTAGTTCAAACATTTTCGCGAATAACTCAAGCTTTTAATGGATTTCGATGCACTATATGGCAATACAACGTTCTCTTAATGTAGATTGCATTTAATTGACGGAAGTTTGCTGTATTTTGAGTAAAAATACCAGAAAATGGCCTTTTTCTAACCTAAGCCTAACCTCTAGGTCTCAAGTAAAGAAATTATGGGATAGATTTAAGTCAAGTCAATTATGGGATAGAAAGGCCAGAAAAGTCTTCAACTGTCATTTGCCCTTTCAAGAAAATGGCAAAAACACGAGTAACTGGCTTTTAAAGCTTAAAGGTACACAAGATCTACCATGTTTTCACAAAAAGACCCTTAGAACCTAAGACCCCCTTTTGTGAAAACATGGTAGATCTTGTGCCTTTAAGCTTTAAAAGCCAGTTACTCATGTTTTTGCAGTTTTCTTGAAAGGGCAAATGGTAGTTTAAGACTTTTCTGGCCTTTCCCTCGAATAAGTGTCCCCCTTAAAGATGAAATAAAAAATCTTAAGCATCTCCCTTTGATTATAAGCACGTCACTTCATTCCTCCTTAAATTATAAATATACTCACCTGGGCACTTACAGCAGTCAACACGAAAAAGTGTGACCACTTTCATTGAGACATCCAATCAAGTATGAGAATGGCCTATCAAACAATCAAAATAAAACCACAATCTAGTACGTGTGAAACAGCTACATGTAGGAACATTAATTATTGAGAGAAGTGTTTTGGTTGATCTACTGATCAGAAGTCTTTTGTCCAAAAATCGAAAGATTTTATCTACAGTTTGATAATTTTTTAGAGCTCACTGGTTTTCAAAAAGCTAATTCTACAAAGGAGAGCTGATGTCCTGGAATGTTGATATAATTGGTTGGTTGAAACAGCTAGTTAGCAAAATTTGACACGGACTCGTTTAAATACATTTTGTACACTGGAACAATTTGACTTGTTTGCTATTTTATCAATTTCTTATCTAGGAAATGGGTGAACAAAAAGAAAACCAAGACAAGAGCATGGTTTTTTCCACTATTTTCATTTCGTTTTAGAAGAGTTGTATGGGCCCTCTGGATGCCTTAATTTGCATATTTCATGTAGACAACAGTTCAGTGTAACGAAATTGACAAGTTCATGCAGGTCACTGGTAATTGTTTTAGATCTCCACTAATGTTTGAAAGTTTGAGACTCATGCAGTTTTAGCAATTCTCTTTAGCAGTATTTTACTTAATACATTTCCTTCTCCTAAAAATAATAACTTTTGCCATTAGTTTTTGTTGTACACTATACTTCCCATTTCGTGTTTTGTTTGGCAGGCCATTCTCGTATTTGATTGGATGATTGTCACGAAAGTATGTGAATACATTAAAAGCGGTCACACTTGTGCATCTTGCTCATGTAATCAAGGAAATATATTACATTGTATACAACTATTTTAAAAGAGTAATTTATTTCAGGTCTTAAAGTTGCTGTCATCTGGGCTTCCTTCCTACAAATCCTTGGCAAGGCACTTCAGGCTATTGCTCTACAGCTGGCTACAAATAAAATGCTTTTCAACAGTCTTATAAGTGTTGGGCAGTTCTTATCTATGTTTCCTGCAAACGTCCCAAATGCTGGTCCACCAATAATTGCAGCAATGTGGTTTCCAGCAAATGAGCGTGCTTTTGCAACAGCTGTATCCGTTACTGCTATTTTCGCTGGAGTAGCAGTGTCTTTCATCACTGGGCCAGCAATCGTTGAAGATGTTTGCCCAATCAATGTTACCATTGTTGGCAGTCACAGAAAAGTCCTTAATGAGTGCAGTATTAATGAAAGTTCCATCCACATGGTTCACAGACAAATCGGAGACTACATGTATGGACAGCTGTTCATTGGGACTTTATTGTTCCTTTGCCTAATTCTTTATTTTCCAAATAAACCACCTCTACCTCCAAGCATATCAAAGATAGAAAATCCACTTTCTCATTTTCAAGGTAAGATTTATCTTTGAGTTGAAAAACTATTATTGTAGCTATTGTTATTGTTATTATTAATTTTAATATAATTATTAGTAGTCAGGCCTGTCGACAGAGTTCCAAAGGGGGGGGGGGGGTTCATTTTCAGTGAGTTGCGTTGAAGATACATGACGTAAGCAGGAAAAAAAATCCAATCTTGATTCCATGTGTCTCCAGACAAAAGGACGTTACCGGGGGAGGGGGAACCTTCGAACCTCCCCTGTCGATAAGCATGGTAGTAGTAGTAGCAGCAGTAGACTAGCAGCAGTAGTAGTAGTAATAGTAGTAGTAATAGTAGTAGTATCAACAGTAGTAGTAGGCGTAGCAGCAGCAGTGGTAAAAGTAGTAGTAGAAGTAGTAAATTAGGTAGTAGCAACACTAGCAGTAGTAGTAGAGTAGATTTCATAATGAGTAGGCCAGGACAAACTGTGGCATGGTTACTGCATAGCATGCTGTGACCTTGAAATGGTTTCCTGATCATTGTTTTTGTCCTGCTGATACAATCAAATTACAGTACGTTTATGGTAATAAGGCTACGGACATGCCATAGTTTGTTCCACACATATGAACTATGCTGTTAGTAGTAGTAATAGAAGTAGTACATAGTGATAGAAGTGTTATAAATGATATACTGTCAATGCATGTATGTACAGTACTAGTATACAATGTATATGATTCTTACTGTACTGTTTTGAAATCATTCTGTTTTTAGTACTGTAAAATTACTATAATATATAGGCTGTAGCAATATTATGAGCTGCACAATTACATTGTAATTGCTAGATAACATGAAAACAGTTACAAGAGTTTATATCAGAACAAAAATTCATTCAATGCATGCTTCACAGAATTTTATCAGTGTTTATGTACACTGATATAAACTCTTGCTAACAATAAGGCACAACATATTATATCCAGTTAATCATCCATTATGTTGGCAGAACTAAGTAAGGACATTGCATGTAATGTTGCTGCACTCCAGCTGTAAGTTATTATAAGATTTATTATATAGCTAAATAAGTAATTTTGCGAACTATGATAGGTCAATGTGCAGTCCATAACTTCCCCATAGGAACCTTCCACCCACTTCCGGTCTCAAAGAAAAAAAAAACTATATGATAAACATCTTATTTTAAAACCTCATTTTCTCGGACCTTACCGTAAGTTATGGATCCTTGTTTCCCCCTTTTTATGGTCCGGGTGCTCCGGGATTGGGCCATAAAAAAAGGGGGAAACTCGGTCCATATCTTAGGATATGGACCGAATAAACAATGTCAATAAGAGGTATTTATTTCAGCGCCAATTAAAATACAATAAATGTCTCAGCCATTTTTGTTTTGTCTCATAGGGTTGCGTGTGCTATTTAGAAAAAAATCTTTCTGGGCTATAGTTGTTATTTCCATCACCAGTGGAGGAATTTATGCTGGTTGGATATCATCTCTTGCTGAAGCAGTCTCGCCATTTGGAATAGATGAGAAGACCGCCAGTTGGCTTGGGTTTTGGACCCAAATAGCAGCTATTGTATCTGGACTACTGGCCGGCAGGTAAGAACATGTGACATATATTTAATATATACATGTATGTAGAAGTTATTAGTCAGCAAAGCATCTAATATGGCTGTGTATTTTTACGAATGACGAACAAAAATACAGCCATATTAAATACGTAGCTGACTAATCAGTTGTTTTATATTTAAGTTCTTTGAGACCGGAAAAGTGGGCGGAAAGTCCGTTCAGGAAGTTTAATTGGCCGGACTGCAAATTGACCAATAATAACTCATGAAATTACTTTCTACATAAATATAATAATGTATTTTATTTTATGGCATGCCGGTCCATCATGAAATGAAGCAATTTGATTGCTTCCCTGAGCGGTCAGAACCCTGCAGTATGGACAGCCCAGCCAGACTACTGCAAGATTGAGCTTATTGGTAGAGATTGTTGCCATCCAAAATGTCTAGCGGAAAATGGTTTGTTTTAATTTAAACATTTGTCATAAGAGCACAATAACCACTAATCAAATACTCGTTTTAACTAATATACTACTGAAAAAGTAATTTCAGAAGATAAATAAAATAACAAAAACTTTTTGTCAAAGTTAGTTAGCATTTAACACAGGGAAAGCAATGACAATGATCAGAGAGACTGCTACTGTTGCTTGCGGGAAAAAATCACAATAGCGATACTTACTACACGTCATCCATTGTCATTAATGTGCCAACCAGAGATCATTGGTTCCTGACACAAAGCGGCCTTTCGAAATCATGGTTGGAACATTAGCATAATAATTGTAATGTTTATCAACACGAAGTATCGCTATATGGTATTGTTGAACAAAACAAAAGCTTTTTCAGCGAAAGCCATATATTGTAATAAAATATTCATTGACCAAGTTTGTTCGGTCCGTATGGGGGAAATATTGGTTGCATTCTTTTTTGTGTGTGTGTCATGGACCTCTCCCACACAAAAAAAGACAAAAATTGGTTTCCATGCATTGATAAAATCAAATAAAACATATTGGTCCTTGTAGAACTACCAAAAATACACTTATAACCCTAATTTTGGAACATTGGATTATTTCCTAACGGATCTGTGGGGCCAATGAATGTACAACAATTTTACAGTGACTTTGTATGCGGCCGCCATCTTGGTGTCACTCAGTCTGGGGCCATAAAACGAAAATACAAATAAAGCTTAATTTCCTATCAAAATCATTGGGTTTCACTTGAAAACTATTTGAATGCAACTTTTAAAAGTTTATCGAGTTAACAAAAATAAATTGACTCAATTACATGGATTTTTATGCCTTCCAGAAAACATGCTGGGTCGTTTTGTCATAAAATTCAAACTCTGGAAGAATTAATATATACTCCATCAATGTGAAATTTTCTGTGTAGACTTCTATTATCGATGTCTAGAATATATACAAAGAACAGCTTTGTAGGACTTGTAGTTTAGATTTTAGGTTTTTGATAACCAAGGATTCAGTACAGGAAGTTGAAGTCCAGTGCAATTTCAGGGTTACCTGCATAGCAACATTTGTTTAGAAATTCCGTTTCCTGATTCAGTGAAATAAAAACGGTTGCTTTGCCTGCACTTGTATGGTTTCCTTGATTACATGCACGCCTTTTCAGTAAAGAAATGTTTTAGGTAAATGATTAACATAGAATAGTCTGGTTTTTTGGTGCAATTCGATATATAGCATTCGTAATATTTAAAATTTTCGAAATATCACTCGTGGTATATATCGCCGGATAATTGCTCCAAAAACAGAGATTCCACTAGACTCTTCGATCTATCAGTACAATGTTTGTTTCCGGTACAGAGCCAGACATGGAAAACCAGCAGCCCCAGTTTCTTTCTGGTATGGAGCCAGGAATGAAAGACCAGCAGTCCCGCCCAGTTTCTTTCCGATACAGTTCGAATTTGTATCGATAAAAACTGGCACATGCCAGTCTAGCAGAATTTTTGCAGAAACTTGTGAACTTGTTGTTTCTGTTTTTTTATTTTAGACTTGCAGACATCTTCCAGCACCACATTGAGAGAATTCTCCTTGTACTCTTCTCTGGAGCGACCATAGCTCAAGTCCTGTTCACAATTACATGCCAGAGCACGTTGCCATTTTCCAAACCTCTGCTCTACACGTACGTGATATGCTGTGGTCTGTTTCTTAACGCCACAGCGCCGTTAATGTTTCAGATTATGATGGAGACATCTTATCCAGTTAATGAAGCAATCTCAAGTGGCATATATACAGCTCTTTTTAATGTGTTAACGTTGCTTTTCTACATTCCATTTATGTTTCCTCATGTTGATTTTCTCTGGATGAACTGGCTTGCCGTGGCTGGCTGCAGTTGTGGTATCCCGTTCTTTTTATTCTTTCGAGTCAGTTATACTCGTCTAAACATAGATTCGTTAGTGACACTATCCTAGTCTCTTCGACCCATCCCATACCGAGCTTTCTTCACTTAGAAGACGGCAGTTCTGGTCTTACGTGGTACAGAATTTTCAGAATTTTTATTCATTTGACTCATCGACACTTAGTATATTTACAGGTACTAATTAATGAATGGAAAGAAAAATAAAGAAGATTACAGTATAAACACACTCATCTCTCCTGTTATTATTAAATACTACTAATTACCTCTATATTATTATATTATTATTTTTGGAATTATTTGTTTCATTATTATAGTCTTGATTTAAGTTTATAACTACAACTTTTTTATTACAACTTAACTACTACTTTTTCATTATATCACATCTATAATTGTTATTTTCGTTATATATATATATATTTACTATTCAGTAGCCCACCCCATTGTTCTCTCTCTGCACTATATCGCTGATTGCTGTGTGACACCCTTTGAAAGCAAACATTAGGGACCTTACGCAACTAGGACGGCAATGGCAGTGACGATGGCAGCCTGCGAACTGCAATATTAAAAATATTGCCGTGTGTCCAATACAGTGCGTCTAAGTTTACCCCTGCTAATTTCCCTTCTGACAAAAAAATCTGCCGCTACCGTTTTTATAAGAGCCTTTGCTTTCAAATGTAACATTTGAAAGAAAGACAATCAGACAAATACACAAAATCTCCATTTAATCATATTTGAAGCTAGTCTACTTCTAGCTGTCTTTACCACATAGCTAAATTAATTGTACGTTTCGTAAGTACGCTTGAATACAACAGACCATCTCATACAGAGTCTTCCCTGGGTATTCTTCTCCGTCTGTCTTTCGGACTTCAGATACGAACTTTGCCAGAACTTCGTCCAACTCATCGTCTGACATGCTTTCCAACGCTTCATTGACCACAGCTTCCCAGAGGTATGGATCAGCTAAGACAGTTTCGTTCCGTCGCTCACGCCATTCTTCGTACAACCTCAAGACCCAGATCCACTTCTTCAGACTATTATCAGCAACCCAACTTTTCCCAAACTTGTCTAGGTCTGACGTGGTCACTAGTTTCCTAAAGCGCTGATCATCTAAAACAGAACAAGAGTTGAACATGTTTTAAATAACCATTTACTTCGTTATTATCCCGTGTCGCAGTAAGGCGCGCAGATTTTCCTTTAACGCTGCATAGCATGATTTGAACACAAAAATTTGTTTCATATTTACCTTCTTTCTCGGCAGCAATTTTCCGTGTGATGAATATTGCCAACTCGTCCTCGTCTTCCCAAAAAAGTGAACTCATTATACTCAACTGCGTCGGAGAGAACAATGACGTGGGCTACTGAATAGTAAATGTATAATTTATAATTTATTGATAACATCCCAAGAGAAAAAAAGCAATAAAGGCATTAATCAGGCCTATTCATGAACAAAATCTATCGTTTTTTCATTGGTTGATGTGTTTGTAGTATTACATAACCCTATTGTTCTCATGAAAACACTGATTATTGTGAAAGAGAGAGAAGAATGGGGCGCGCCACTGAATCATGGGTACATAGGAAGCATTTATCAATACTTCATCAAAACCTATTCACAAAAAAATAATCTGTCATTTTGTCATTGGCTAATGTAATCAAAATTACAGAAGTTACGTAAGTCTATTGTTCTAAATGGCGCCTTATTTATCAAGACTTATTCATAAACTAAATCTGTCATTTTTTTCATTGAATAAAGTAGGTAAAGTTGGGTCAGGCTATTTTTCTCAAAAAGAAACCGCCATTATTGTGCAAGAGAGAGAACAATGGGGTGGGCTACTGAATAGTAAATATATTAGATAGTTTCTTCGGCACGCAGCGCCCGAAGCTGACTGCAATATATCTAATATTGCTGCGTGCCTCAGAAACTATCTAATACATAACGAAAATAACATATTATAGACTGTGATATAGTGAAAAAGTAGTAGTTAAGTTGTAATGAAAAAGTAGTAGTTAACTTAAATCAAGATAATAATATAATAATGAAACAAATAATTACAAAAATAATAATATAGAGGTAATTAGTAGTATTTAATAAACAACAACAACAACAACAACAATTTATTGTACCCTTTGAATAATACAACAGTTATGTGTTTAAAAGTTAAAATAAATATAATTAGGGTACTGGCTTCCAGAAATAACCTTAAGGGGCTAAAAATGCCAGGAAGCCAGTTTAAATAGAATAATTATAATTACAAGGTCGGAAGAAAGCAAGGGGTACACACACAACATAAACTATGCTAACATACCCACACATACACACACAGGCAAAAGCAGCAATAAACACACATTCACACACAGATCTACACTAATGTCATAATAAAATAATCTTCGAGAGCATAAATAGTATTTAAAATTCAGGAGAAAAAAAGACCAAAACAGTTTTATCAACTTTAGAAGTGGTAGAAGAAATATCTTTAATATTTCTTCAATAAATCACTTTTAAACGTTTCTTTAAATTTTGAAAACGAAAACGATTTCATGTTTTTATCCATAGAATTCCATATTTTAGATCCTTGAAATCTTATGTTAAATATGCCGTAATTCGTTCTTGCTTTAGGAAGGTAATAACACTGTTTTGATGCAGATCTTGTATTATGGCTATGGATTCTATCAATTGGAGTAAAGAACTTTTTAAAGACTGAAGGTAATAGTTGATGGTAAAACTTAAACATAAAAGATGCGATATGGAAAGTGACCAGATCAAGCAACTTAATTATATTCAATGACTTAAATAAAGGACTTGAGTGTTCATCGAATTTAGAAAAAGTTATAATACGCATAGCTTTTTTTTGCAGAATAAAAAGTGGTTGTAAAGTGGAGGGGTATGTATTACCCCAAACAATTATTCCATATGTTAAAAAGGGATAAATCAGAGCATAATAAAGATTAATTAAAATATTAATATGAACATAATACCGTAATTTAGACAGGATACCAACACTTCTCTTAATTTTTTTTGCAATACTTTCAATTTGGGATTTCCAGCTTAGGTTAGAGTCAATCAGGATGCCAAGGTATTTAATACAATAGTCTTGTTTTAGTATCTTATCATTTATGGTTAATTCAAATTTGATACTTATTTTCCGTTGAGGTGGATGGAAGAGAACAAAGTTAGATTTTTCTACATTGAGAGAAAGCTTATTTGCACTTAACCAAGTATTGACATTATTTAATTCAGAATTTATATCTGATTGAAGGGTATTTATATTTTTATGTCTATAAAATAAATTAGCATCATCAGCAAATAAGTGGAAGTCAAAAAGATCAGAGCATACAGTACCGCCTGGAACTATAGGTACATTTATCGCGAGCAAATCGCGATGAGATCGCGATCAATGACCGCGGTCTGCTCGCACCTTGCTCGCGATCTGCTCGCACCTTGCTCGCGATCTGAACGCACCGTGCTCGCGATCTGCTCGCACCGTGCTCGCGATCTGCTCGCACCTTGCTCGCGATCTGAACGCACCTTGCTCGCGATCTGAACGCACCTTGCTCGCGATGTGACCGCGATCAACTGTGTTCGAGATGGAAATGATCGCAGTCACGTTCATCGGACATTAGATTTTACGTATACATTTACCCGAGCCATTGCGAAGCGTTTTTTACAATTTCTTCCCTTGACAAAAATACGCATTTAGGTAAAAACGAAAAGCTCAATATTACAATTTATATGTAGAAGTACTTGAGAGTAAACTGTTGCTGGTTAGAACGGATCATAAAAGTTGACGACCATTCCTATGTTTTCGTCGATCGAGGACGCATCACATATATTTTGAAAACAAACACGAGCACTGAGACTTATTTGTTTCACATCTGAAATCAAACCAATCGCTGCAGACCGATCTCACGGCAATTATAAACCGCAATGCCAATCACAAACTGACGAAGTGATGAAGTAAAAAACTCCAGAAGATTCGGTGCGATCTCACGGCAAATTAACCAATAACGAATTAAAATATCTGGGTGTTCTTATTTGACAGAATGGACTCAAACCAGTTTTTGCATTAGGTGAAAACTGTTCAGACCGTATTTATAAATAAAATACAAACTTTCAAAGCATTTGATTCGTAGGAAGATCATTTTTGGTATGATCTCAAAGCAAAACATTGATTATTCAAAAATGTCACACTTCTGTTCGTGCAATTTGAGACTCATCACCTCATCACCTTTCAATTCAAAATAACGGATCCTACATTAAATAAAAAGAATTCCAGAATATTCTATTTGGTAGACGTTTATCACTTGCCAGTATTAAAAGTTGAGAAACTTTCCCGCATTATTTAACTCTGCATTCTGCAATAAAATCACATGTCCGCGAAGTTCGCGGCACTCTTGTTGTGTCAAAAACCAGACAATCAGTCTCCACGGCTGACAGTTAGTAACGCAACCCCACTCAAGACCTTTCTTTTGGTGACCCTTTGATATTTATATTTCTAACGGGACCTGAAACAACCAAATATGTGGCTGATCAAATAATCTGCAGATCGAATTGGAATTTAGCGTGTTGGTTTTTGTGGGGGGAGGAAAACCAGAGGACCTCGGAACAAGGGCGAGATTACAATAAACTCAACTCACATGTGGCGCCGCGTGCGATAGAATATTTTGGCTAACCATCAGAGAGTTGGTCAAGACCATCCGTTCGAATGTTTTGATGAACCATTAGATACAAAATGTAGTCAAGACCACCAAGGAACATTCGTGCGGATTTGAAGACTGTAGCTTTAATTGCTACATGTGCGTAATGGCGTGATCGAGAGACCCTGCCGCTTGGCCAGATTTTTGCCGTTCATCGTATGATAACCTCTCTATCTCGAATTAATACTTGTTCCCCTGCATTGGGTTTAGGATCCTGGATTTACACTCTTTCACTAATAAAAAGTTCAGCCCGTGTTCAAGTGGAACGTTCACGTAAATTTTATAGACCCAAAAGGTTTGTGGAAATGTTCATAAGCAGGCATTTTGTTTCCCGGCTGTAGACTGCGACTGATGATCGCGATCATCCAGTGATCGCAGTCAGATCGCGAGCAAGGTGCGAGCAGATCGCGAGCAAGGTGAGAGCAGATCGCGAGCAAGGTGCGAGCAGATCGCGAGCAAGGTGCGAGCAAGGTGCGAGCAGATCGCGAGCATGGTGCGAGCAGATCGCGAGCAAGGTGCGAGCAGATCGCGGTCAGTACACGCAATTTGATCGCGACTCGATCGCGATCAAATGTACCTATAGTTCCAGGCGGTACTGTAGGTGGAAATCATTAATATATAGCAGAAAGAGTATGGGGCCAAGTACTGATCCTTGAGGCACACCACAAGAAATGTATTTAGCCGATGATGTAAAATTATTAACTGTGACCGTTTGTTGACGGTTACTAAGATAAGAGGTAAACCAGGTTTTGGCTACACCCCTTATTCCATAGTACTCTAGTTTTTTTATTAAAATTTCATGATTAACCGTATCAAAGGCTTTACTAAAATCTAAAAATATTCCACAAGAGAAGTCTCGTTCATCAATTGCTTTCTGGATTTTATCTATTATGCTAAGGACTGCATGGTCAGTGGAGTGTTTTGCACGAAATCCAAATTGGTTGTCAAACAGAATTGCATTCTTTTGAAGAAAATCAAGCAATCTGTTACACATAAGTTTCTCTAAGAGTTTATTAAAAATAGAAAGGAGAGAGATTGGGCGATAATTGCAAATACTAGTCTGGGATCCTTTTTTATAAATCGGTAGGACGTTTGCTAATTTAAAATTGCTTGGAACTATCCCAGCCGAGAAAGAAGCATTGAATAAGGTTTCCAGAGGCTTTGAGATTACAGTTTTAAGAATTTTAATGACTGAAACTGGAATACTGAAAGGACCAGTGGCCTTTCCAGTTTTTAAATTAGAAATTTCATTTTCAATTTCCTCAGTAGTAGCAGGAAAGATATAAAAGCTATTGCATGACGTACCAGATAGATAATCTAGCGGTGATTTTTGAACATTAGGTATTATACAGGCTAGGCTATTTCCTATATTAGCGAAATAGTTGTTAAAAGCTTTAGCAATTGCCATTGGGTCAGTTATTTCATTATTCCTTTCAACAATTTTCATAACTCTCTGATTCGCTCGGGGCTTAAAATGAATTATTTGTTTGATACCATTCCAAACTCTCTTGGTATCTTTAATGTTCTGTAAAAAATAGTCATTATAATATTTTCTTTTACTAATCTTCAATATGTGGTTTAGTTTATTTCTATAATGTTTAAACTTTGAGTGATAATAGGAGGACTTTGTCTTTAGAAATTTCTTGTATAATTTATTTTTCACAAGAATAGATACTTGAATTGCACGTGTTATCCAAGGTTTGGATTTTAATTTTATTTCTTTTCTAGATAATTGCTTAATAGGAATATGTTTATCAATTATTTCAGTTATTTTAGAATAAAAAGAATCAAACATGACTGATGGATTAGTAATAGATGCAAAGACTGTTAGCCAATTTATAGATTGGATTTCATTAATAAGGGCTAATTCATTAAAATTAGAATAGTCTCTTTTATATATCTTAACATTTGTAGGTAGAGAAGAAAATTTATTAAGTATAATAAAATTTGGTAAATGATCAGTTAGGTCATAAACGAGATTACCACTGATAACAAAGTGATCAATTGAATTAAAAAATATGTTATCAATCAATGTTGAAGAGTGATCGGTTATCCTAGTTGGCTGCAGAATTTGTGGTTGAAAGAAGAAGGAACCGAGAGTGTTAATAAAGTTGTCTGAGCCAGAGTGTGAATTAATTTTCAAAAGGTCTATATTAAAATCTCCCATTATTAAGCAAAGTTTATTCTCTCGGTGAATTAGTTCAACTGTAGAGTTAATGTAATCCATAAAGTGATCTAAGTTACCGTTTGGGTGTCTATACACTACACCACATATTAGATTAGGTTTACCATCAGACTCGATTTCAATCCAGAGAGTCTCCAGGTCTGATTCAGTAACAGATATTTCATTTCGTATGTTGAAATTTAAATTATTTTTAACATAAAAAGCTACACCTCCTGCATTAGAAAGACTAGGTTTAGAAACAAACTCATATCCAGATATATCTATGTTTGTCAAGGGATCCTGATCAGCTCTAAACTTAATTTCAGAAAGCCCAATCAATGAAAATGGAAAATACAATACAGATAGCATATCAACAAGACTGTCATAGTTGGCTGCCAAACTCCTAATATTACAGTGTAATGCAGAAAATGATTTGGGGTCAGATAAACACTCATTAATATCGTAATTATTATGAAAATCATGCGAAGTATAATAAGCGAAATTATTATCAGAGGGCATATTAAGATCAATATCAAGGTCAGTTAAATGAGGAATATTAGATATAGGCGATGTAATATTCAGACATGGTAAGCTAGTAAGTTCCGAGAGTCTATCCACAGGAAGCCCAATGCCGCGGGGGGTGGTAATTATTATCGGACTTTGTAACAGCGAACTGATTTTTATGCGTAAACTATCTCGAAAATGTTATATCTTTCTAAAATAATGTCTTACTATTAAAGATATATACTTCACTGACCTTGTGTTGTTGTTTTTGACTCTGTTTGCGATGATTTAGGGCTGTTTTAAGCCTTTCAAAAACCGATTCCTCGCCAAAGTTCACCATAGTACAGTAAAAATGACAAGGAGTGAAAGTCCCTCGCTCGGCGACCCCAACCGGCCGTGGGTTTACCTAAAAAAATCACACTTCCCAGACGTCTTTCATCTTTTCAACGCCATTTTCCTAGGGACACATTATCAGGCAACAAGTGAACTATAAATTTGGAGTACCACTCTAAATAAAACTACTCTTTCGGGGCGATTTAAAACGACATTTCGGGTTTCTGTTTGACGGCTGACACTACGGTGTGGCAGGTACACACGAAAATACAGCAAAAAGTCCTCCCGTCCCCTCCACAGAAAAATCCGAATTACAACCGGAAGCAAGAGTTAACCAATCATATTTACAGTTAAAGCGATGTCAGGACAAATTAATATCGAGCGAGGGGAGAGTAAGTGGACTTTTTGCTGTATTTTCGTGTGTACCTGCCACACCGTAGTGTCAGCCGTCAAACAGAAACCCGAAATGTCGTTTTAAATCGCCCCGAAAGAGTAGTTTTATTTAGAGTGGTACTCCAAATTTATAGTTCACTTGTTGCCTGATAATGTGTCCCTAGGGAAATGGCGTTTAAAAGATGAAAGACGTCTGGGAAGTGTGATTTTTTTAGGTAAACCCACGGCCGGTTGAGGTCGCCGAGTGAGGGACTTTCACTCCTTGTCATTTTTACTGTACTAATGGTGAACTTTGGTGAGGAATCGGTTTTTGAAAGGCTTAAAACAGCCCCAAATCATCGCAAACAGAGTCAAAAACCACAACACAAGGTCAGTGAAGTATATATATTTAATAGTAAAACATTCTTTCAGAAAGATATGAAATTTTCGAGATAGTTTACGCATAAAAATCAGTTCGCTGTTACAAAGTCCGATAATAATTACCACTCCCGCGGCATTGGGCTTCCTGTGGTCTATCATCAGAGTGAGCTGCAGATGTTAAACATCTAGGACAATTCGCACTTGAGTCGCACATGATCTTACATTATTACATTGTTCAATGAGTATTCTAAATATACAATATAGTTATATTTGTACTTATCTCGATAACTTAGTAAGTTCGTCTTTATTCTTTATGGAGACCACTTGACTATCCTCGTTCTTCCTCAGAAAAATCCTGCCGTTAGAAGTCCATATGAACTTATAGTTTAGCTCTTTCTTGGCTTTCAAACAACACTTAAATAGATCTTTGTTCCGCTCGGTAAGACTTTCATTGATGAATATGCCGTTTGAAGCCCTATATCCAAGATCCTTGGTTGTTATGTCCCTTAGCTTCCTTCTGGCACGATATAATTCCTCTTTAATGTCGCGACGAATAACAGGAGAGAAGAGTACAGGACATCCTAATAGCACAAGGCTAATCTAGAGGATGCCCCGTATGTATTAGGTTGGTACAGTCTATAACTTAATTATAACAGTAGGTCAGCCATAATATTAAAAAATTGTAGTGCCAATATACAAAGGCAAAAAAAGTTAGAATTTATTAAATAATACTAGGTTCAAAGCAGAGAATTGAGAAAAGGAAAGAAAAAGAAAGCAAGCCAAAGAACAAACTCTGAAATTCATTTATTTAAAGGCACACGTATGAGATCGGTATTCTTGGGTTGCAACCAATCCCCAGAGATTCAAATGACAAAGCCGTGGCGGCCATGTTGGTGGAACTAACAAGAGAAGCTAATGAGGAATCTTTTGTTAACGTCCACCAACATGGCGGCCATGACGTCACGTGCAACCCAGCAATAGTGTTATTTATAGTGTTCTTATTAAACGCGTGTTTAACACGGTTTATTTGTGCTAGTCGAGAAAAAGCATGAAGAAACGGTCTTAGTAATGTGTTCATCGTAGGTTAAGGTTACCGGATACCTTCAAAACGAAAAAGATGGGGAAAAAAAAATTTCACACAGAAATGTAGTTTTAGTAGTAGTGTCTCACATACCAAAAACTCCGTTCAAAAAAAATTAATATTGACGGAGAAATACCAAAAGGAAGTTTTTAACCGGAAGTAAAAGGTTATTTTTGATTGACAGCAGATCAATAAACACATGACAAGTGCTCACTCGCCCATAACGACGGTGTGGGAAATCGGCATATATTAAATTCAGTTTACGTTTATCGAGAAACGTTTTTCCACACACGATTCCACAATTCCATCGGATGTTGGCCTTATATCTTACAAAAAGCAAGCAGGATGCCCTAACCCTAAGCTTGAAAAACAAAGAAAAAAGAAAAGCAAAACGAGGCCAAACAATACAATTACAAAGCCAAAAATAGGAGTCCTCGCAAAATCCGACAAGCGTTCGTATTTTCACTTTCAGACAGAGTGCCGAGTGGTCCACATCTGAACATAAAGTAGAATTGATAAGAGCCAGCCGAGAGAATATTTCTTTCCAAGAAAGCTTAGATGGAAACGTAGTCTGGCGGTGACCCTGAATCGGTTGAACCACGATCTCGCTATTGCCGTGCTGTTTCAGACGCCTGCAAATCGCTGTCTCCTCTACTAACTATGCTGGCATTCAAGGCGTGATCTCTATAGGTGTTCACCTTGGCTTTGCCCCTCGAGGTCTTTTTGTCTTTCCCATTTTTCTAGCCTGGGAAACCAGCTGACTCTTTAATACCGCTACCATTTTTCAAGTCACACAAAAGAAAAAAACATTTTCTCGATGCGGCGCGTTGCTTTGATCGGAAATCAACATTGGCGGGAAATCTTGACAGATAGTTGAACTGTGATGAGAAATGATTGGCCAAGAGCTTGCTAATTGTGGGAGAGGCGGGGCTTCAGATTCACGCACGACAGACGGCTAGATTTTTTGAAATGCTATTTTCTCGCTTTCGATTTTCAATCAAAATAGAGTTTTAAAAAAGCTCCCATTCAAGAGGAATTTATTCCATTTGTGCGAAATTTTCACAAAATGTAAATTGATATCTCAGCTGCAAAACCGTATCCCGCATATCTACTCGGATTATTTTTCGCCTTTTCACGGAAAGCATGATAACTTTTGTACTAAATCGAATTTTGAAATTCCCCGACACGGTTTTGTAATACGATTCCTCTGAAATACGACAAAGCAAACAGATTTTTAAACTTTAAAATATTTTCGGAGTCGGAACTTCTGAAAGCCATCTCACTAGATCGGAGAAACGGGATGGCGGAAAATTCGAGATTTTCAAAGAACTCAAAACTTTGTATGTATTCTTGTAGCCAATTTTATAAGCTTTAAAATGATACATGAATGATTTATCTACGATGTTTTCTCGAGGCGCTACATAATTTAGACTGGAAACGCACCCTGAAGGTATCCGGTAACCTTAAGTTCGTGTCTAAGATCACGCCCAAGTCTTTGGCACTCAGGATACTGGTAACAGCTCCTTTCCTAGCAATGAAATCTTAAAATATTCTAGTTCAGCTATCTTCTGTTTAATTACTACCAAATACTAAGAGTTTAGTATTTAAATCCACTCAATCGACGTGATACTTCTGGATCCCGTAGACATATCTCCTTTCTGCGTATCCTCCAAGTTTCATGACCAAACATTTGACACCTAGAATATCGCCGTCCCAAACACCTCTTCTGTCTTCACACTCTGTCGAGACACCGGAAGTCCAACCGAAAGGATGCCTCGTTTTGGAGTTGAAATTAACCGCCGCACAAGCTCCAAAACGAGGCATCCTTTCGATTGGACTTCCGGTGTCTCATCAAAGTGTGCATAACAAATTATCCTTAGTGAGGAGATTTATATTTATATATTTATAAATTCCATTCTGATGACGCATTCTGTGCTCTTCTACCCGAAGAAAAAGCCGGAAGAGTTTATATAATTGCTCCTTGTGAGTTCTCTTTTCCGATTCCTACGAAATAAATCATCAATAATAAAAGATTGATACTTAATGAAGTTGTGTGAGTGGTTTTGGGGTGATTTGGGGACTTCTAAAACAGTACGTTCCGTCACCTTTCCACATTGCCAGATTTCCACATTTCCACTCTCGGAGCAACGACAGGGTGACCAACAGGACGTTCCGTCACATTTCCACATTGCCAGATTTCCACATTTCCCGACACTCGGAGCAACGACAGGGTAACCAACAGTACGTTCCGTCACATTTCCACATTGCCAGATTTCCACACTGGGATCAACGACAGGGTGACCAACATGCAGTACGTTCCGTCACATTTCCACATTGCCAGATTTCCACATTTCCACACTCGAAACAACAACAGGGTTACCAACAGTACGTCAAGGGTTATGTAAGATATTGATTAGAATCAAGAGGAAATCTACAGTGATTTCAGCCAATGTACATTAAATTCTATGGACTGAATATATAAAGAATTATATATTCATAAATTCCATTCTGATGACGCATTCTGTGTTCTTCTACCCGAAGAAAAAGCCACTCAGTTTTCTGTAGACCTTGGACTTGTTCGTTTATTACTGTTTTTGGCTGATCAGATCTCCTGTGAGATCCAACGTACCACCGACAGAATTGTCGTATACGGATTTTGCTAGCTTTCATTAGCATTATACAATCTTGAAAGCACCGTTCTCCGGTCAGTATAGAAAAAGAGCGTCGTGTTCTGTCCGGCATCGTCAAGAGGTAAATTTCTTCACTGAGCTGGAGGCTGAAATTGAAATAGAAATTACATAAAGAAATTATAATAATAAATAAAAGAGAAAACAAGCCAAGATAGTTTTCCTGAAATGTTGCATAGTCCAACCGCAAAAATGCACAAGAAGTTTAAGAACGTGATGATCCACTTTTCGGCTCAGGTAGGAGTTTATAAACAACGCAAAAAAGTTTCAAGACCAAAAGAAGTACGAATACGAAAGAATAGATATGCACGCTCATGAATCGTGTTTTGCGCACGGCAAATTATTTCGAAAGCCTTTTGGTAATATGTTTTTAATTAACTTACTTTCAAAGACATTGGGATGTATTTTACACTAACATTTTGCTTTCGTTTGTGGAAGTGTTTATTTAATTGTCTATTTGGTTTGCCAGGTTTCTCTGGTTAAAGTTTTGCAGATCAATACTTGAAGTTCGAACTTCTGTCATGATTACCGTTACAACGCAGAAAAATACACAGATCGAAGAGAGTAATTTGAAATGAACGTGATTATACGGCACATCGCGAAGTAAAATGTTTGTTCTGTGGAAATCCGCTAACCTGTCAATCATTCCAAATAAGGAATACAATACAATACAATACAATACAATCTTTATTTACTCAAATGGGAAATACTAAAAATATACAGAAGTGGACAAACATATAAAGGTAGATAAAATTGTTAGGCAATATTTTGAGTTTGAGAAGTTTGAGCCTGGGAGCTAAGTGAACCGTGAGGTTTTCGAGTTAGCCCCCAGCCCCCAGTTTTCGAGTTAGCCCCCAGTATTTTACAAACAGAGAAAAAGGACAATAAGGAATGAAGGTTTATAGTAAAACAAGAATAGCTAAAGATTATCATGATATTTGAGACTACTGGACAATTTCAATATTTACAATAGGTTATTTATCTAGAATGTTTTTTTTTTTTTTTTTTTTTTTTTTTTTACTTAATATGTTGTTCTGACAGTAGATAGTGTTTTATTTTTTTTGCGAAGACAAAAACACTAAGGTCTTTTAGGTGGCTAGGAATATCCTGCCAGAGATCAATTGCCTGATATGAAAGCATTTGTTTGCCAGTATTAGTTCGGACACGTGATTTGTATAAATTCTTTTGGGTTGAGTATCTTGTGTTGTATGTGTGTTTGCCACTGGCATATTGAAAAAAATCATTAAACAAGCTTGGAAGGAGACCTTTATGCCACAAATGAACAAACTTTATGGCATGAAGGCGATAAACATTTTCTACAGTTTGAATATCTAAGAGATTTAGTAAGGGGAGAGCGCTTTCCGTATTTTTGCCAAACATAACAGAGAAAAATATTAACCTTGCTACAACATTTTGCTTAGTTTGTATCTTTTTCAAGTGTGATTGGTAAGCACTCCCCCAGGCTAGAATAGCATAAGAAATGTAGGGGTAAATAAGGTTGTAATATATTTGTTTTAGTTGGTGAATAGATAGATAGTGCCTAAGCTTGGATATGATACCAATATTTCTTGAAATTCTAGAGCAAACATATGAAACATGATATTTCCAAGACATTGAATCGTCAATCAGAACACCTAAATATTTTATATGGTCTTTTCTTTCCAAGTGGCACGATCCATCTTTGGTTTGTAATTTTATATCAATTTCTCCGTCCTTTTTCCGCGAAGATTTAACGATCATATAATTTGTTTTAGAAAAGTTTATTGAAAGCTTATTCGTATCGCACCATTCCTTGACTCGGTCCAGTCATAGTTAATAGAGTGGAATGGTTACGAAACCCGGCAAACTTCAAAGGGCTACCAAAGGCGCTGCGATTTATGTTGGAAGCGGGCAAGACAAAAGATTGTGCAGGGTCATAGTTCATTAGCGTCCCCTGAACGACTGAACTCACACGTTTCTATTGGCTGATTGATTAACACATTGGAATTTCTATTGTGTTTTGTGCAGGGTCACGGTTAAAAAAAGCTAACAAAGACATATAACAAAGAAGGTCGCTGGGTTTCATAACCATTCCACTCTATTAACTATGGTCCAGTTCAGAGTTTATCAATGCTTCTAGGCTTTTTAGTTCTCGTGCTGATGCGAATACATTGGTATCATCTGCAAAAATTCTAAATGTTAAAGTGTCTGAACAGTTTGGAAGGTCGTTAATGTAGATTAAGAATAAGAGTGGTCCTAGGGTACTGCCTTGTGGTATACCACAGATCATTGTTTGTTTCGTGGATTCAGTGTTTCCTAGCGTAACATATTGTTGTCTGTTCGTTAGGTAGTTTGTAAACCAGTTTAGGGGGACCCCCCTTACTCCATATGCCTCTAGTTTTTTTAATAGTATTTGGTGGTTGACCGTGTCGAAAGCCTTTGAAAAATCTAAGAATACTCCACAAGTATACATATTATTGTCTATAGCTCTTCGAAGACTGTCTACAATTTCAGTTACAGCCTGTGCTGTTGAGCGGCCTTTTCTAAAACCAAATTGGAATTGGAATAAAATATCGTGTTTTTCAATATAATTTATGAGCTGTTTGTATACTAGTTTTTCAAAGATTTGCGTTAGGGCTGACAAAGTGGAGATAGGGCGATAATTGCATGGGTCCATAACTTCCCCTCCTTTATCAACAGGCGTTACCTTAGACATTTTTAGTACATCCGGGACTATGCCTTGAAGTAAGGATTGGTTAAATATTGTTGTGAGGGATTCACTTATATGACCACCTGCTAATTGTATGCATCTCTGTGGAATACCAATACAGGACTTATTCAATTTAAGCCCCATAATAGCATCATAAACTTCATGAATGCAGATACTTCTGAACATAAAGCTATTTGGAAATGATTTCTTAATGTAACTAGTTGGGCTTATGTCATTTATGGGAATATTCTCTGCTAATTTAGGGCCAACGTTTATATAGTGTGTGTTGAGTTGATGGCAAATACTAGCCTTATTCGTATAGCATTTATTGTTGTATAGAAGTTTCTTAATACCAGGTGAAAAATTTCTGTTTCTGTTTACAACCATTCCAATTAGCTTCCACGTGGTTTTTAAGTTTTCTTTGTGCAAGTCAAATTGTGCTCTAAAATAGCTCTTCCTTGCAGCCTCCTTAATTTTGTTTAATTTATTGTTGTATATTTTATATTCTTTAATCTTTCTCGGTTCGTTGCTTAAAAAATGTGTTCTGAATAGTTTTTGTTTTCTCCGTAATTGAGACAAGAATCGCATTTGTGATCCAAGGCTTCTTCATGTGTTTTCTTTTTCGGTGTGATGCTTTCCGTATCGGCACATGTGTGTCGGATATCTGTTTAAGCGTATCTACTATGTTGTTCATACTTTCATTCACATCTTCAACAATTAAGCCATTGAAATCAACATTCCGTAGGTCGTTTAAAAAATCGTCATTGTTGAAGTGTGAAAAGTCTCTAAAGTATTTATTTTCATTGATCACTGGAAGTTTGTTTGCAAATGTGGAGAAGATAGGCAGGTGATCGGAGACATCGGCTAAACAAACACCTGCTTTAATAACCTTTTGAGGCATGTTGGTATAAATATGATCTATTAAGGTGGATGTATGATCAGTGATTCTCGTAGCCTTGGTAATCAGTGGCATGAAGCCTAAGTTAAGCAACATGTCGAGGAATTCGGAGGTGTGATTATCAATATTATATTTTAAGAAGTTTATATTTATATCTCCTAGAACAATTACCTCTTGGCCCTTGTTGTTTAGGTTTTCTAATTGAGTTTCTAGTTTTTCAAAGAACGCGTCACGGTCATTTGAGGGATGTCGGTAAATACAACCAATTGTGATATTCTTTTGTCTCTTCCGTTCAATTTCAATCCAACAAGATTCCACGCCGTCCAAGCAAAACTCGAGGTTACGCCTTCTGGTAAACTGTAATTCATTTGAAATATAAAGACCAACGCCTCCAGCTGCTGTTTTCGAATTAGTATGCAAGAATTGGTATCCGGGTATGCTAATATTAATGCAGCTGTTTTCATTCAATTTCGTTTCAGAAATAGCGATAATATCTGGAGTTTCCTTTACTGTAAGTAAAATGTCGTGTAATAGAGATATATTCTTCGTTAGACTACGCATGTTGCAATGGAATACGGAAAATCCGTTTCGTTTTTTTGCCTGATGAAATAAATTACCAGTTTGCTTTATGGTACAGTATTTGGACTCGAGATAGCTTTCATGCATATTTATCTCGGACTCAGACTCTTTATCTGGAGGTTCGATAATATCTTTGAATAAATCTTTTTCGTTTAATAGACGATTTGAGGACGAATAAACCCAAACACCAGTCGCTCTGAGAAACTCTTCGGGATCTAAGTCGTGGAATGGGAGTTCGCTTAGTGTATTACTGCAAGGATTCATTAGATTCCATTTAGTACATAATTAAAGTAATTTTCAAATTTCAGAAGGATATTCCAAGCAATCATTTTACAGTCATAGATAGATCTTACTTGATATGTCTTTGCACGCGATATCTTCTTTTTTGACCAAAACTTGTACCTGATGTATAATCTACCGGGGGCGTTGTTTACTTTGAAATTCGGCGAGGTCCTCCACCGTGTCGAATGCGAAAACTTTTGATTGTTTTTTTTTTTGGCCTGTAGTAAAACACGTGTTTTTCTTGACTCACAAACTGAGTCTTATTTTAGAAGTAATATGTTCTTGCAATGCTCCTACTCCTAGCTATAAATAGTACTAAACATTGTTTATTTGGAACGAGATATTAGCGATATCATCAGAATCACGTGACCGATGACGTCATATTGTTTTTGTTTTTGCTGTACTGGAACGAGATATTAGCTTATTTGGAATAAGATATTAGCGAATTTCATCAGAATCACGTGACCGATGACGTCATGTTGTTTTTTGTTTGTGCTCACGGTACTGGAACGAGATATTAGCTTATTTGGAATGAGTTATTAGCGAATTTCATCAGAATCACGTGACCGATCACATCATATTGTTGTTGTTTGTGCTGTTTGTCTTCTTTTCAAGAAAGTATAAAATTGTTTTACCTATTCCTGAATTCTACCCTCCAATCCAAGTCCGTTCCCAAAATTATTTCGGGATCATCTCAGGTACTTGATGGGAGTCATTCCGGGTTGGGGATCATTTCGGGTACGATTTGGGGATCATTTCGGGTTCGGGATCATTTGGGGCACGGGATCATTTCGGGTGCTGTACAGATCGCTTATGAAACATACCACAGGTAACCCAAAAAGCGGGAAATATATGTCGAGTCTGGGCTGCCTGTGGTTTGACCGCTGTCGGGCTAGCGCCAAGCCTGCTGCGTATCTGGGACTGGGCCGTTGTGATGGCCAGCTCCAGATTGTACACTCTTCTATTAATTCTTGGGACCATGCATGTTGATTATTAGATCCATGCATGTGTACATTTTTACTAAGACATGTCTGTGGTTGTTCAACGCATCACTGATCAGCTTTTTGATGAAGTTCGCCACTCAAAGGAACAACATGGACGCTGTGAGTACGCACCTGCCAATCCCCCTCCTACGGGCATTTGACATTTTTGAATCAGAACGTTGCAAATGCCCCACTGTGGGGTTAGCTGAGCTATGCAAATGCCCTACAGTGGGGCTTTGGAACGAATGCAAAACTTATCTCTTTTAAACAAAAGCTATTTTGACCTAGCTCTGATCAATTCCCCACCTAGCTGGTCTCCTTAAATCTTAATTGCAGTCGTTCTTGAGTATGGGACCGACATTAAGAACGGCTGCAAAGGAGACTATTCCCCACCCCCCAATTTTCTTTGCTGCCAAATACCCCACCCCCGGGTCAAAAACTCAGTCAAATGCACCACATATGCGTGAGGAAGTGGGAAGCTAATTAAGGGGGGGAGGGGGGGTGCTCAGGCTTGGAATTGATAGAGAGTACCATAATACACTTTGCTTATCAGCATGCAAGGGCAGGAGTTTTAACAAAAAGCTACCAATAATCCCAACCCCTGGGACACTTTAGAATACTATTTGGTCATTTATTCAGCAGCTTTAATTGGCCTGTGCAGCAAGAGCATTACGAAGCAAGTAGAGTAGCAATTAATAATTTGAACAAACAAATATGTTGCATTAAATTCGCTGTTTTGATCACAAGTACCCTGCGAGCAGAGGTTTCTCATCTCTTTGCCTTTCCTGTCGCCGAAAGAAACCTCTGCCATGAAATGATTGCTTTTCCCGTTGAACATGCGCACTTGCAACCTCCAAAATCTTGGAGGTAAACCATGTGATAACCAGTTACAAACCGGTTTACCTGTTTGATATCGCTCGGGCACGACTTTTTGGCGATCTTTGCTGGTTCTGCAAGAGCCCACAGTATCCTTCGCAGCCATTATTTATGTCATCGCGCAGTTTTTGTTTTGCTGACGATTGCCCCGGGACGATTGATACGAAAGGGCTTCAAACTCCATCTTTGTCTTCTTCTTATTTTGCTGAACTCGAAATTACTGTTCAATAAATCTACCTTAATTTATCCTAAAGAAAGCTTTGATTTATACCCTCAAAAAAGGAAATATATTTAATTTTCTATACTTCGCCAACAATAGGAAATGCAATCTGAAATCTACAATGAATTTACAATGTTTACCATCTCATTTTTCTCGGCCAATGGAAATCCAGATACTGTGGCGCATGCTCAACGCGAAAAGCAATCGTTTCGTGGCAGAGGTTTCTTTCGGCGACAGGAAAGGCAAAGAGATGAGAAACCTCTGCTCGCAGGGTAAGATCACAAGCCCTTTGCGTGACCAACCACAATGCCCTCCTCCCCTCCCCACTGGAGGACATTTTTTGCAGCCACTGAGGGCACAATCTGTGCATCATTGACAGACTATAATTGAAGGGATCACTGTGCTACAAGGGACCATTAGTGCTCTTTTCAGGACATTTTTCTTCGAAATTTTGATTAAAAATACTTAAAGTGAGTATACAATTAGCTTTAAAAACTATCCTGAAAAGGGCACTTAATTGGCCCCTTAATTGTGGCACACAGCCCTTCAATTACTGTTTAAGTTATGTGCTTGGTTGTTTGTATTCTCTTAAAGTGCCTACTGTGTATATTAGACCTTAGCCTTCTCTAAGATTGTTAAGTATCAAATGTCTGACACATGAAGAAATTCATAGTTTTAACGCAATTCATTTTCAACTCATTAGCATAACGTCCCTTAAATGACCTCATTTCAAGGATTTGTAATGCTTTCTATAGCAATACTATGACCACAAATCACCCAAAAGTGATAGAACAAGATTTAAAACACTTTACTGCACCCAAATAAATTATTTCTGGGTAGGGCTTATAGCTCCTTTAATTCAGGGAATACTGGTACCATAATAGGCTCCACTGGGGTCGAGGGGAGGAGCAATCCTTTGACAGGTTTATGTTCTTCATATTCCTTGCAGCTTGGCATCTGGAGGAGAGCGATTTATGCAAATTCTTAAGTACTTTGTTGTACGCTGTACTTCAGGGCCCAGTGTTTGAAGCATTAGGTTAAGTGCTAACCCAGGGTTCACTAACCCTGGGTTAATTAAACTGTACATATTACAATTACAGATTTAGCACTAACCTAGGGTTAAAGTGAACCTTGCTTCGAACAACCCGGCCCAGGCTAATAATTCTGATCATCTTAATAATTGTTACTCTGTATTTATACTACAGTTCCTTCAGTGCTCGTTATTAGCACAGAGTCCCTAACCGATACTAGAATATTGGAAGATTGGATCGAAACATTTGTTTTGATGCATCGTGGGTTACCTGTGGTTTCTTTGCCATGCAAGAGTGGTTGTGAATTTATCAGTCTGTTTGTTTTTATCCCAAAATTGTTCATTCGCAGCCTAAAATTCAGACAATAAAGTTATCTGGCTGTAAAATATGACCCAGCTAAATGTGTAGCTTATTTATTATTCTGTAGTTTGCATTAGATTTAAGACACCTGATAATGTTTTGAGCGAGATTTAAGCGTTTGGATTCACCGATACCTGTTCGCTGATTTTCGCTGCTGATTGCCTTGCTATAAAGTATTGAAAGGGAAGACACAGCGTTCAGAAAACTGACCAGAAATCCTTTGCAAATTTCATAATCTCTAATTTAATTCACATATGAGTTGTTTAAGTATTTTCTCACTCCTGATGTGACTTTTTTTGGCAAGCTTTATACATGTAGTTTAAGACAACATTTGAACACATTCTATTTTCGTTTTTGTGAGCCAAGGTATTTACTTTTTCTCTGCAATGTTGTTGACAAAAAAAAACGACTCTGTAGGGGAGGTACTAGGAACATTTAGTTTGACAAAAAAATCCCTTCAGGGTTAGTAAGGGGTTGAGTCTTTATGAGTCATGAAAAATGTCGCGTGACGTATCTCCCTTCTGGGATATGGTAAGGCATGTCCCATCGCTCCCCGTGGGGTTATACGTTGCAGTCAATAAGTAAACACCTCGGCTCAACGTGTCTTCCCTTTCTAATACTTATACAGTAGTGAAAATGAGTGAACAGGTGTCCAAGAACTCAAACGCTTAAATCTTGTTCAAAACGTTTTAGTCTTCAAACTAATACAGGCTACAGAATAAAAAATAAGCTACACATTCAGCGGGTTTGTTTTACAACTAGATAACTTTATTGTCCATTTTTCAGATGAGAAAGTACAATTTTTGGATCAATAGCGAAAATCAGCGAACAGCTATCGGTGAACTCAATTAAACGCTTAAATCGTGCTCAAAACATTATCCGGTGTCTTCAATCTAATGCAAACTACAGAATAATAAATAAGCTACACATTTAGCTGGGTCATTTTACAGCCAGATAACTTTATTGTCCGAATTTTAGGCTGCGAATGAACAATTTTGGGATAAAAACAAACAGACTACGATAAATTCACAACCACTCTTGCACGGCAAAGAAACTACAGGTAACCCACATGCATCAAAACAAATGTTTCGATCCAATATTCTAGTATCGGTTAGGGACTCCCTGTGGTTATTAGTCTTGTTTTGACGTGAAGTTTACTTAAACAGCGAGTTTAACCCACAAAATATGTTTTGTAACTTGACAATCATGCATGCTAAGTTGACGACTCATGCACAAGTCACTGGAGTTGTGTAGGTGATTGGACTGATCAGTGTGAGCATACAATGTACATTGTATATACAATGTAGTTTGATAGTTTGGGGCGGAGATAATGGCTATCCAGGGGCGGTGTCCTCCCTTTCCCTACTTGCCCATACCAATACCATGCAGATGTGTAGGACGAGACGTGAAAAATGTGGCCATTAATGGTGCATCCTACACTAACTTAACAACCAATTGAGCATGTAAGGCAGCATGGCTATGACAATTGTCAAGGATGCTACATCATAAAGGATGCTACTAAAGAAAACAAAAAAATAAGTTTCTGAATCAGTGATGAGGAGATTGTGACAAGGTGTTGTCTTCAAGTGATTCAACAAAGAGGTTATGATCTACACTTTATTATATACATGTACATGTACCTAATAGGTTGTAAATGCCAACGCTCAGTTAAGGAAGTGTATTAGCAGAAACCTACAGTGTCTGTAGCTCTTTGGCAGGAAAAATATATTACTGGGTGATAAAAATGCCAAGGTGTTAGATGAATATATTTTGTAGTTTTGGGGCTATTGTGCGACTGAAGCCTGTTTGAGCTTTGGTGTCGAGTTTTCTCATTTTTTTCCCAATTTATTTTCATTTTGTCCTGACATATTTCCCAGTAAATTCCCTGAGCCTACCAGTTCCCCACATTTTCTTAAGATTCCCAGCACAAAAAAACTACTGTTCTCCCTGGTGAAGTTTAAACACCTGAAATCAACTGTAATAATTACAGTAAGGGGTGAGCAGAAGAAAGAGTTAAGTGATGACAGATCAAGTTTTCAATTCTCCCTTACAAATCAAAGAAGATAAAGGAGAATTTGGAATTTGATCTGTCATCACTTAACTCTTCCACTCACCCCTTTGGAAGGCCAATTACAGGATAGATCTTGCTCTTTGGAATTTTTAACTGATACCAGGTTTTCTTCCTCTTGTTTGGGTGATTCTTTTTTATCAGAGGGTGAATGCAGGATGGCTTGTAGAAAGTGGCAACTGAAAAGTGTACTGAGGTGGAAGCAAGAGCAAAAAGAATAACATTCATCTGTTTCAATTCCTTGCAAATCCTTCGTGTCGGTCCCGGAGTGGGTTAAATATATCCTTGAGGAAAGTGCAAAAAGCATCCAGTCCCCCAGTCCTGAGATAAAAACTGGCTACAAAAGTGAATTAATCCCCTGGGGTGCAGACTTATAAATGCCCGTGTGGTCACCCCCTGTGATGGCAGCTGATATTAAAGTGCATAAACAGACTAACATTTCGAAGGAGTGACTGTGTAAAGTCAAGTTGTTCCTCTTCAACACAGAGTTTATTTTTGGTTTGAGGAATTGCCTCAAACCAAAAGTAATGCACACTATAATTTCATAACTTTATTGGCCATTTTAGTACAGCTTCAGAGTTGTTATAAAAATGCCCATATACCGGTATTCCTTTTAAAATCATTAGCTTGGGCTGCTTGTGCTTCAACTTAATGCTTTCGTGCTAGGACGCGCGAACCATCTGGAGATTGTTAGAGATCATCTGAGTAAGTAGTTTCTTAAATTTAATACTCTGGTCCATGTGTGTGAAGTAGTGACCCATAATGTATCTAAAAATATCTTTGTTTTCTTTCCCTGGACATATATGCAACAACCAGTGACTGATGAAATTCTATCAGCGTAAGTGTACTATAAATTATTTACCAGATGGTATGGTATCAATGGTGATTCTTTATAAATGGCTAAGTTACTTTATAATTTTGTTGATTTAATGAAATAATTATGTCACAATCAATGGCTGCTCAGTTTCTCATTTTCTGATTGAAAATAAAAGGCAAACTACAATATATTTATTTTATGTGCACGTGCAAAATTAATTGCGTGATAGCGATGCTAGAATCACTTTACCCCTGAAATATATCTTAATTTGCACATGAAAATTTTCTGTGTTTTATTTTAGGCTATATTTTGTGTTCCATCAGCCTCTATTGTATGCCCTTGACCTTGTAGACAAGAAAAACGTTGCCAGACTGGTTTCTCCAAGTGGCAGGAAAATCTACCAGGTACAATAATTGATTTTTTATAGTCTCAGGAGCATAAAAGTTTTGAGACTAGGTCAATGTTATCAGTACTGAACTGTGTTTTAATGGGAATTTTGCAGGTACGTGTAATTTGAAGAAAAAACTTATTCAGTGTCTATTCTAGGATTTTAAGATGATTGAGGAGGGCCTGGGAAAATCCCCCTCTCAGAAAAATGTAGGGGATTTCTTTTGTGGCTGTTTACTGCCAGGTAACCAATTGTAACTAATAAATAAAACAACTTGTACTTTGTCTTGCTTCCTTGTGTCCTGCAGACTGCAGATTATGTTCATAGCTTGTACCTGAGGGCCATTTGTCGAGAGTAGTGCACAGTAGCATGCTTTTATTGGCATGTCAAACATTTTGATGACCATGAAGATTGAGATCTGGATCCAGAGCTAGTTTCCTTTAAGTTTACAAATTACATGGAATGGGATATTCTTGATCATTAATTGATCAAGTGCAGTTAATATTTATTAGCCTGCTTACAGGCTCTCAGGTTTTTTCGGAAATATTAGTTTTCGGGTTGGGTTACCTATTGATGGTGAATATATACAGCTCATCAGCACAACAGGGCGAGAATTATAGCACAGCTAAAGTGAACAAGTTGCACTGTAAATCTGTTGTCAGAAGTGGTACCAACCATTTACTAACAACATATTTACGGTGCAACTTCACACTTTTAATTAGCATGTTGGTCCATTTAGAGGGGATGTCATACATATGTAGAATTGAGTGTGAATCCTGAATCCTAGACACTGCTCATTGGAGACAAAAACTAATAACGTGTACAACTGGCAAGAGCATGTGCAACGTTTCAAGCAGAGTTCAAAAGGGAAAAAACAAAAACAAAATTTTCAGCAGTCATGCTTATTTTGATGTGCTTTCCAACCATCGTTATTAGTTTTTGCATCAGCTAGGTTTTCAAATTCCTGCAATAATCCCCTTTAATGTAAAACATAATTTTTTTAACAGGTGGTTGGTAGCACAGGCCAGCCTTACACTTGTCTACTAACATCTGTTTACTGCACATGCCCATCGTATACTTACACAGGTGGGAATAATTCATATTTGTTGTATCTCAGGGATGAATTTTGCATTTTCTGTTTGTCAATATCTCATCTCGTTCCAGAGATATTGAAGTTTTTGGAATATGCAAATTAGATGAAATGTGATGTTATAAGGTTCCAGACTCCTTCGATGAGGACACTAACTTTTCTAATTTCTCCTTTGCCAAACACAATTGTTCTATTGTGGGCATATCAGAAACTGCATTGTCTACAACAATTATATCAAGGTCAAAGGAGCCTGGGGCAAATAATAATAAAATTTATATAGCACACATGATCTGAAAGTTCTTAAGGTGCTTTACAGGAATATATATGTATACAAATGTACAACAATAATAGTGTTTCCATGGCAACATCCTAATTAGCACAGTGATGTGTATTTTCTTTAGTAACATGCATGTTCAAAGTTTCAATTGTTTTTACCTTCTATTTACAGAGATATTCTTTATGATTTGTCATCAAGGCTGTCATCACATTTAATCTAATTTGCATATTCCAAAAACCTCAATATCTCTGGAACGAGATGAGATATTGACAAACAGAGAATGCCATTCTTCCTCATTTCGAAATAACTTTCCCATGAGATCTTAATTTAAATGACTAAAATTTTGTTTCATAGGCACTTTAAGCCAATTTCCGCATTATGTAAATCATTTAGATTTTGTTACGTTTTATTAATTTTATAGTGTCCCCATTTAGCTTCTTTTTTTTTTACTGCTACTTTTCAACATTTCGATTTGATTGGTTCATTACAATCTGTATTTCAATAAAGAATTACACTCGAGAATGTATGACAGGGCTCAAAATTGTGCCCGATACGGGCGTAAATACCCCTAGATTTTTTGGTTTTACGCCTAACGTTTTCCACATACATGTAGGCGTAAAATTTTGGAGAATTACGCCTAAATTTTTAAGCTGGGCATAAAATTACGCCTCCTTTTTTTTCTTAATTTTGAGCCCTGCATGAAATGTTCTCTATCAGGTCTATTTTCACTGTCGGCAACACTCTTAAATCTAATAAAATGTTTCAAAAACTCTTTCCCCTGTCCTTTAAGACATTTAAAACTGTCTATGGAGATTTCTGGGCAGTTCAGCCTCATATTTTTGATTTTGTCAAGAAATCAAAAACTACCCTGACACCATAAATTATTTATTATAATATATAATTTTGAATACCAGTATATATTATCAACTTATGGAATCTACTAGCTCCCATTTAGTCTCTCTCCAGCTCTTGTTCCATAAACTGGATAGTTAATAGAGTGGGATGGTGATGAAACCTAGCAACCTCTTTTATTGGTCTTTGTTCGCTTTTTTCAACTGTGACCGTGCACAAAACACAATAGATATTGGAATACGTTAATCAATCAGCCAATAGAAACATTTGGGGTCAGTCGTCCAGGGGGAGCTAATGAACCATGACCGTGCACAATCTTTTGTGTTATCCCTTTATACAACAAATCACAGCACCTTTGTTAGCCCCTTTGAAGTTTGCCAGGTTTGCTAACCATTCCACTCTATTAACTACATAGTTTACATGATTGATAGGACAACTTTAACACAATGTCACAGCTCCAGTAGAGGTAATCAATAATAAAGTTTATTATTGGTTTATTTTTCTAGTGCTAGTGAAGATGGAATCAATTATGGTAAGTATTTTAATAATTTTTCATTGCTGTACATTTTTTGCTCAGCATATAAAGGGAAGGAACAATCAATTATATACAGCTACATGTAATAAAACTAGTATTTCATGTATAAAGGCATGCTGTACGGAGACCATATCAGCACATGCATTTCACCCTGTTTATTGTATTTATTTTATTTCTAAGATTCACCTAACACAGAAAAAAAGAAAAGAAATCACAACAGCATAACAATCAGATAATGACAACAAGGTTGAATGACTAAAGGCTGCTGGGAGTCTGACCACAGAGAACCTGAGTGTATTTATAAACCTGTTGTCAATGCATGTTTTTCAAACCTCAGATATTAATTGAATTGGAATGAATGTATGAACTGTAATATTATGTCCTTCAGGAAACGACACATGCAGAGCCATATATTGCCATTAAATTCAAAACCTTTAACTCTGGAACAAAAACACTATCAATGAATGTGAAATTTTCTGTGGTCCGGGTTCAATTCCCGGACCTGGTGGTATATGCGAGTTGAGTTTGTTGGAATATCACCCTTGCTCAGAGGGTTTTTCTCCGTGTTCTCCGGTTTTCCTCCCTCCAAAAACCAACACGTTAAAGTGCCTATGAAGCTTATTTTTTTATTTTAGATATCAATTCTACATCAAGTGAATAGTAGAATGGTACAATATATCTTGCTTTGAATGCTGTGCCGCTGAGTTAAGGAGGTTTTAATATCCAAAATGCTAATTACGTGACGTCAGGGGAGGCATCAATTATTATACAATCTTTGTTTGTTACAATTAAACAAATTTTAAAAATTGTCAGTGTTATACTCATGGTTGAAAAAAAGTAATATTAGAAGAAGAAAAATTATATCAGTAGAAACGCCCATTCACAACCACTAAGAAGTGATTGCAGATGCCTCCCCTGACGTCATGTAATTAGCATTTTGGATATTAAAACCTCCTTAACTCAGCGGCATAGCATTCAAAGCAAGATTTATTGTACCATTCTACTATTCACTTGATGTAGAATTGATATCTAAAATAAAAAAATAAGCTTCATAGGCACTTTAAATTCCAATTCGATCTGTGATTTAGCCGACTTGTATAATAGTTTAGATGACACATGCAAACCAAGAATAGGTAGTGTTATTTTTACCAAGAGTCATATACAAAAGAAATTGCTTTAACAGTAGTACATTTTTTAAATCAACTCTTGTTTGGCTTTACTTTCTAGTGTAAACATCTTCTAGCCATCCACTTGGCTGAGGCCCTGCAGGACATCAAAGAGAAAACTGTGTCTGATGAAGATATTGTGGCCTACCTTTGCTATGATTGTGGAATAAGTCAAGATTCATAAACTCTTGCAACAAATGTACACGTTTTAGCAAGTACACCAATTTGTACATTACCAAGTCTACACCGGTCTTATATAGGCTCTTGTTAGAAAATTGCCACAGACCTTCACCTTGTCACAGCTTACCCATTTTGTGCCAGTTAGTAGGGTAAAAATTATAGGATAAATATTGTATTACATGTACTTCTATCCTTGGCATTAATACTATAGAGGTCATTTTTTACCTTGAACAACTTCACAACTATGTGTAGAGTATAGTAAATTACCTTCAGTTTTTACTATTGACAATGAAAATATTTCCAATCCTGCGGAAATTGCTAATAGATTCTGTGACTATTTTACTAATGTTGGTCCAAACCTGGCTAAGAAAATTCCCACTTCGTTAGATTCTCATAATTCTTTTCTTACCGGTAGTTACGTGGACTCTATATTTCTTGAGTCGGCTTCTCAAACAGAAATAATTGAAATTGTGAATTCTCTTCGTCCAGGGACGGCTGCAGGTTGTGACAAGATTCTAATGTGGTCTGTAAAAGATTCTTTTGCTTTAATCACTGAACCATTGACTCATATTATTAATTTGTCCATCGAATCTGGTATTGTTCCGGACCAAATGAAAATTGCTCGTGTCATCCCGTTATTTAAATCTGGCGACAATAGATTATTTCCTAATTATAGGCCAGTCTCGGTTTTACCAATCTTCTCGAAACTGCTCGAAAGGGTCTTCTATAATCGCTTATTGCAGTATTTAGACAGACATGATATTTTGTTTCATAATCAGTATGGCTTTAGAAAAAAACATTCAACCTCCCTGGCTCTCCTTCATTTATTCAACAAAATTACATCTGCTATTGACCAAAAAAAATTCACAGTGGGGATTTTTCTAGACCTTTCCAAGGCATTTGATACGGTCAACCATGAGATTCTGTTTGATAAACTTCAACACTATGGAATCCGCGGATTGGCCCTTGAATGGATAAAGAATTACTTCTTTAATAGATTCCAATACGTTGAATATAATGGTACCTGTTCTTTGTTGAATGGTATTAAGTGTGGTGTTCCACAATGGTCAATCCTAGGTCCACTGTTCTTCTTAATATACATCAATGATCTCTGTAACGTCTCCAATGTTTTTGATCTGGTTTTATTTGCTGATGACACTAATTTATTTTTTTCTCATAATGATTTATCTTGTCTGTCGAATGCAGTCAATACAGAAATGGCTGGGCTATCGGATTGGTTTAGGGCTAGTAAGTTATCGGTGAATGTAAAAAAATCCAACTATATGATTTTTAGACCAAGGCAGAGAAGGCAAACATTTGATCTGGCGATAGAAATAAATAATGTTAGGATTGACAAGGTTAATGAAGTCGTATTCCTGGGGGTGATCTTGGACGAAAATATGACTTGGAAGTCTCACATCTCCCATCTTGCCAGTAAAATATCAAAATCAATAGGAATTATATACAAATCAAGTTTTTGCCTTTCCAAGCCAGCATTACGTACTTTATACTATTCCTTAGTTTATCCATATCTTCAATATTGTATCACAGTCTGGGGCTCTACCTATCCATCCAACCTTAATCGTATTGTTCTGCTTCAAAAACGCGTAGTGCGAGTTATTAATAATGAGGCATTTGATGCGCATACTGACCCTATATTCAAAAAAAATATGATTCTGAAATTTGAAGATATTTACTTATTTAATTTAGGAAAGTTCATGTTCCTGTTCAAAAATAATTTATTACCTAGAAGTTTTGACAAATCTTTTCTACGAATTTATCAAGTTCACAATTATAATACTAGACATTCTAAACTTTTTTATATTCCTTTATGTAGAACCAAAATTAGACAGTTTTCTGTTTATTATCAGGGTCCAGTATTTTTTAACTCGCTGAACGCAGACATTCGTGTAGCCTGATTTTTCAGACGGTCAGCGGTCTTCCGCTTCGTGATGCCATGACCGTTTCCTCGTTTCAATCCAAGCTGAAAAAGTATCTCTTCTCCCGTCTTTGAAATCGCTTATTATTTATTCATTAATTTTTTCATATACGTGTTACCTCAATACTGTATAAATTGTTATCTTAGTGTGATTTTCTCCATTCTGTTATTTTTCTTTTCGCGCCACTCCCACTTTGTTTTATATACACATATATTGTAAAGAGGCAGCCCAATGCTTCATAAGCCTTCTGGTTTCTTTTTGGGCTTCCTCGCCATTTTGTTAATTACTTTTGTAATCATTTATTATTATTTTTTGATGGCAAATAAAACTGTTAATACTGTTATAGGAACAGACTTTGGGTTTCCGAAGATGTTTCACATCATGTCATGTGGAGTTACATGATTGTGTATTTTTTTGTAGATGGTGGTATTGGGCTTGACAACATTATGAAAGATTTTGTGCAACCGAAATTGGCATGTATATCTGTTTACAGCCACTGTTTAACTAAAACAAACTGTTATGGCAAAACTGGAAAGCTTGCCAGATGTATATTCTGACAGTAGGAAGCCATAATTTGTGTAACACCTTAAAGTGCCTATGAAATGGCATTTGAAAACCCTTCAAAATGGTAAGGGTCGCATCATCTCATTCTAGAGATATTCAGGTTTTTTAAATGCGCAAACAAGATTATATATACATGTACTGTATATTCATGACGTTGCCATGGAATCACTCTTGGCATATTGACAAATGAAAAATGCCATCAATACTTTTTCCTAATTTTTTCCAGTGAGATCATTTTAATTTTAATTTAATTTCCTTTAAATAAACTGAACAAATATTTGCATTTTATCCCCAAAACATGACAAAAGTTTAAATAATAAAATGTATAGATCTGTATTCTCACAAGAAAGGACAACATAACAATCTATATTATACTTTCTTTTTTATTTTTACTTTCAGTTAAGTTCCATTATCAGAGGCAGATCTAGGGGAGGGGCCCCCTTTTTGTCAAAGGGAAAAAACCCTTGAAAGATGCCCCCCCCCCCCCCCCCCCCCCCCCCCCCTTGAAAATTTGGATCCACCACTGACAGTCAGTTACCATAACATTATTTTCTTCTAACACTGCATTCACTTGCATCAATGAAAATAAGATAATTATGCTACACTGTTAATTGGGTGCATTTAAGCTTGTAAGCTTTATTCTGACATAATAAGGAATGAGACAATCAGGTGGACTTCACTGTTTTTAAGGTTGCATCCTATTAGCCATTTCATAAACTGATAAAGGACTGGACTGTAAATTTAATCAAATTTTAAAAATATAAACCCCACCACATGAAAGATCACATCAAATTTACTGTACACTGTAGTACGTTTACAGAGTGTAAAGATGTTTGAGTAAAGTTTTGCCAGTTATGAATTGAGAAAAATGGTAGTAAAGTATTGTAGATTTTGATAGTTGTTATGAAGGCTCAGGCTCATAACTGGTAGTCGACTAGGCATTAGTATCCACCATATCGCGAGCCATTTGAAAAGCAGCAATCAGAGATCCAAGCTGAATTTTCTCCGAGGTACCAGAAGCCAATCTGTGTCTAAAAGATAAAGACAAAAAAAATCCATTCAATCCAAAAATCGAATCTGTTCAACAGTCTACTTGTATTTTATGCCAGACTGTTTTGCATCTAATGGGCATTGTAATAATTACACTACTGTTCAAGAACTTGTATAAGCTCGGCATGTGTAAGTTGTAGGCTTCGCAGGAAATAAAAATTGTTGTGTCTTATTCCCCTTAGCCTCAACACAGAACTTTTGTTCTGAAGTGGTAGAAAGTCCGGCTACATTGTACATACTGAAAATTATCAACAAAAATTATCAAGTTCATGATTACAGACACCAATATGACTGATTCCTATTATTTCCTGGTCCATTCCCCCCATTGGATATACATGTAGTAAGTTTACTGTGTCATGTACTCAAATATTTGAAATTCATTTACATGTAATAAGATTATTGAACCTATATTTCTCTAAACCTCCGGCCCTCCGACAAAAATGTTCAGGGCCTTTTGCTACGATAAAACAGCCAGCTAGATCCAAGATCAAGCCTTTCGAGTTTAACACTATTTGAATATTGTACATAATTTACTCACTCAACATCAGCCATCTTCTCCAGCAGGTGTATTCTAACTTTTGCAGGAAACTCAACTGAAAAAAAGGAGAATTATTGACCATAGAAGTATGTGACATTAACATTGAAGACAAAAATAATATTAACAACAACAAAAATATAATTATTAGTACATGTATTAGCAAAACTTACAGTTAAACATGTATAGGCTGTATTTAGACTACCAGCGTTGATTTTTTAAACGAAATATGAATATTTTAGTCTGACTACCTATTGTATGAAGCAGGGCACACTTCCATAAACATTCTTCACAAAATATTTTATTCAATATGTCGTTTGCTGAAAACAGTAAATTTGTGTACCCAGTTGAGTGGGTTTTTGACTTCAGGTAGAAATTGTGTATAATCCAATCTGCACAGAACACAACAAACAGTTACGATGTACTGTATGTGTAGATAGAGCACGGTTTGAAAGCTTCACATGTACATTGACACAGGCTGATGCTGAAGACAATTCTCATTGTTATGTGATGGCAAATCAACGGCATAACATAATGCAGGCCATAAAATAATGTTTAGACTCAGACTACATGTAACTGTTGACCCAGACATTGTTTTGTTAACATTTCCCACATTATAAAATTTTGGTAATATGCATTTTTGATTGTCACTTGCATACACTGTAAAAATTGCAACTGCCACAACCTAGCACATTCAAGACAATCCAGAGAAAATGAGATAATACATGTCATATAAGATTCAGAATTTCTTTCCAAAAACTGTGCGTGTTTCCAGGACAATACCTTTATAATGTAGAGTATGGTACATGTGTCTGTTCTTACCTCTGTGTACGTATGTATGGACTTCAGTCAGGATATCTTGTAAGGCCAGACCCTTGAGGGTCTTGAGCTTTAATATATCTAATTGAACATTTAAGGAAGAGTAACAACAATGGCTTATGACCAATTTTTGTCTTGGGCTTTGACTGGCTGAGATCAGAAACATTTTTTAATTTTGTAACAGCCATACTTCACTTTAGTGCCATGCTCTGGATTATGATACAGAATACTAATAAGCCCTATTAGTATTCTGTATCATTAAGTGATACAGAGTACTAACTATAAGCTAACTAGAATCCTGTATGGAATGATACAGGATACCAACATGCTAGCATTAGTATGACAGGAGGTCTCACGACTGATCACTGACTCCCCCTATCCCGGGCCAGGTGAAATGACAAAGTACATCTGCTCTCTTATTGTGTACACGCCGTCTCTTCCATGTGGGACCTATTTTTGTGTCTACGCACGTAAGATAGTGTGTTTGTTAACATTGTCGATAAGTGGTTGTGAAGTTTTATTCGGGACCAATTGAATGTGTTGTTGGCTTTCGTGCATTATTCAGAATCTTCATTTAGCGACAATATCCAATCACAAAATGGCAATGTAGATGACGACTATATGCCGATGGTGACATGTTCACAAGGTTTCAATTTTGCACAATGATTTGGAGTTTGCGGGAACTAGAGCTAGAGCGGTGAGTAATGTTATTTTACCATGAATTTCCTAAGATTTACAAACTTGATCAGCTACAGCTTTCACAGTGTGTGTGTAACCGGTACTTTCAAGGTCTGGGTAGATGTACTTCCCACCAATTGAATACCAAAGTGTTAATTTTCCTGCTCTAAAGCCTAAAAGTTAACGACCATATTCAAGCGCATAAATTAAATTATTTCAAGCACTAAATCTATTAAAACTAAGAACTGATGGTGCCTGATTCTATTTTTCAATTTATTTTGAAAGTAAAGTGCTGTTTTCAGATTCTTTCGAGTTATATTCCCATCTCATGATGTGCAAACAATGATGTTAACAAAACATGATGTGCAAACAATGATGTTACATTGCATCAGATTGTGTACTAAATTGAAATCTTGGTGACAGCCAAATTGCTATAGAAAACTTCCTATAAAAACACAAATTAAAATCGCTTGATATCAGAGAAGTTACGTTGATGATTTAGAGGTTGATAACCCCATTAATTTTGGAGGAAATGTACATTTTCTGAGGCCTACAATCAGCAAGGAAAATTGTACTTGTAATTTTTGACAGATCAGACATGCATAACTAATTAGGAGGCGTTTTTCAAAATCACAGGTGTTGCAGGCAGGCGTTCCCTTCCCTTCTCCTCCCCTCCTCCCCTCCTCCCCTCCCCCTACTTCCTTTTTGTCCTCGCGCCATTCTTCCCTCGTCCAAATATATTGCGGTTTCCCAAATGACCAATATGACATTGCAGTCAACACTGTAAAGCCTTTATATGCTTGATTATTAATAAAAACTTTATACCATATAGCTATCGTGTTATTATGTAGTAAATACATTTTTTTTAAATGTCATTCTGGTTATACATTAGAAAATTTTTTTTGAAGGAGGTGGGGGTGGGCAACTACTTGTCCCCCACTAGCTGTGGCCCTGTCATCTATATACACACCTTGACGATCTTAGACTCGTATAATTATGGCTCACATTCAGATTATTAATGTCAATTATGTTATAAATGCTTCTAATGTAATTATACAAATAAAACTATCAGTACAACTCAATAAAATTGATAATCCCTGCTTCATGACTCAGCGTATGTATAAGCTGGCTAGTATTCTCAGTTTACAGAGTTCTCAAGCTTAATATTATTTTCACCCATTGAGGAAAACAAATCCTGACGTTTCCCCAACTTTTCAGTGCATGACTAGACAACAATTTTCATTGACCATAACCAGGGCTTCAAGTGGCCAGGGTAAAAAATATAGGGATAAATATAGGACATTTTTCAGGAAAATATAGGGCTAATATAGGGAGATAATATAGACGAAGTTGGCGATGTTTTCCATCCATTAGCTGGATTTTAAACAACAACAAACACATGAACATATAAAAAATAATGCAATGGCTCTTTATTTCTCGATGTCGATTTTCTTGCAGTGCCGTGAACGTTCTATTAAGCGCCCATGGCAAAATAGCCGGCATTTTTCATTTCTTATTAACAAAAACAGTTAGAAGTACATGAAATATCCAATAATTGTATTCATTTTTTAGTTAGTAGAAAAGAAATTATAGAAATATAGGACATTTTAGAAAATATAGGGAAATATAGGGAAATCTAAAAAATATAGGAAATATAGGGACACTTGAAGCCCTGCATAACACTATTCGAATGAAGTGAAAGTCATTATCAAAACATATAGCTTGCCCTCAGGGGGTACACCTGCTATACAGGTATATGCCGCCAAAGAGTATGCTTTTCAAGCTGTTTTAGTCTGAAATAGGCTATACATTTTGCCTTTTTGGTCTGGAATAGGTTACGATTTTTTCAGGGAAATACGAAGGCGTACATTCCTATTTACTTAGCTTGTAATGACAGAGATCAGTACAGGTCCGAAAAACGGTATGGAAAATCTTATATTTTGGTCTGAAATACATGTAGGGTCACCGCTTGGAGACCCAGGTGGTGCACCCTCACCCAAAATCTCGGAGGGGCCCTCAGCTTTACATTTGTAATACAAAAGCAGTAGACACACATACCCACTGGGTACCTATTTTTCTGCACGCTACACTCTGCTCTCTTATTGCATACACACTGTCACTTCGATGTGGGACATGTTTTTGTGAGAAACTAATTCATCCCACATTGATAGCAAATCAAAGCTTAAAATTATATGTGGTGCATATCATAAGTACTTTACAATATTTGTGGCGATGTTGTATCGGATATACAATGGCTCGCCGAAGCGACTCGCCATTGTATATCCGATACAACATCGCCACGGCTGTTACACATTTCAACTCCCATATTACATGTATATGTTTCTTCTGAGGCCTTTTACTTTACAATCAATTTTCCAGAAAATGAATGTTTTATGGTCATGCTCCTTAGAATAGATTTTGTAGACTGGAATGGGAAAGCAAGATTGTAGCTATACCGTCACTTTAGAGTACATGTACATGTAGTTTATAACTTTATGGTACAGACTGTAATTCTGGGATTTGATTGGAACAGGAAGCCATTTCAATGTCAGCATTTTATACAGCAACTGTGTCATGTCATTGAACTACCTTTCTCACCATATATAATCAAGTCTTTATAATTATTATTAGTTATAAATTACAGAAATAAAATCTGTTACAAAATAAAAGCAATAATACGAGACTACTACATGTACAGTACATACAATTTAGGATACTGTTGTAAGCAGTTGTAAAGTCTTCATTCAACATCCAATCTACAATGTTGGAGATATCAACACGCTTGGGCTGGCCTGTACAAAGGTACACATTTTCCTCATTGACAATGTCAAATGCCATTGATGTGCTCTAGAAGTTAAAAAAAAAAAGAGTAAAGGGAATAATATAATTATCTACTGTACATAACAGACTGTACAAGCATTACTATCAACAAATTATATAAGAAGTTTTACATCAGCTCAAGCTCATGGTTTGTCTCCATACAGAACCTAAATATGTATTTTACTAGTTAAGGTTCTGTATGGAGCCACAAACCAAGAGCTTGGGCTGCTTGTGGGTTGCAAGACCAAAAGGGAATGACTCGGTATACCCATCACTGGTGTCTAAACAGGGTTCTCAGTAGAAATTGAAACAAGTGGCTACCTACATAGTGCTTTACAGGCAGTTACAAGAAAACTCTGTAGGTTAAAGCTGCATAAATGAAGGGAAAGTTGGGCAACGCAGCTGGTGGAAATCTGCCAGTTGCTGGCTCCTGACTGCTGCTTCAACTATGCTGCAAAGACATCTGATGGCAAGCCATATTGGTCACAGTTTCTGGCATTAGAATGTAAGAAGTGGCTTGTGCAATTGGCTGTTTAAAATATAAATTTCAGGGATCATGTCTTGGGGTCGTTGACAAAAAAAATTAACATCATTTGGACGTTTAGCTCTGACTCTCCCCCCTCAATGTCCACTTCGTATAAAATGTACAACAAGTTATTCCTGAAATTCAAAAAAGGATTTTCTTTATGTCCAGGCCAATACCATTGATGTCCCAAATATTTATTTTTTATTTGTCAATGATCCCTTAGGAGTAGGCCAATAAAATAATGTAGCTGTTACTAAATTGATTGTTTTTTTTTGTAGGAAGTTTCGATTTCTTATCATGAAAGAGGTGGTCAAAGCCTTGGAGGATAGCTAATGGTTTTGAGAAGGCTGTACATGCATAAACTGACCATTGAACTTAATTAGGTTAATTTTGATTGTTGGAGCATGTATGTACACGTAGGGTAAAACTTACCTGAAGAATATTAAGTGCTTTTCGCATGTCTCCTTTGGCTAACCTGAGAAGGCTTTTCCTGCCATCATCTGTGACTGTTACACTGAAATCAATAAAAAGTTATTGTACCACCAGTCTAATGAATATGTACCATACATGTCATTTACCACTGACGTAAGCCACAAATTTTGCCAGGAAATTTTGTAAATTTCTTTATGCATTCTCATATGTACAGGAGTGCATTTGCTATCGGTGCTGAGCTCTGTAGTTGCAAGGCAAAAGAATACAGAGCCACGTGTAACCGTGTTTGCGAGAACAGCATGAGGAAGGAAATCCCTTAGAGAGGAAATTAATAATATCTATTGCTCCTCCCAAAAACCTATGTCACAGATGTACATTACGCTTACAAAACTGATATCTGAGAAGCCATAAAATTCCTTATTTGCAAGCAAATGATTATTTTAAAGTTAGGTCGGTATGACGTATAGCAGAGCACCTTACAAAAAGTTATTATTGCCCGATAACTACATGTACATGTATGTGTCCATGTCAAAATAATGTATTGGCTATTGCAACTTTTATTATAATTGTACATGTCTTGATCTAGACCATATATATGACACTCATATTCTCTCATATTGCTGCATAGACTATAATTATGTACATGTACATTTTACATCGATCACTTATTTTTAGATCGTAATATGTTTTTCCAATCGCATCACAGGGTCCGAAATTGCACCTTATTTGGCGCGATTAAGTAACCTAACCTCAGTTAACATACTGTAAGTTCCCTTAATTTTAGGATCTTGAAAATATGACCTAAAGTAGTTGAAAGAAAATTAAAGTAAAACTTTGGACATGAGAAGCACTAGATTAGTTTTTAACTACATGTACAAGTACATATATTTGCTAATCCTGTATGTAAGTGTATGTAATAAAATAAAAGACTGACAGAAAAACATGTTTAACTTACTTTTCACTCTCAATAACATATTCCACTCTTGGTAACATTTGGTCTGTACTCAAAGGTCCAAACCTGAACCGTGTGCAGCGGGACTGAAGAGCTGGGATGATCTTGGTCAGGTAATTACCGATTAAACAGAATCTGGTATTTTCAGTGAACTTCTCCATAACTAATGTGATTAAGGAAAAAGAGGATAACAAACATTGTACAGTCTACAATTTACAATGTACAATGTAGGTACTTACTTACTGAGTGGGAGGGCTCAATATTGGCTTGAGGTCATGACTTACAGACAGTAAGGTTGATACAAAATGAACGAGAGCCAAGTACACATATTTTCTTGTTTGGCCTGACCTACATGTAACGTAGCCTGCTATGCAGATGTATTTTTTCACTCTAATAAATTTGAAGAAAAAAGTAATGTCTGCTTACCCGAGCGCTTAATTAGTTTCCAATATGCAAGCATGACATCAGCACGTGTTTTATTTTTCGGCTCAATCAAAGCCATCGTTAAAATTTTAGTGAATTGGCACACCAGTGAACACTCTCACTATGAGTGGTCAATGGCAACTGTATTGTCTGAATTCCTTTTAAATGTAACATTATGTCAATTTCCAGGATATGGAAGGTAAAATCTGATTGGTCCATAACACAATGAGGTGTGCATATTGGAAACTCAGGTAATTTATGAGTGAAAAAATATGTCTGCAAAGCAGGCTAGACCTAATGCAGTTACCGTATTTTATCACGTATAAGCCACACCTTTTTTGACTTTCAGATTTTGAAAGTAACAAAAAATTGCTACAAAGTTGGGGGTGCTGCTTATATGTGAGTGTTTTCAGAAAACTTTTTTGCAATGACCGTAAACAAAGCCATATGAACAACAGAAATGGCACATTCAATTCACAGAACACGAGTGTCAGCAATATTTCTACTCAAACTCCTCTTCTTCCTTAAATATGTTGTTGGTTAATGGGGGAACAACAGCAGAAGAATTCTGAAGTGATTTAACGACAGCAGGTTAAAATATAAACAAGAAAGGACAAGGAAAGTTGTAACCAATTCGTTGTTGTGATATGACGATCTCTTATGAAGTAGTTTTGCTTCAATTACGGGCATTTATGAACTTGAACACAAGACTTCTTTTACTGAATTTTGTGATGCGGCTTATACACAAGGTTTTTCCTTAAACCTTTCGGGGGAAACAAGCTTCTGTTTATGAGGCTGAAGTTAGGGGTGCGGCTTATACGTGAGGTGCAGCTTGTACGTGATGAAATACGGTAATAAGTTTTTTTATCATACAATATACATTTTGTATGACCACTTTGTTTGTTTTAATAATGGCAAACATGGAGCTGGGTAGGACAGCATTTTCTGTCCTGCTCACGTCAAACTTGTACGCATACTCATACCCATCAAGGCTTTTGTAAAATAATGGTTTTGAAAGGAAAGCATGCAGGGCTGTGCCATATATACGGGTCATATGATATGTTAATAATGTTTAAACTTTAATAGACAGTACATTATCATCACCATTTGAAATAAACATCAGGGACAACAATGAGCACACATTTCAAATAACATTTTCAACCAAAAGCAACAAGCCAGACCAAAATGGCCTCTTGTACATGGATGCAAATGTTTCCAATTATTAATATTTCCTGATCATAGCTACAAACATAGTATATTAACGTTCACAAACTTTGCTTTGCAGTTTTCCATTTTGGGAAAAATACTGATGGTCCACATGCATGCACATATGGATAAAATAACTAATTAGGACAAAATCAATGACCAACATCCTCTTCAATCTTGGCTTGTTGCTTAATTTGATCAGATAATCTGCTGTGAAAAAATACACCCATGTGTGAATTCTACAATGTAGGTTCAATAAACACTACAATGGGGCATGTACACCGTACCTCTCCTTAAAGCATTTTGTGCATCTTGAGTCATTGCATCAGCTTCGTCAAGTATTACTAGCTTGAATCCTGATCTACAAGTAGGATTAAAAAGGTACATGTGAGAATAAGGCACAGTTCACTTCAGAAATCCCATGTGCTAAGAAATCCATGTTATTTTAAGATGGTAGTGTACAGTACTGAGAAACTGAGATGATTCCTTTTCACTGTTCTCAGTCATTTAGTACCATCTGGTAAGCCCTGTATACATGTTCAATGTAGATTCATCGCTGGCTGAAAAAGATGTTTGCCAAACAATCTCAATGTTTTAAAGAGCCTATAAGCCCAAATTTTATATTATTAAAATCGATTCTACATGTACATCAAGCAAATAGGCAAATAGTAAGATATTTCTTGATTTTAGTGCTGCATCTACCGGTACATGTATATGAGTTACAGGTATAGAGGATTCTATTTCCAATATGCTAATTATGTGATGTCATACATATAGTAGGCCAACAATGGCTGAGGTCACACTGGGATGTTAATTAAGAAATAGAAAACATTTCCCCTGGTTCTATAGAGTTATAGAAACACGAGTGGGAGTTTGGGAGAACGAGAAATGGCTGTGGGAACACGAGCCCGAAGGGCGAGTGTTTCCACAGCTATTTCGAATTCTTCCAAACTTCCACAAGTGTTTCTATAACTCTATAGAAACACGGGGAAAATGTTTTCTATTTCCTTTATAAAATAACCCATAGAAAATAAGTAAAACAAACGAAAATCGTGCGATTGTAATGATCATCAAAACATGAATTCTCCTAATATAACTCGCACAGTCGTACGTCACGAACATGATCACATCAGTCAGTTTTGTTAATCCGATTCAGCGAGTTTGAAAATAGTTTGTTAGCCCAAAATGACACAGAACGATGAAGATATGGACTAATGCTAAAACTAGATTGACAATACACGGCAGCACGTAATATTCAGCATTGAGTTCATTTTGCCTCATGGACTTCACGGCATGAATCAAGCGGGCGCCGGTTTTTGTACCAAACAAAGTTTACGGAAGATCAAGATGTGTCGCAAGAAAGGAGGATATTTTGAATTTATCTTTGAAATCTAGAGCTACAAAGCATGCAAGCCATCACTCGGGTCATCAGTTGTTTTGTACATTCTGTATTCCTAGGACTAGACTAGGTCAGTCTTCGTCGATTCGCTGTGTATCATGCCTCATGCGGTCGCATACATTGTGTATATACAGTTGGCAGGTTTCTTTCATCAGGAGCTTCAAGCTTGATCATATTACCTTGCCCTTCTCATCCTCGACGGTACCTGTAGAGAGTCATACTGAACTGTACATTCCTCAGTTAACCAAGAGTAGTCAAAAGGGATGGCGTTGGATGGACTTTTAGCATTATTCTGTAGCTCTTGTATGTTGACCAATGCAACTTGATGTCAGGTTTGTACTCCACATTTTGCTGTGCTTTTGAATAATTTGATTTCCATTTCTATTTCAATCAGCTTCTATTTTGTGCATCTAGATCATGTTAGACATAGTTAAGACAGGATTTTTTTTAAAGTTCTGCGGCTTAAATCTACCAAACAATAGTTTTTAATTGAGCTTAGGCAGCCAAAGCAGACTTTTTGACGAAAATTACTGTTTAGTATCGCACAAATTGCGAGAAATTCAACTTTGTACACTGAGAGATTGTTTTGAGTTCAAATATTGGCTAGCTTGTTTCTAATAAAATTAACAAAACATTGTTGTTTCTTACAGTACCGTAGCTGGTTCTTCGTCGAATTAAATTTTAAGTGCTCGATATTTTTAGAAAAGTGTACTAGAAATAGTTTTGCAGAGTTTCCAATTGAGTTTAATCGATGCCACGATATCGATGCCGGCATAAATTGCCGTGTTTCTATAGAGTTATAGAAACACAGCTTTCAACCAATCAGAAAGCATATTTTGTGTGGGTTATTTTATAACTACGTATAGTAAACCAGCCTAACTAATGGTTAATAATATTTTACTATAATAGTTAAAAATAGTAACCTTGAGAAAACCAGACGCCTGTCTGAGAGGCATCTGATTTTCTTGGCTGAAATGACATGATGCATTCCAACGTGAGTGTTGACAGTTCGGAAACCACAAACTAGGATTTAATTACCTCAAAATAGATGACAAGCTGTCAACTAAGTCAATAAGTTTAGATTAACCTAGCAATAAACTCATCTTTTCAGGTCGGCTAACTATAGTTAACTTTTATTTCTTCCTGCTGCCATTGTCGGAGCAACTAACCACAGTGAGTTTACTATGGTAAACTGTCAAATGCGGGTCACACTGAGGATGTCGTTAACTATAGTTAAATATGCTTAACTACATGTAAAGTAAACTTCGCCCAGTATGACCTCAACCAATGTGAATGAAACTATTTCTGATTTATATTTTTGTGGGATAAAATCACTGATTTAAGGCCCAAATATAACATGTTTGTGTGAAAAATATATTTATCTCTGACAGCACGTTTTTGTATAATAAATAAGGTCTACTATGACACATAATTATGGTAGCATATTGTAAATAGAAACTTTTATAACTCAAATCGAGAAACATTTTACTGTTTGATCACTACTTTACAGTACTTAAATTATGTAGAATTAATTTTTAATTAATGATACAAAATTTGGGCTTATACCTATATAAAATAAAGGGAAGGCATTACATTAAAATAAGATTGAATGGATGCACGAGCATACAATTGTAGCTCCTGTAAAAAAATAGTGTGAAATGTACATGTAGATCTGTGTTGGCAGAGAAGATAAACACTGGTATAATCAACTCAACGTTAATTACACATATATATATATATGAAGCATGTTAACACAAATGGAGCCTTCTTGTCTAAGACTGTTTTTGTGTAAACGTGCCTCATGTTGTGTACCCTAAACTCTTCAAAGTGGCGCCATTTCTCGAGCTTTTAATGGTTTTCGACGTACTACACGTCAAAACAACGGTCTCTTCCAGTACTTTAATCCTAGCGTGCCAGTTTTGCCGTTTTCGGAGTAGAAGTACCAGAAAATGTGTTTTTTGTAACCTAACCTTAATCTCTCAAAGTTACTTGTGTACCCTAAACTCTTCAAAGTGGCGCCATTTCTCGAGCTTTTAATGAATTTCAACGTACTACACGTCAAAACAACGGTCTCTTCCCGTAGAGTAAGTTTAATTGATGGAATTTGCCGTATTTGGAGTAGAAATACCAGAAAATGGTGTTTTTTCTAACCTAACCCTAACCTCTAGCTCTCAAATAAAGAAATTATGGGATAGATCTGAGACAAAGGCATTATGGGATCGAAAGGCCAGAAAAGACAGATACTGTCATTTGCTCTTAAAATAAAACACTGGAAAGCGCGTTATTGGCTCTTAAAGTGAAGAAGCACACAACATGAAGCATGTTAACACAAATGGAGCCTTCTTGTCTAAGACTGTTTTTGTGTAAACGTGCCTCATGTTGTGTACCCTAAACTCTTCAAAGTGGCGCCATTTCTCGAGCTTTTAATGGATTTCGATGTACTACACGTCAAAACAACGGTCTCTTCCAGTACTTTAATCCTAGCGTGCCAGTTTTGCCGTTTTCGGAGTAGAAGTACCAGAAAATGTGGTTTTTGTAACCTAACCTTAATCTCTCAAAGTTACTTGTGTACCCTAAACTCTTCAAAGTGGCGCCATTTCTCGAGCTTTTAATGGATTTCGACGTACTACACGTCAAAACAACGGTCTCTTCCAGTACTTTAATCCTAGCGTGCCAGTTGTGCCGTTTTCGGAGTAGAAGTACCAGAAAATGTGTTTTTTGTAACCTAACCTTAATCTCTCAAAGTTACTTGTGTACCCTAAACTCTTCAAAGTGGCGCCATTTCTCGAGCTTTTAATGAATTTCGACGTACTACACGTCAAAACAACGGTCTCTTCCCGTAGAGTAAGTTTAATTGATGGAATTTGCCGTATTTGGAGTAGAAATACCAGAAAATGGCGTTTTTTCTAACCTAACCCTAACCTCTAGCTCTCAAATAAAGAAATTATGGGATAGATCTGAGACAAAGGCATTATGGGATCGAAAGGCCAGAAAAGACAGATACTGTCATTTGCTCTTAAAATAAAACACTGGAAAGCGCATTATTGGCTCTTAAAGTGAAGAAGCACACAACATGAAGCATGTTAACACAAATGGAGCCTTCTTGTCTAAGACTGTTTTTGTGTAAACGTGCCTCACGTTGTGTACCCTAAACTCTTCAAAGTGGCGCCATTTCTCGAGCTTTTAATGGATTTCGACGTACTACACGTCAAAACAACGGTCTCTTCCAGTACTTTAATCCTAGGGTGCCAGTTTTGCCGTTTTCGGAGTAGAAGTACCAGAAAATGTGTTTTTTGTAACCTAACCTTAATCTCTCAAAGTTACTTGTGTACCCTAAACTCTTCAAAGTGGCGCCATTTCTCGAGCTTTTAATGAATTTCGACGTACTACACGTCAAAACAACGGTCTCTTCCCGTAGAGTAAGTGTAATTGATGGAATTTGCCGTATTTGGAGTAGAAATACCAGAAAATGGCGTTTTTTCTAACCTAACCCTAACCTCTAGCTCTCAAATAAAGAAATTATGGGATAGATCTGAGACAAAGGCATTATGGGATCGAAAGGCCAGAAAAGACAGATACTGTCATTTGCTCTTAAAATAAAACACTGGAAAGCGCGTTATTGGCTCTTAAAGTGAAGAAGCACACAACATGAAGCATGTTAACACAAATGGAGCCTTCTTGTCTAAGACTGTTTTTGTGTAAACGTGCCTCATGTTGTGTACCCTAAACTCTTCAAAGTGGCGCCATTTCTCGAGCTTTTAATGGATTTCGACGTACTACACGTCAAAACAACGGTCTCTTCCAGTACTTTAATCCTAGCGTGCCAGTTTTGCCGTTTTCAGAGTAGAAGTACCAGAAAATGTGGTTTTTGTAACCTAACCTTAATCTCTCAAAGTTACTTGTGTACCCTAAACTCTTCAAAGTGGCGCCATTTCTCGAGCTTTTAATGGATTTCGATGTACTACACGTCAAAACAACGGTCTCTTCCAGTACTTTAATCCTAGCGTGCCAGTTTTGCCGTTTTCGGAGTAGAAGTACCAGAAAATGTGTTTTTTGTAACCTAACCTTAATCTCTCAAAGTTACTTGTGTACCCTAAACTCTTCAAAGTGGCACCATTTCTCGAGCTTTTAATGAATTTCGACGTACTACACGTCAAAACAACGGTCTCTTCCCGTAGAGTAAGTTTAATTGATGGAATTTGCCGTATTTGGAGTAGAAATACCAGAAAATGGCGTTTTTTCTAACCTAACCCTAACCTCTAGCTCTCAAATAAAGAAATTATGGGATAGATCTGAGACAAAGGCATTATGGGATCGAAAGGCCAGAAAAGACAGATACTGTCATTTGCTCTTAAAATAAAACACTGGAAAGCGCGTTATTGGCTCTTAAAGTGAAGAAGCACACAACATGAAGCATGTTAACACAAATGGAGCCTTCTTGTCTAAGACTGTTTTTGTGTAAACGTGCCTCATATATATATACATGTACATATAAGGTTAGACTTGCTCCAAGTCGAACTCGCTGAGTCACTTGGTAAGCGATTACTAGGTCAAAAAGCGAGTGCGAGAATCGAAGCGAGTGCGAGAATTGAAGCGAGTGCGAGAATCGAAGCGAGTTCGACTTGTTTCACTTGCAGGAAATTGAATCGGGAATTATGTTTTGGCGCGAAAACACATTTCAGGGGCGGAGCTAGCCTCCGATGCAGACGTCTTGTGTGGTTCGTTTCCCTCCCTCCCACACCAACGTCTGCGAACTCGAGCCACATTTTGTGTTCCGTGACTGACGGATTGTTTATTTTGACCAATCAATTTGCTAGTTAGGGTTTCCCCATAGCCCAAACATTAATTAATTACTTTGTGGACCGTGGGAACACAAACATTTGATTGGCTGATTATTTCGACTTCCATTTTTGCACGTGCAGCACGCGCTAGCCGCCTAGACAGCAGAAAATAACTTCAAAACGCTCAGAGGTTACCAAGTGGTAAAAAAAAACATATTTCAGTGCATAAAATGTGGACTTTGGCTATGGATTTTGAAGCTTTCGAATATCTCTAAAAGAAAGATCTTCACGTCATTCTCGATGCCACCAAAAAAAACTCTGCTTTGGTGGCAAGAATACTCAGTTCAGCGTCTTGTAGGGAATCTATTCATATCGACGAGATGTGCATTTTAATGAGCTCCCGGAAAATGAGAGCTCCTCTCTGATTAGCTGAACAAAAAAAATGGCTTGAGTTCGCAGACACAAGACGTCTGCATCGGAGGCTAGGGCGGAGCTTACATTTCGCGCCTTTGACAATCTCTTTCTGAGGACTAACTTGACACGTCAACATACAATGCCTGAAGAATTGACGCTTTGTGATTGGGCAAACCTTATACGTCATAAGCCACGCCTCCGGTTGAAAAATCAACCGGTAAATTTGCCGCGCTGCAAGTGGGAAAAGTCCTTCATACGGGGGGCTAAGAAGGACTTTGAGAAAGTCTAATATAAGGTATGCTAACCACTGTGTGAAGCGAGTAGTATGTGTAGCTGACGTTTTGAGCATTAGCCCTTTGTAAGAATAGTGCAATTCCTCACCTACATGTACATTTACATGAATTGTACATGATTATAATAGTGGTTGAAGTCGCACTAGAGGGTAACACTGGTGTAACAATAAGTGTTATAACGTTGCTGTAAACAGAGCTGTACCATCCTGTTGGAGGTGGCTAAGCATGTGGTAAATTTTCTTTGAAATTGGAGTGTAACCCAAGCAACGAACACCAACTGTCACTAAAATCAATGAAAAATGCAGTCACACACAAAACAATGGAAATACCCAAAAATATTCATTTGGTGTAAACATCAGTATCACCCTCTACTGCGACTGCAGCCAATATTATATACCAGTGTAAGTAAACTATTGATTCATTGCATTGTTATGTTAAGAGCTCTGTGTACATGTAAAATATATTTAAAAAGAAATAATAATAATGTACAACAGAACAGTACTAATTATTTAATAAAAATATAACAAATTATAAATTTAGACATATACATGTACATGTATGTGTACTAATTACAACACTGGAACCACGATTACCCATTACGACAAGCAGGGATACAAATTTGACAAGAATAAACTTAAGGAAGACTTGTTTTTGCTCACTAGTGTACAGTACTTACTTAAATATTGTCCTTGTACTAGCAAAACTGAGAATATCTCCTCTAACTATACCAATTCCTCTATCATCTGATGCATTGAGCTTAAAAAGAGAAGATATCAAAAGGTTACGAAACTAATAAAAGCATTATAATCATACAGTGCATACATTGTACATGTATTAGCCATTTTGTAAATAAAAAAAGGACTGCAGGGTTATCAGTAGAAATAATATTGCAACAAGAGGCTACACAGTGTTTTACAGGCAGTTACAAGAATACGTTCAAATGCCATAAATGATGAAAAATTTGGGCAAAACAGGTACATGTACTCTTAACCTGGCAGCCGGCGGAAATCTGCCGGTTGCCAGCTTCTACTGACAACCCAGGACTGGGACATGTAATTATTATATGAATTAAAAAATAAACCCCACCACAAGTGTGTTGACTGAGTTTGAGGATGTTTCGATCAACATTAACAAGGTGGTGAGCTTTCAAAACAAAACAAATAAGAGAACTGAGCTCAGTAAGGTATGGAAGGATGGCCATTCCCCCAATCTATACTACCAGTAATTTGTACAGGTAATTTATTTGAGCTTGCATGGTTTAAAGTAACAAATGAAGGAAGTGCAAGAGTGCAAACATCAAAGCAATATCCACTAGAATTTTTGTAAGGCTTGCAGATCTTAAACAATATGTTGAATTCATCGTATTTAGTACCAAACTATGATTTTAATGCTGCAACTTTATTCTACACACTCAGTCTGTATCTCTACCTAATGGGAGAGGGTAGCATTATTAACAGGAAATATATATTTTCCACCCCTCCCCCCTCCATTTTGCAAGGTTGGCAGATACTGTATTACCCCGAATTCTAACTAGGCAATATCTTGCATTTGGTACATGTATATATAGTGAGCATTACAACAATGATTCACTGCTGAAACTTCATTTAACTACTCATAAACTTGGAAATGCAAAGTTAAACTGTTCCCAGCATGCTTTGCATCAATGAATTTTTACGGTTAGAAAGCAACATCGTAGAGACATGGGGTTTTCACCAAAATGTTACCCATAGAAAACTGCAGGAACTCTTCTTATTTTGGTTAAAAGTCAATGTTCAGGGGGGGGGGGGGGGGGGATGACAGCCAAAACAACATTTCAAAACAGCTTAACTCCCTGTAATTCATTTGCTTGAGTGTTAACCCCAAAAAAATAATCTAATTGGGAGAAATTATGTAAGATAGGCTGTTTTTTATTCATTTAGCTATTTCCTATGTACATGTACCTGACATTAATTAATTATTTAATGATTGTATTATTTCTATGATTATTGTTACAAATTATTATTATTATTATTGATAGTATGGCTATTACCTCCAGCACCATAGAACCAAACTCCTTGTCTGGGTAGAGCTGTTTTGCTACAGCAAGAATTGTTGATGTTTTGCCAGTACCAGGAGGACCATAAAACAACAGGTGTGGCAGACGATCTTCATTTATGAACCTTTGAACTAAGATTTTGTTCTGATGACTTACAAATATTATTGTACACAACATTTACATGTACCATCAACTGCAGCATGCCTTGACATTCAAATACATGTATATGTACAGTGTACATGTAGTTTCCCATGAATATTACCTGTACAGTACATGTATACCCTTCCAAGATTGCTCACCATAATTTTCAATATCTACGTACTTAAAACGTTTTATAACACAGGGGACATGATTACTGAATTCTGATTGGCTTATGAGCAGGACATTTTTTCTTAATCAAGGGCCTGATTACTGGCTAGCTCTGATTGGAAGTTGGTTGCTTAGCAACAGGCTTCTCGCTGGTCAAAGTTTGCAGAGAATTTTCAGTGTGCTTCAGCTCGTGTGCACTTCTGTCCAAAAAGCAAACAAATAAGGATATTACAACCATTTCATGACAACAGAAAGTTTATAGATAGGTCAACTAATCTGTTAAGTGTTATTTCACAAATTTCTAAAGGATACTTTGAGTGAATATTGGTATTTGTTACATGTATTTTGTCACTAGCTCCGCAAAGTTGACTCAGTTTATCCTTGATTTTGAATTTTTTTTTGTTTTACACCATACATGTAAGTCCAAATGCTTGTCATTCCCACTTTAAACCTCTCTGTAATTGCAAATTATAGTTATCAAGTAAAAAAAACCCAGAGTTTAAAAGAATTCCATTCAAAACACTGTGCACTTCTGTCGAGTTTTCACACATTCAATGCACTTGGAGAATCCTCGCCGGTTAAAGGGTTTATAAAAACTGTCTATAACATTTGGGAATCAACTATTAAAGACAAATCTAAAATGTATTGTCTTATTTTGTCTACTCATTTACCATTGTTATAATCAGAATTCAGAATGCGAAGATAATGTTTACAATTGAATACAGAGCAAGGAGAGTTGGACTAAGTTTGAAAGTGTTGCAGTCATGTTGAATCGGGTTTTCCATACATGTACATGTTATAGTTGAAATTGACCATTCAGTTCAATTTGACCATGGGTCAAAACAAACTTAAGTTCGATTTGATCCAGTCAATTCAAACTAGGTCAATTATTTGACCCGGTCAAAACAAAGTAGTTTAATTTGACTCAAACAAATTAGTGAGCACACATTGTCTACGGTTAGGGTTTTTTTTAATGTCTAGGGGTAGGATTTGGATTAGTTCACATGATTATTGATTGTTTGAAGTAAACTAAAGCAAAAAAATATATTGGAGTTTCATGACAGATTCCATGTGGGTTACTACTTCATGTAAGTGTTGACTTGTTGACCCGAGAGGATCTGGGTTCTGGTTTAAGTTACTTATATAATAAATGTTGCTTCCAAATCAACAAGCACTTGTGTGGCGCAGTGTGTTAAGTCAGTGGAAAACTGGGTGTGTCAAGGCAGAGCTGCTAAGTTCAAATCCCTCTGAGTTCAGTACGTGGTATTACCCGTATGAAAAAACAGGCCTAAGAGGAGCCTGAAACTGGCCTGACATTTTAGCCTTAACATAGCCAAAATAAAGCCTGATCCAAACCTTAAAAGATAAGCTGAAAAGTAACCTAACAGAGCCTCGTGTTTACCTTAAAATCAAACCTTAACTTTAGGAGGGATTAAGGCTTCGAAGCTTGAAATTTGTCAGGCCTGAAATTAATCTGCGATCTCAGGTCTGATTAAGGCCTTAAACTAGTCCAAAAATCTGGCCTGCATTCCCACTCCCGATCAGATTACATGCGTTTCCATTCCAGATCGTACGGTAGTCTGTACTTCGATCTACGTATTTTAAGTCGGTGGTTTTTCTTTTTGCTTATTATTACTGTGTCACCGCACCGGTCATGTTTTTTTTTATCATCCGCCACTGCATGGCTGACGTTTCCTCCCCTTTTATGGCCTGATAAAAAAAATATGTTCTCCTGTTCCTTGCTCTCCTTAAGCGCATACAATGTAGCTGAAGTAAAGTTGTTCCCCTTCTACTCTCAAGATTACCACCATGTTCTGAACTGTTCTTTTCGTTGGCCATCTGATTTGCGGCGCGGTTTCAGTTGTGACAGTTCCAGATTAGTCCCAGCGATTTTTGGGGATGGATGTTGCCTTCCACTACCCATTCTTGTATTTGCGACGTTCTACTACATTGTATCTCTGCATAAGCCAATCAGATCTGTCGATGTCGATGGATACCGTGCTCCAACAGGTTATTTTGGCCTAAAAATATTGGTAGTATTATAAAGTAGCTGGACTAAGATGAATGTATACGGTAAACAGAGCAGTCATGAAGGTTAGCGTACCCTACAACTTGTGATTATATTTTTAGAGGGGATTTTCTAATTGTTGCATAATATTTTAAAAAAGTGCCAGAAACTAGCTCTAGCTCATTCTACAGACTATATAATAATGTGAATTCCAATTCTCGCTTTAGAATTTTATTAGTCACAGACAAACACAAACTATCATAAAGAACTGTTTTAGCATGGGACAAAGTCAGTTTCATGCTTTTCTTTGTAAATTTAGTCAGCCATGAACTGCCTGAAGGGAGTTTGCATGTCTTACATATTCAGGTCTAGCCCTAAACGAGATGTTTGTTTTAATTTTTTGCTTTGGATTAACAATCCAATTTAACTTTCACCATTTAAAAAGCAACACTGAATATCGTGAAACCTTTGCTAATTAAAATTCATTTTAGCTCCGCAGCACAAAACTCAGTCTTTAGCCTGTTAGTTTTTGGCATCCAATACGCGGTTTTGTAAAATATCTCCTCTTTATAATATGATACGTAAAGTTATGCTTAACTCAAGTCCTGCTTTCATATATTCATATATTATATTCTGTATGTTTCGTTTTGTTTTTGAAATGTGGATAGACCTAAGAAATCGGTGATCTTCGACCTTGTCACACGCCAATGCAACACAAACATGCACGTTAGGGCGAAACGTAATAGGTGTAAAGGTATAATGTGACAGTTCGTTTGAATACTTCGAATAAAGGCGGCAAATTCGGGAGACCAACTACAATTTTTGGAAAATTATAAAGGATATTAAGTGTTCTTTTTAAACGTACACAAATAAGAGCCCGAATATCAAAGAACCCCCAATAAAAATAATCACATACATTTGTACCTTTGCCTCCCGGCCTGTAACAAGGACAACTCCATATTATGTCTTTGCTTCTCGCCTTTTGCATTTTTCCAGTTTACTTCCACTTCTGCTCCGTTTTCAAATGGTCCAAGTACGTAAACTACTGATGCATCGGGATTTCGGCACTCATGCTCCAAACAGAATCGAAATATATCTATGCCTGCATCATAGAAGAATTCAGATAACTCCACTTCTATAAATCCACGAACCTATTGCACTGGTGCTCCATCGGAATCAGATCGATGATGAATAGATTGTGAGCCAACGAGAGCTTTGCATATCTCACTCGATCACATTATAGTCACGCAAAAACGGGAATTATGATACCTTTTAATGTCATGCATGCCATTCAGTAATATAACTCTTTTATTGTTTTACGGTATCTAAACATCATGTATGTACATAACTGCACGCAATTCAACCTCGCCATGCAGTGAGTGAACCTCATCATAAAGCTTTATACATACTGAGACAAATGTAGCAAAAAACTGTACAAATGTAAAATGGCCGAGAGAAAAAGGTGAAGGGCGTTCACACATAAACTTGACCTCACAACTTGATGGGTCCAGGGAAGAGGCTAGATAATTTGTACCTGTAAATAGGAAGCTTAATTGGCAGTGAGTTACAGGAAATGGACAAAGTGGCCCAATCTCTTGATAAATTATGACTGGGGACCTAGGCAAGGATATGTCGACAGACTGTTTAGAATCTCAGTATATTAGCGCGGAGGAAGAAATTTACACGGATATGCCTAACGATGTACAGCACAGATTTCAAAGGAAAAAGAAAGGAAAAGATAACATAATATGTAGAAGATCTGATGGAAGGGCAACTGACTTCTAGTGGACAAGGGATTTTACATTTGGAAAATAAATATACTTCCTCTATCTTAAACACTGATGGCGTACGCTATAATTATATGTGGCTTGAGTTTTTAGGCCTCCTTTCTCTCCTGTATTCCCTCTTGATGACAGCGTCTTAAATTGTTAGGCTTAATTCAGGCCATATTTCAGGCCTGATTCAGGCGTAAACTTTTTAAGGCTTCCTTCACAAGACTTAAATTTCAGGACAAAAATTGTGTTAGGTTTGTGTTAGGTCTCATTCATGCTACAAGTAAGTAAATCAGGTCAGATTCAGGTCAGATTATGGCTTTGTCAGGTCTGTTTTTTTCGTATGGGTATACATCTGAATAAAAGGTAAGTGTAAGTATATGGGAGAGGAGAGAGAGGAGGGAAGGGATGGAAGGAAGGGATGGAAGGAAGGGAGGGGAGGGTGATTTTTTTTTAGAATCATTGATAGCAAAACCTGGGTCAATTTGACCTAGCTACATGTACATGTAGGTTGGTTTGACCGGGTCAAATTGAACCAGTTGAATATGACCAATGGTCAAATTGAACTAGTTTGTTTTGACTCATGGTCAAATTGAACTGAATGGTCAATTTCAACTGCAACATACATGTAGATGTCTTTAGCTCGGGAACGAAATCCTCTATATTATAAACAAGTAATCACATGGGTCCTCGAAAATTAAGGATTAATCACTTGTGTTTTCAAACTTTTCACCAAATTGCCCTTGTCGCATTGGATAATTTGGTGAAAAGTTTGAAAACAAGTGTGATTAATCCTTAATTTTCTCACCTAAATCTGTAATAATTGTAATCTGTAGTTTAATTAACCTTGGGTTAAGTGATTTAACCATGGGGTTGGGCTTACCCTTGCCTTGAACAACTGGGTCCTACAGGTACAGCTACAATTTACAAGTTTTGTCATACATTGTACATTTGTATGACAGGGAAAAAGAATGAAATAGTAAAGATAGAATCCGCAGGATCGATTTTTACTTACTTGTATTTATAATATCTCTGTGTGAAATCAAGTCGTCCAGGCAGCTTGGTCTGTACTTCTCGACCCTAATCAAATAAAGAATAACTAGATGTATGTTGCTGAGTTTGTCTTGAGCTTAGTAAGATATAATGGGAAAGATTTAAACACTTTACTCCAAAGTTTACATTGATTTAAGAAGTGAAACATTTTATTGAGTTTTATATATCAGTCATTTTCAAAACATGCCCCCCCCTCCCCATGCTGCATTATTTTCACACTTTTGAATCAGAACATTGCAAATGCCCCCCCCCCCCCCCCAGGTATTTAACATTGTTGAAATGCCCCACCGTGGGGTCCGCTAAGCTCTGCAAATGCCCCACCATGGGGCTTTGGTACGAATGCATATCTCTTATAAACATTTGCTATTTCAACTCTTTTTGACCAACTTTTCTTTTTTTCTCACCCCCGGGAGAGAAACACAGTCTAATTCATTGGATTTTAAAATTTGTAAATTACCTGATGGAACAACTGTGACAAAATAAAGTTATCCAATCCAATGCCCCACATATGCCAGGTAAGGGTCCCTGTGGAGCTCCCTGTGGTACATGTATATAACCTGGCATTTCCAATCGATGGAATCGATAAAAATCGAAATCAATCGATAACAATCGATCGATCTCAAAGTTTATGTGCTTATCGATTGGTTATCGATTGACCAAAACCAATCAATATCAATCGGTTAATTGGTATCGATTGGTATCTATTGAAATCGATGATCGATTTTCATCGATTGGAAACGCCGGGTATAATAAGCACGAGCTATGACAATCTCGTACCCAGACCCCATTTGTTTCTTACTGCGCATGCTCGACGAAAAAATAGCGCTCTGGAAGAATCCGATTTTTGTGTATTCTGATTGGCTGTTCTGAACAATGCAATTTCACCAGAAGTCAAACATAGCCTTTTTGGAGTTCTGGACAAAGGCATTGGAAATTGGGGGTAATCTAAACGCTAAAAACCGTTGGATTTTATCTAAATGGATGCCGCTAAAAATCTTCAGGGATTCTTAGATATTTGCTTGTATCCAATCGGGAGTTCATATCACTTCATCGCTAACACACATATTCGCACACAGTACATCAATTCTCAGAATTCGAAAAGCGAATATAGCCGAGGGATTTACCATAACAGATAGGTATAAATACTCATGCATTCCCATATTAACAACAATGTTCGTAAGTGCTCTATAGGCAGAAGTGGCATTTTCCGATTTTGTAAACTTGTGAACAGCCGCTGATCGCTTAAATATAAGCGTTTGTATGGGAGTGTAACAAACTCCAGCTATCAAGGAGCTAAAATACGAGAGAATCGTAAGTAAAAATGCCTTGACTTGCTTCTACGGTGTATTCAGTTGCTGTTTGTGTGGTCATCTGGCTCAGGTAAGGCGATTTCAGCGAATTTTCTATCCCCATGAATCCTCTTGTGTACTGGAATCTGTGATGTCTGATGAATCTACCGTACGATAAAGAAACACAAGCCTGATGCATGTAAATAAAGCCTTAAAGTCCATACTAAAAACGGGCAGAAGATGAAAGAGACTCCCTCAGGCTTGCCCTGACACTTGCAAGCGAAAGATCGCTGTCAAGATACCGGGTGAACTTCCAAACCAAAACCTAGACCTGAGGCGCTGAGCGAGAATCAGAACTTCTCAGGTGACATAATGATAAGCATGCGCAGATTCAATGGAAGTCCGTGATTTGCGGACTTCTGGAATCGGATTCTTCCAGAGCACTATTTTTTGGTCGAGCATGCGCAGTAAGAAACAAATGGGGGAGCAACTATAGAATACCCGTCCATTTTTAAGGCACTTTACTGTAAGTGCGTGGTCCGCAGTCTGCAGTCGTAAACAAGACTCTGGAATGACGAAACACTGAATGGCAGTCGGCTCTTGGAAAGCATAAGAGTGACTGCCACCGCGGGCCGCAGTCCCGCAGTCGGCTGTTGAATATTATTAGTCAAATTATGAATATGAATGCCTCTAAGACATATAACTACATGTAAGTGCCACCGTGGTCCGCAGTCGAATCATGAATATTAATGACTGCAAGACATATAACTAAGTGCCACCGTGGTCCGCAGTCCCGCAGTCGATTGTTGAATATTGATAGATCGCCTGAATGGATTTAAGAACGACAAATACTCCAATTAAGCCATGTAACTGAGTGCCACCGCGGTCGCGGTCCCGAAGTGCTGAATAATAATTTTGCTAAGGCATGTAACTGAGTGCTACCGCGGTCCGAAGTGACTGAATAATAATTACTGCTAAATTATTCAAGCTGACTGCGGACCACGGTGGCAGTGTTTCTGATACTTAGTTGGAGTCGACGGGTATTCTATACTTTAGCCCAAATGGGGTCTGGGTACGAGATTGGAGCTATGACTATGTTGACTTGTAAGGAAGTAAATATCTAAGTAAGACCACAACTCACAAGCTTCGTTGCATTATCTATTAATATTTAGGAAGACCTATAATATCAATAGTGGCATATCTTATGAGTTGAGCTTTCAGATAAATACGACGAGTACCGACTACCGTATAATTTTTTAAACTGTACGTACCAAGGCAGGTTCCTTTTGACTTCGTGCACGACCATGATAGCAACTTTTTTCAAGAACTGAACGTTTGAGAAACTGCTAAAAGCTTTCACTAATATAACCTCGATTCTCCGATGTAGAGCTATTGCATCAGCTCTTTTACATGAAAAAGAACATTAAAACCGATCTTCAGTTTCGCGCCAAATCATTTGCATCTCCGCTGACCAGTAGCTCCAGTATGTACCCGGGGGCCTTTTCGAGCCTCAGCCACGTTCGAACACAGGGAGCCCAGGCTCACAACATGAAGACAATATAAGGATTTGTATGAAACTTTATCGCTAGTATATATAGCTGATGGAAAATGATAATAAACCATTGGCCCTGCAATCAAGTCCATGAAGCCTCCTCCATATCTGAGGCATTTATAATTTGTTTATATATTTATTTATTTAAAATAGCTACATTTACATGACTATTTATTATACCTGTATTTAACTATTATTGTCCGCACTTGCACTATTTTATTGACTTTGTACTTCACCATTGTATTGTAACTAGCTTTAAGCTTTCTTATTATTTTATGCACCTTCCGGTATTAGTGTATACTATCCAAGGAAGTAAAAATCTAAGATCTAAGATCCATTAAAGTTTACATACTTTAATGGTGTTTATTATCATTTTCCATCAGCTATATATACTAGCGATAAAGTTTCATACAAATCCTTATATTGTCTTCATGTTGTGAGCCTGGGCTCCCTGTGGTTCGAAGAGAAAATTAATGGTTTCCCAATTTTTTTGTCACATTACATAGTTACGGTAACCAAGCGTGAGGTCCGGATAGGGGGTATACATATAGCCTCCTCTGCAGGCAACTCCCAAGGTAATAGGAAAATTGAATCATCTGACTGGGCTTCCTGTGGTATAGTGGAAGGAAAGACGGTTGAAGAAAGAAGGGGAGTCTTCTCTCTCTCTCCCCCTCTGATTGTTTCTAAAGCTCTGTTTGGAAAGGTTGACATTTTGTCATTGTAGGTGAAAAAATTGGGGAAAACTGGTTCCAAGAACAGGTCACGTGGCCTGTTTTCTCTATTTTCGCCTTAACAATCTATCAGGGTCAACCACTCCAAACAGATCTTTAGAAAATCAGATAAGCAAGAAATTGTCACTTTAAAAATGCAGTGTGATCAGCCCATTTTGAGATGAAATTTCCAGATTTTGTAATCACGTGGCTGGTCACGTGATAGACATTTTACAACAAAATCTGTTCAAACGAGACAGAATGCTGAGATTAGTAATAACCGCTATTTTTGTGGAATTCAGACAAACCAGGAGCCCATCACCAGGAGCGTCCATCTTCCCCATTGGGTCTGTTCCCAGCACAGGAGTAGATGTGGCTATTTTTAGAATTGCATTTCCCGCTAAATAAACAAAGGCCATGTTGTCTTAGGCAATCAGATAGCTAACGTCACTTCTCATTATTATTCATTATCATTCTTCACACTTTCAACGCGGGAAATTAGAATTGCTGGTTTTTACTCAATCCCCAGAGATTCAAATGACAAAGGGCATGGCGGCCATGTTGGTGCCCCAACAAAAGAAACTAACGAGGAATCTATTGTTTAAGGGCACCAACATGGCGGCTATGACGTCAAGTGAAAAACCAGCAATTCTAAATATAGCCACATCTACTCCTGTGCTGGGGGCCCAGCCCATGACATAGGAACGCTCCTGGTAATGGGCTCCCGGACAAACATAAGCCACTCTATTCAATAAAATAGTTTTAGCCTCGATTTCATGCTCAAACCATGCCTTAACGTACATGCTTGAGTTGCCTGCGGAGGTACCCTGGGTGCGGCAGAGGTTCTACTGCCCTCCGCTAAGCCAAAGTTTGGGAAGTCTCGTCGCTTCGCGCTTTTCGCGTTAGAGAGGGCAGTAGAACCTCTGCGGGCATCCAGGGTACTACGGAGGAGGCTAGGGGAATATTGGTCTTGTTCTTTTTTGTGTGTGTGCCATACAGAACGAGCTAGACCAATATTCCCCTATCCGGACCGAACAGGCTTTGTCAATAAATGCTGTGCTTCAGTCCTTTTTCCAACAGTACCGTTGTACCACTGGAATGGTTTCCGTTTCGCAAGCTATAGTAGCATTCTGTCTCTATGAGAGGCCACAAATTTCTGGGTGGCTAAGGGTAAGTCGGATTGAAACCCTTTCAATGTTAAGTAGATTTTGATGGAAAGTGAACTGATTCAATTACGGGAACCTCGATCAGTTATCCGAAAAACAACAAACAAAATCCGTCTAAATGTGTACCAAAACTCTTCAACCCGCCAAATGTAATACTAGGGGTTGTTTATTTGTCAACCTCGTCGCTTAGGACAATCTGGCGCCATTTCTTCAATATGAAGATCTTCAACATTTTGCTAAACATGGTTTTGGTCCGCGTATTGATTTGAATGTACCCTGGGTACTAGAGACTTAGGCGCGAAACGCCGTCAGTGAGGAGAGACTTGAATGCTGAAAGGCGGACGTTTCTCTTCAAATAATTTTTAAAGAACCGACGGCAATGTAGCACTGGTTGAGGTAAATTTTATTAGCTTGTTTTGATTCTGGAAAACCGTGCTCAGGTGAGTTGGGTTGTCCTTTGTCTCAGTGTACGGTGGCCGAGAGCGGCCATCAAAAGTCAAATTCCAATAACTCAAAAGTCAAACTGCATAAGGCAGAAAACCAAGCTCAGTTTCGCTTTGAACACTTTTGATTTGAGCACTTTCGCTTTATCGAATTTCGGTTCAGTTTTAATAGCGCTTTTGCCTTATCGAGTTTCGCTTTGAGTACTTTCGCTTTATCGAATTTCGCTTTTAGCATTTTTGCCTTTGCTTTTTTCGAGTTTCGCACGCTTTGAGCACTAACTCTCTTCTTCCCCTCTCTCCATTCTCCCTCTCCTTTTCCCCTTCGGCCCGGCAAAACGTTGTGCTCCGCTGGCCGAAAGAACGCCGGAAGGCTGTGGGTGATTATTGGGGGGGGGGGGGGGGGGGGGGTGACGTTAAATGCACTCCGTTCCAGGTGCACCACCCCTCCCCTTCCAATTCATGTGCACCACTCCTCTCCAGGCCCCTTTGTCGGCCTAACATAACTTCGTAACTTCGGTAACTCCCGTAACTTCGGTAACTCCCGTAATCCCGTACCTTGGTAACTTTGGTAACTTCGGTAACTCCCGTAACTTCGGTAACTCCCGTAACTTCGTAACTTGATAACTTCAGTGACTCCCGTAACTTCGGTAACTTCGGTAACTCCCGTAACTTCGGTAACTCCTGTAACTTCGTAACTTCTTGCCGCCTCAATCAATTTATTAACCAATATTAATTGTAACGAGGTGGCCCAGAACCTCACAAGCATTTATGGTTTCTCTTGGGCTACCCCGCCACTTATTTTATTCTTTGTAAGATTACTATTTATATTTGTGGCAAATAAACTAAACTAAACTGAACTGAACTGAATTGTAACCTCCATAACTTGGTAACTTCGGTAACTTCGGCAACTACTGTAACTTTGTAACTTCGGTAACTTGGTAACTCCCGTAACTTCTGTAACTCCCGTAACTTCGGTAACTCCCGTAACTTCGTAACTTCGGTAACTCCCGTAACTTCGGTAACTTTGTAACTTCGGCAACTCCCGTAACTTCGGTAACTCCCTTAACTTGGTAATTTCGGTAACTTCGGCCGGTAACTCTCGTAACTTCGGTAACTTCAGTTTGTAACCCCCATAACTTGGTAACTTCGGTAACTTTGTAACTTCGGCAACTACTGTAACTTTGAAACTTCGGTAACTTTGTAAACCGTAACTTTGTAAACCGTAACGTTGTAACTTCGATAACTTAATTTGTAACCGTTCGTAACATTGTGGGGGTTACATGCAAAGTTACGGGGATTACAAAGTTACAAAGTTCTACCGAAGTTACAAAGTTCTACCGAAGTTACAAGGTTACGGGGGTTACAAAGTTACCGAAGTTACAACTAATCTTGTAACCCCCGTAACTTTATAACTTCTGTAACTTTGTAACCCCGTAACGTAGGTAACTTCTGTAACCGTGTAACCCCCCTTAACATTGTAACTTCTGTAACTTTGCGGCAAACTCAACTGATAATCGTAGTATCACCTCGTATAAGTATCGATTAATTTCAGTTGAATTCAGAAGGCGATGTTCTTACCAGTTTGCCACCATTTGTGCTCCCCTGAAAAAGGTTACACGGTTACGGGGGTTACACAGTTACGGGTATGACAAAGTTATGGGGTTACAAAGTTATGGAGGTTACAGAGTTACCGGGTTACAAAGTTACGGGGGTTACAAAGTTAGGGGGTTACAAAGTTACCGAAGTTACAAAGTTCTACCGAAGTTACGGGGGTTACAAAGTTACGGGGGTTACCAAGTTACGGGGGTTACCAAGTTACGGGGGTTGTGGGGGTTACATGCAAAGTTACGGGGATTACAAAGTTACAAAGTCCTACCGAAGTTACAAAGTTCTACCGAAGTTACAAGGTTACGGGGGTTACAAAGTTACCGAAGTTACAAAGTTCTACCGAAGTTACAAAGTTACGAGTTACGGGAATTACAAAGTTACAGAAGTTATCTAAGTCAGTGGGGTTTCAAAGTTACAGAAGTTACAAAATTACGGGATTACAGAAGTTACAATGTTACAGGGGTTGCGGAGCTTGCAAAGTTACAGAAGTTACCGAAGTTACAGTAGTTGCCAAAGTTACAGATTTACGGGTATTAAAAAGTGACCGGGGTTACAAAGTTACCGAAGTCACAAAGTTACGGGAGTCACAAAGTTACGGGTGTTACAAAGTTACGAGGGTTAAAAAATTATCGAAGTTACAAAGTAACATAAGTCACAAAGTTACCGGGGTTACAAAGTTACCGAAGTTACATAAGTCACAAAGTTACCGAAGTTACAAAGATACCGAAGTTACGAAGTTAAGGGAGTTACCGAAGTTACGAAGTTACAGAAATTACGAAGTTACGGGAGTTATAAGTTAGGGTTTGCCGACAAAGGGTCCAGAGCCTGGAGAGGAGTGTGCACTCCGGGGCCTGGAGAGGAGTGGTGCACATGAATTGGAGGGGGAGGGGTGGTGCACCTGGAACGGAGTGCATTTAGCATTACCCATTATTGGGGTGATCAGGGGTGATATATTCATTATTGCCTCTGTTTGCTTTTAGTTTCGGCGGGAAACTGGGCCGAGACGCGCGCGCGCTGGTCTCATCGAAAGCACATGCGTGTGACGTTTTGCCGCGGTGTGGAGAGCATGTGCACTTCGAAGGCATGCAACAAGCGTTTTTCGGGCAGCCATTAGGTAGAGGTGAACTAAAGAAAAATTCTCGCCGAGGCTTGAGGGTTCTAAGACAGTCAAGAAACAACAGATGGACAACATTTGATGTTGTATGAAAACTTTAATGGCTGTTTATTATCATTTTCCATCCGAGCTATATATACTAGCGACAAAGTTCCATACAAATCAGTCCATATATTTTGCCATCGAGTAGTCCTCATGTTGTGAGCCTGGGCTCCCTGTGCTTCACCAAGCGTTCGCTGTACATCTCCTTTATAGTACGCTCAATTATGTGCTACGGCAGCCAAGTGTGCATGGGCTAGCCTACGTAACAAGCATTTCTGTGTTTTTTTCGCTTTTTTGGCCGAGCGAGAATAGGGCGAGCGAGAATAGCGCTCGCCCTATTCTCGCGCGGCCAAAAATAGCGAAAAAACAACAACACAGAAACGCTGTTGCTGTTTGAGAACTTTCCCCACATACGATATTCTTCGAAATTAAACCATAGTTACTTTGTTCAAAAATAAATTCAAACCTCCAAAAGTATCGAACGAAAATGCGTTATGTCGATGGGTTTCTATTTAATTTATGAGTATCAACCAATGAAATTACAAGAAAGAAGAATAGAAAACTAGCTCTTTTCTACATTCCTTGCCGTTGGACTGCCAAGTTCTTAGCTGGACTATTCATGGTGCTGCGCAACTACACTAGTACTATAAAGTCGGAGATATCCGGCCCAAAATATACAACATTTATTCCGGCTAAATCGAGATTTAATTCAGCCTCCGTACTTTTTTTGTAGATCCTTCCTAGTTGGGCGAATGAAGCGTCGTATTTACGAGAGGAAGAATCATGGAAAATCGATGCGGACAAATATCATGCCCTCCATACACCAAAGAAAAACACTTCTGAATTGAAGGACTTCCTTAAGAAGCGCCGCCCCTCACAGTTTCGTTAATAATAACTGCTTTGACCTCCAAACTCTCCTCTCACATTAAGAATTCTGTGGCCGAAGCTAAGTGAAGAATCTATCAAATGGCAGATAGATACTGCGTAACAAGGTAGTTCAAGGCAGAGTACAGTCGTCACAGAAGAAGAGATGTCGTCTTTTACTTTTCTACCAGGCCAAATAGACAATAGCAGTGACGGATGGAAAACAGTTGTAAAGGATGTTTTCCAACAAAAGGAAGAACGCCAATTTAAACTGAGTCTACTTGGTGATTGTAAAGAATCTCCGAAAGAAACGTTCCGATCAGGAATGCCGCCGACAAAGAGCCTTGAATGGACGAGATTTTGACCCTAAAAAGAAGTAACTTTGACATGCATCGGCGCACATTTACAAACTGCCGGTTGATTTATTTACTTAGATAAATTAGAAGAAAAATGCTGATTCTTTCTTTCTTTCTTTCTTTCTCTTTCTTTCTTTCTTTCTTTTTCTTGCTTCACGTGCTTCACGTGCTTCACGTGCTTCACGTGCTTCACGTGCTTCACGTGCTTCACGTGCTTCACGTGCTTCACTCGTCACGCACAAGGGTTTCAGTATGAGGCTCTGGGGAATAATTATTTTGATTTATTGATTTATTCGCGGAGGGTTCCGAACCAGGAAGCAGCATACCTCTGATCATGAGAAAATAATAAATTTTATTTACCCCGAAGCCTCGTACTGAAACCTTTGTGCGTGACAAGTGAAGCATATCTCGAAAGTAGGCTATTGCGTGACTGAACCGCTCTATTACTGACTTGCACGTTACGTCATCGCCGCCATGTTGGTGGACGTTAACAAAAGATTCCTCTTTAGCTTCTCTTGTTAGTTCCACCAACATGGCCGCCACGGCTTTTTATTTGAATTTCTGGGGATTGGTTGCAAGTCAAGAATAGAATAAATTTCTAATCATGAGTAATTACCGAATCAATGGAGAAAGAGAAACTCGTAAAGTAAAGTAGAGGAAACACATTTTATTACAATTGCAACAAAACACAAAAACAATAGGCCAGTTTCGTATTCCAAAATTACCGCTGAATGCAATGACTACAGACGCTAGCCTCATTCTGAAGTTAAACATTAAGAAATACCAGTGAGATGGTGGGCTATTCACAACTCTGTGTATTGTTATAGTTTCGCGTTTTGCACCTTCTCGCTGGTATTTATGAATGTTATGTTTAACTTCAGAATGAGGCTAACCCTGCGTACATGCGTCTGTATTCATTGCATTCAGCGGTAATATTTTAATATGAACCTGGACTATTACGACTGGGCAATCTGATCCGGGGGGGGGGGGGGGGGGGGTAATCAACAAAGTTTTATACGGGGAGGCTTCGCCCCGAGGTCCAAAGCCTTATCCTTTTATATACCATTTTTGACAGAAAAGGTAACCCTTTCATATACCTTCCATAAAAAAATGGTACCCTTTCACAAAGTAAGACTTTCACTTAAGTAACCCTTAACATGCTTGGATGAATCAGCCGTTAGGTGCATCTGTTCGAAATATTTTGAAAGGCGCTTTTAAATACCTAAATGACAGTTTTCCCTACCCATTTCTATCTTAAACTCGTGAAATCCCTACCCTTTTATATACCTCCAGCCTGAAAAGGTACCCATTTCGGGCGGAGCCTCCCCGTATAGTCCATTATAGGGCCGAGTACCCCCGCCCCTCCCCCGGATCTGATCACACAAGATAAGTTATGACACTTTTTACAACAACAGATCAGTTTCTTGTTTCCTGATTGGCTGATTGCCATTGGAAATAAGGACTTACCACGGATTACGTCATCGCTCTTGCAATATCGATTGCGTGACCGCGCGCTAGAATCACTTTTACAACAATTCCCTCGTTTCTTGTTTGCTGTCGTAAAAAAAACAGCGCCTCGAGAATCCCGACAGCAATGTTGACCATGCGATGACGCCAAACGTGTTAAATAAGAGGATATTCCACGGTAAACTATCGTAAGTGCCGATCACCCTTTTGCAATTTTGATAGCTTATGAACCTCCGAAAAGTTTTGAGTACTTCTGTGAAGAAAGTTTCGGTTTAAAGTGAATACTTTATATTCTACGCTTGTTTGAAATCGTGTAAATGTGACCTTTCCTGACCCATGACTGCGTAAGTAGGGGTGGTCTATCTCTTCGTGATCGTAAGATATATTCTTGACACTTTGACAGATTCGATAAAGTCACAACCTTAACTCATTTTCATGACAGTTTCCATGGAAACATAGAATGTGACCTATGACCTTTATTTCAAGTACATTTTTAAAATCCTTCTAATTTAGTGGATATTTTTATGCAAGTGAATCAAGGTTAGTGCAAACTTTGTTGCTCCAATTAAGAATGTTGGTCATTTTAAGGGAGGCTAATTAAGGCTAGTATGAAATCTGATACCCTCAAGTTTGTACTGAATTAACAAACATTTCAACAATTCCTAATTGGACGCATAAACTACATGGTAAGCTGCATTAGTTCCATCGCCTTTACTTCTGAATTTTGTGCGCTTTACATTCCTCCGATCCCGAAGCTTTGAAATATACTTTTCTAAAAACGAGTTCAAAGGTCACAGCTTCAATCGCCATGGCAACCATCTATACAAAAATGATTGAAGGGTGGGTTTACATTATATATCATGAAATCAAAGTTTTCGAGTAAACCCAAACTAAAGTAGACCACCCCTATACTTATTAGGAGTGTGATAGTCTTTATTTGACCCATGCCTTAATATATCTGAGTAAAAGCCTGGGTCGAAACCTGGGTAGAGGTCATCTCATTAATGCATTATTCTCCATGCCGCCTTTTTATCACAACAATATCGATGCATAGAAAATAAACACAGTTTGTGAGTTGTTAGTAAAGAAAAAAGTCATTTTAGTCAACATGTTAAGTATTTCTTCAAATGATTGCAAAGCTGAATTAATTATATGACGTCAAGATGACGTCTACCCAGGTTTCGACCCAGGCTTTAACTTACGCGGCCATGGGTCAGGAAAGGTCACATTTACACGATTTCAAACAAGCGTAGAACATAAAGTATTCACTTTAAACCAAAACGTTCTTCACAGAAGTACTCAAAACGTTTCGGAGGTTCATAAGCTATCAAAATTGCAACAGGGTGATAGGCACTTTAAACTGATGGACTTCTCGTAATGATACTGTTTTAATTTGTCTTAGCTATGTTGTACCACCGAGAGAAGGATTACAATTCATGCTCTGATTATAAATAACACTTATACACAATATAAATCAGATAAAATCGGTAATTACGTAACCGACCACTTCAAGAGATCACTAGTACTGTACTGTACGTAGTTGAAAAGGCTGTGCTAGTATAAATACCCCATGATTATAGTGTAGCTGTATTTAGAGTCGTTCTATGAATGAATTTGGGGTTGAAAATGGTTAGCTTAGTTTTTTTGACATTTTGGGGTTAGATTGTTTAGGTTTCCATGAAAAAAAGTGAGAAAATGGATTATAAATGGTCCAACAATTAATGACCGTTTTTGGTGATAATAATTAGTTAAATTTCAGCCTTTTCATACCGTTTCCTTCGCAAAACTTAATACTAGCTACTTCTGCTCAGAACGTTGGAATTTTCAATTTATAGTATTCTCACTGTGGGACCGAGCTAGTGTTGATCAAAAGGCTGTGAATGTAATATTATTTAATTGTTTTATCATAAATATTTATATCGCTACATGTTGGGATGTCCATTTACTTTATCAGTTGTGTGCCAGACCACTTTCTTCTTGCTTAATTTCGTCTAGCAACAGATAAAGAGTATGATATACTCCCAGGAGGGCAACAGCAGTGACGACGGGACGTAGAAGTGTTTTCTCCCGAAACTTGGCGTTTATTATTACCTTTATTCGTCTTTAATTGCTTTTCACAACCAGATCAATTTTCAAAAATATGATCCGCATAGAGTTCCGTTCAGTCCGAACGAAAGAGTATGATTTGCTTTCTTATGTTCGCGTTTCACGTTGTGTTTTTGCAGAGAATGGTCACAATGTAGGCGTGCACTTATTCTATTTTTTAATAAAATTAATGCTATTGCATGTGATCTTGCCGTCATCCCAGACGTCGCCGTCCTGTTCGTTTAAGCCTGGTTTCCATATGATCGTCCCGATCGTATCGATCGATTGAACCGTGTGAATCGAACTGTAAATTAATATGCAGAGCAAAAGAATCAAGCGATCGGGACGATCATATGGAAACCAGGCTTTAAAGATCCCTATTTTTACCCGTAGAAACCTCTCAGGCTGCAGGGGACCATACCTCCTACCATAAAGGCTCATCAAAGTCAGAACTCGGCTAAGCGGGGGAGGGAGGGGGAGGTTTTTACTACATTGGGTATACCAGTGGTTTTCTTACCTCACGCTTGCAAGTATACATAAATATAAGTATATATAATATATCGGTGACGTCAATCGATTGTGATTCTTATAACAACATCCTTTCGAATTATCTTCCGCAGAAATCCGCGGCTCTCTTATTGTGTCATGAGCAAGATACAAAGTAATGATTTATAACTCGTTCAGCTGAAGTTCCCTTTCCAGCTCTTCATCGCCTTAATTGATCACGTTATGACACAGTTTAGGTCTCTAGAGTGATCTTGTGATCAACATTCATTCAGGATAATCATAATGGTTAATTATAATCATCAGCCTATCGGTGACATGCTCCCCCCCCCCCCCCCCGAAACCGGGCAATCTTTTTATGACGTAATATATATGTGCGGCAGTACCGGGTCTTAGTTTTAATTTCCGGTTCCGGTTTTTCGTAAAAATATAGGTTATATGGGTTATAGACGATTCAGAGTAATCAAACGGAGAAAATAAGGATTCGTTTTCACAAGAACTTGGAATTCCGGATTTTGGAGCTATTCTTTCTCATAAAACCAGGTCTGGTTCTGGACACCGTGGTCGCACCTACCTACACATTTATCATACAGGTCCCCCACCCCACCCCCCGGAAGGCATGCCAAGATCACTTACAGGTCTTGCACTCATCAATCTAAGCGTTGTAATGCATCAGTTATATTTGATATGTGATTATATTAGTCGAAATCTCGGAGCCCTGAGAAATATTGCAAACAAGGTCACGGTGCCAATAGCAACTGAGAGAATCAAAAACAATCTATCCATCACTCGAGCTGCCTTCATCCATTCCCTCTGGTTCCTGACCTTCTCCTCTGAATAATCATTGCCACCGCTTTTGGTCATCAGATTTCCGAACGACATCCCAGCTACAAAGTGGCTCCCCCGCCGTGCTTTATTCCCATTACGGCTATACCCATTTTGACCTGATCTTGAACGCTTTCCTTTGAGCCTTCGATTCCTTGCTTTATCCAGTATTTGTCGTCGAGTGCAGGCCGCAGTGTTGCGTGACTTTCGTCCTGGGTTGAGATTAGAAGTTACGTTGTCCATGGAAATGCTAGTCAAGTCGTAGCACTCAGTCAATTCATGCATCGGAGTCCAAATATTCTGTTTTCCTCTCCTGTGGTCATTGTTATCGATTATGGACTCCACCATGGACAGCGAGTCGCTGTCGCCATCTGAGTAATCATTTTCCGCCTTCGCTTGATTGCGTAAATGTGATTCATTGTTTTCAAATCCTTCGTAAGGCGTCTGCTTCCGAAGAGGAAATGCAACCCTTGCAAGCCAATGTAGAATGGCCGTCCTCAGAAATCGCGGCATTCGTCGGCTGCTGCGATGGTAAAAGTTCAAAATGAATGTTGTGACGGCCAGGGATGCACCAATCTCGATCATAGTAGCAAAGTAGTACTGCCCGAGAAGTGGAAACCCGTACGAAGGCATTAGCTCGGAAGTAAGTTGTTGGAAAACTGTCATTGCCAATAGAACTGTGATGCTCAGCCCAATACGCTCTCCAGACTCTGGCGGCAACACAAACCCTAGAAATATCATCGAAGATATCAAAGAACATGGAATGATAAGTTTCATGATGTAATCTAATGACACTCGAGAGATGTTGATGGTGATGGTGACATCAACAAAGGCGTACTGGCAGCACTTGTACTTCTTGACATTCCTTATGGTCGTAATGCTGTCCAGTTGCCATTCACCATTAGTAATATAGTTTTTGTTCATGACATTCTTGTCCTGTGGATGTAAGTCTACTTTGGAGATGTCGAAGGACCAGGAGCCGAACTTGAGATAGCATTCCTGGTCGTCGAATGGAAAGTAAGTGACATCCACGCTGCATATACTCTTGAAGATGGCCGGATTTAACCAAGTATTCTTGCCATTATACATCAGAGCAACGTTCGTTTTGTATGTGTACTGCCCTCCACCAAACCGATCCTCTTCATCGACACTGCAGTTAAGAAACAAATTTCACAACAGTTACCTCGCTAATCCTCTTACATGCAGGCACTGAAAAAAACCTTTATGGTTCAAATACGAAGTGTATCTTTGCCTTGTCTGCGGTATAGAGATCAGTTCTTCTCAAACCTCCGAAAGTTTCCTATGAAATTTGTCCAAAATGGCCGCGGCGAATGGTGTATTGCCACTGATTAGTGTTTCAATAGCAGATGTTACAGTTGCGTCCATGGATAGCAGCGGTATTAATTGACCCGAACGCCTCACTTCGATGTAATGAAGCGCCTCACTTTCATGATGCAATGATGTGCCATTGAAACCGCCATTCTCGTATGACACAACCTGCCTCTTAAACAAACAAAACTTATTTAGATACACAGTTTGAATAGTGCTTTATTGCATCGAAGTGAGGAATTGGGTCAACGATGAAACTGCTATTCGTAGACGCAACTGTAATATTTAGTGAGAAATCAGTAGAGTCATCCAGGTGACACTTTTCATAAATGTAGTTTTCCTTTGCAATTATTGGCTGAATGGCTCTTTGGCGCACTTAACAAGGGCGGGACATACTTCACAAAGTGTAACCAAAGATAGGGGTAAATTGTGCAGAATAAATTTTACATCTGACTTGATTACTGTTGAGAGTATCAACCGCCAATCATGTTAGAGGAGAGTTACGCGTTGTTTAACTGATTTTCAGTGGCCCAATAGGCCTTTTGCAACAACTGGTCACGTGACTTTGTCAATCAAAAGTATTGGTGCTAGCTCAAAATGGATGCCAGAAATGGAAAGAGCATGCCAAAAGTAGTAACTGACGTAAGTTTTAGGTTCATAACTTTCAAACCGAAAGCATAATGATTTTCTGAAATCTCGACATTTAACAGAGTTTGTGACAGAGGCTGGAGGGCAAGGCATGACATGCTCTTTCCATTTTGAGCTCACACCAATACTTTTGTTTGACAAAGTCACGTGACCAGTCGTTGTAAAACTGAGGCCTATAGTGACTCAGATTGTCATTTGATTGACGTCTGTCTTGATATCCTATATATACATGCACTTCTCGCCCCGGTTGCTAGACTGAAGCACACCGATTAGCGTTAATCCTGCATTAAATATTAAGAGAGGATCCTTGTTCTCTTGCTAAAAGGTGTTTTTCTGTAATCTAAAATTACAATTAGGAATGTACTACTCGATCCTTCACTGAGACAATAACATTTTAACCCCAAATCTGAATTCCTCAAGTCAAAAATTAAAAGAAGTAATTACCCGGCTTAATCCTGGATTAGCTTTATCGGGCTTCGAACAACTGGACGCCGGTGTACTCGAGGAAAAGTAAATCGTATATTTATTTTTCAACGTCAGCCAACATACAATTTTACTACACAAAGACAAATGTTTCAGGCCCATCATGCAATATAATTCTAGTCTAAAATGAATTGCATTGTTTTTTTGCCGCTGCCTTCAATTCTAGTATGTTAAATAATGACGATATAATGAGATAATATAGGCTTCTGACTTACTTGTTATAAAGTAATACGTCGGGGACCCACACGTCCTTCGGGTCGACATGAATCCTTTCAATGCCGCCATACTGTTTTGGATCCCATGCAAGCAGCTCATTTTTCCAGTACTAAGGACCGAAAGCAATAATTATATTCACGTGTTAGGATAATTAACTAAAGTCCTGAGTTAAACCGGCGGTTTCAACATCGGTTCAATATTGGTACAACATTTGTTGAAACCGATTGATCTTGAAACCAGTGTTTCAAATGGCCTGAAAACATTACTGAAAGTTGTTGAAATGTATTGAAAGCATACTGGAGAGAGTTTGACTTCGTTTAAAGTGCACCTAACCCCTCTTGCAATTTTTATTGCTATGAACCTCCAAAAAGTTTTGAGTACTTCTGTGAAGAAAGTTTTGGTTTACGCTTGTTTTAAATAGTGAAAATTTTACCTTTCCTGACCCATGATCGCGTAAGTAAAAACTGACCTGGGACGATTCCTGGGTAGACGTAATTTCAAACGGTTTCAAGGTCGGTTTCAACAAATGTTGTACCGATATTGAACTTGAACCACGATGTTGAACCGATGTTGAGTCCCGTTTGACTGCCGAGCTTAAGCCTTAGAACAATAGCTCGTTACGTAGGTCAGGGCCTGTCTTTGCCAGGCATTGAGACGAACAATAAAGAAGCAGTTGTAACTTGAACTCGAGCCCGGCAGTCTCAAGTAAATCTTCTTACTCAAGATCAGGACAGCAAGCGTTCCTCTCGTGCATTCACTAAAAGCTTTTTCAAGACACCTCCAGTGTGCAATATTCGTTTTATTAAAGGGGGCTACTAGATTTGTAGGGGGGTCACGATTTTCAGTTATGCTCCCATTTAGGGAGGTCATATTTTTTTAATTAAGCACACTTACTATGGCTTATTTATAGGCTTATCCAGGGGGGGGAGGTCATTATTGTTTTAGACCAGAGAACTGCAGTTCACAATGCAATTCACAATGCAGATCTAGTAGCCCCCCTACCGCTAAATAATGTTCGGTCCCTAAAACAACCATCTTCTATTTGTTAGTACCTGGTTTAAGTAAGTTACTAGTTAAAAATAAATGATATTACACGCTAGCGACGAGATCAGATATATGACTGAAGAGTACTAACATCTGAGTGGCAAAAAGAGTATTCATGCATTAGTTGTCAGAAATGTCAGCAAGTAGGCCAGCAAGAAGACAAAGTTGATGGAAAGTGAGTTGGCAGACATAAGCTAGTACGGAAGCGTGATATTAAATGCGATACCTAAGTGGCGTATATTATATTGAATGTGTCACGCGCGCAAGTGATTATTCGAGAGATTAAATGCCGTTAAGATATTCCCATTATTACAGAGGATCTTACATGACTGCGCAAATATTTGATCTTCGAGTGGTGAATGTCGTAATACACGAGTGAACAGGTGCTGATTACGACACATTCTCACGAGCAAAACAACGAATATTTCCAAGGTGTATTACTGTTTATTATCAGTCATCAAACTACAAATTTTCGTTCGCGCGACATAAAAGTGATTTTTAAAATTTATATTTCAAATGAGAAGATATCACTTTTATGTCGCGCGTAAATTAAACCCGTTTATTCGAGCACGGTAAGGAGTACGGACATGCGTAGTTTGTCCCACTCATACGAAATCTGCTCTATTCCGCACCAAGCCTTACATTACCGGATTTACCAGACGTAGGAACGGAGAGAGCCTCGAACCACATCCCGGCGGGTATTTCAGCGAGTATTCCTTCTTTGTCAAGCCTCACTTATGAAACATTTTTATGAATTCATAAGAATGGGAAAGAAGAGGGGGTGAAAGGAGAAAAGCGGGCCAGTGATATCACAAACTGATAGGAAAACCGATAGAGAGAGAATAATAAACTATTCTATATACGTGGAACTAGTGCAGGTGAACTAGAATAGAATATAGAATTAAAGTGCCCCTAATTCCATTTTTTCTTCTTCACATAAATTCTTATAATATTTGGAGTAATTCTGCGAAAAACGTTTGTGTTTGCTTGAATCCTTGATTGTTTACAACCTGTTAAAGTTTGCGAAAAGCGACCAGGCTATTTTCACGACCGAGCCACAGTACACTAATTAGAAGCATTGGCCTAGTGGAATCATAACACTTACAACACAATAAGTGCTGGTGAACAATGTCATTTTGCCTGATCTTACGTCACTCGACCCAGACCTCAAACTGCGCGGTCGTGAAACAAAATGCGCAGGACTTTACTAATCGCGATTTAAAAATCAGGAATTATACCGATTTAACTTTTTTTCTTTTTCTTTCGTCCTCAATTTTCATCTAGACTTTGAAAATAAATAAAACTAAACTGGAGTTAGGGCCACTTTAACTTATAATTACGTGGTCTTTTGTGGTAAACCGAAACTAATAGTTTATTTTTTTTAAGTGAACAGTAATAAATTAAGATCATCAAGAGTAAAAGTAAAGGTTAAATGTTGCGTGCAAAACATACTTTTGTCTTTTGAGATTTATTGTTAGAAATCTGCTTGTAAAATCCGGCTCGAGTTGCTAAAGACAGGAATTGCTCAACAGATATCTAAATGGGCTTGGCCACTAAAGGACTGGGCACTAATCAAGCATTGAGGCTGAGACTTTGTCACACATCGAGGGTGGATATTCGCTTAAGCTTTATAGTATAGTGTATTGGTTCGGAATCCATAAAATTAAAAACTCGCATTTTTTTTTCTCTCTGCTTTGTTTCTCTTTAGCTTTTGTTTATCTGTGAACCCTGAATCCTAGCCCTAAATCCTCGTCGTTTACCTGATGAGAATGGTTATTTCTCATTTATATAAATGACCTTCCAAATTGTTTAGACGCATCAACACCATGTCTTTTTGCTGATGACACAAATGTAACTATATGCGGCTCGAATATAGATGACGCTGAATCGAGAGCAAATTGTGAACTCCTAAAGATTAGCCATTGGCTTTTAGCCAATAAGCTTCATTTGAATGTTGTCAAGACGGCTGAGTTCTTGATGATCGGTTCTCGACAGCGTCTATCTAACCTAGACCATATGCCTTCCTTAGAGATAGGGGGTAAATCTTTAAAAAGAGTTACCCAAACGAAAGCAGTTGGAGTAATAGTAGATGAGAATTAAAAATGGGAAGAGCATATTAACTACATGTACATAACAAAAAAGGTAGTATCTGGCCTAGGAGCACTAAAAAGGATTAGACCATTTGTATCTCATGACATTCTTGTAAAAGTGTATGATTCTCTTATTCAAACACACCTGGATTATTGTTGTGAAGTCTGGGACACATTTGGTAAAGTCCTTTCAGACAAACTACAGATCTTACAAAATAGAGCTGCTAGACTCATTCTAAGAGCGGACTAATATACAAGTTCCAGCCTACTCTTAAATACCCTAGGTTGGGATAGACTAGATGAAAGAAGAGCTAAGCATAAAGCGGTTGTCATGCATAATATTAGAAATGATTGCGCACCAGCCAGTCTTGCCGAGTTGTTTAACACGGTTGGAAGCTTAACCAGCTATAATCTACGAGGGTGCGCCACCAAACTTTGCCTTTCTAAACCGGCCAAAAACTGAATGTATGAAAAAGAGTTTCTCATACAACGGTGCAAAGTTATGGAATAAGCTTCCAGCTGCATGGATTACGCGAAATGAAATCTCTTGTTTCCTTTAAGAAAGAAATTGCGACTACCACTCTGCTTGATGGTAAATAATACATGTAGCTTTCATTAGCTAGTAGTTCAAATAATTAATTATAAAGGCTTAGAATTTTTATTATAATATACTGAATTTGGATTAGTATTTAGCATTTAGGGTTTTATATTCTTAGAGTTTTCTTATTGAGTATTTTGAATATTTTTATTCTAGTATAGATTACACGGCATCTATGGAAATCAGCGTGAAGCTGTTAGAATTTCCGTGTTCAAATAATAAAGATGATGATGATGGTTAGGGTAAGTTTTATGGTTCGGATTAGGGTTTGTGTAATAGATTGGGTTTGAAGTATTAATATTGAACTTTCATGGGTATAATTACTTCATGGTAGTGTTTCATTCCATATAGTCTCGCTGTATAATCATTTTCTCTACTGTTTTACAGTATTATGCAGGGAAACTATATGGAACGAAACACTACCATGAAGTATATACCGATTCATGTCATTAGGAGCGCCCGTGTAAAATCCGCAAAGTTTTGTCATCGCCAGAAAAGTCGAATGGACATGCACAGTTAAAGAATGACACTTTGTGTGGCCATCCGAAGCAACTATAAGATCTTAATTTAACTTATTGAAAGTGTGCTCAGCTAGCAAGGAATTGAAGATAATATTTACATCCTCAGTCGCCTGATGGTAAACTGCAATTAGGGCGCTAGAACTGTGTTTGACAGTCTAGAACCTGGTTGGCTAACTAAGGCGTCCAACAAATATTAATAACTCGGAAAGTTTGTATAGGTTTCACTGTACGTTCATCTAGCGCGTTTATTAAATAGGTGCTAAACAGGAAACATTTATTTGCGTTTTGGCAGCAAATTATACAGTAAATATGTAAACATTTCCTATAACACTGGGAAAAAGGTCGGGCCTCAGAGTTCCTCGAATACCGATTAGCGTCAATCATGGATTTCGTTTTTACAATGGATTTTGGTTCGCTTGGTAAAATGTGTGTTTCCTTATTCCACATCTAACAATAAGTTTTTAATCCCAGATCAGTAGTCCATGAGTTAGCAAATCGAACTAAAGATTATCATTAATCCTGGATTAGTTTAATCAGCTTTCAGGAATCGGGCCCTGAGTCCAGTTGTTGGCCCTAGATCAATAAATGATGAATCATCTAACATCGAATTATTTAGTTATTTTATTTATTTATTTATTTAAGGATTAAGCATAACATACATGGTGCAGAAACAAAAGGACACCAAGTCCCCTACAAGTTTTAGGCACCAGTAACCCAGCCCACAATAAAAACCCGATCACACCCATCCCCAGGTACACGCTAAGATTAATTAAGATAATAAGATAGTAAAGCAAAGATAATAATAAAGCAAAAGAAGGATCTAGCATTTACCTGATTCACCCAGGCATATGTCTTAACGTATTGGTCTTTGGCGCTCTGTAAACAACATATACATAACTGATTATTAGTAAAACAATATTAAAGATAGCCTTTTAAAGGAGCTTTGTCACGGTGAGGGACACGCCTTTACGTTCCGGCCCGGAATTAGTTCATATAAACTGACTCTCCTACCTAGCACACGTGTGCAATGGATGGAATCAAAGTAAATGTGCAAAAACGATTAACAAACTGTGCGTAGATCTAGTCTTCAAGGAAAATATTGCATATTCTTTCAATCAAACATTAAGGGAGGGGACTTTAACTGTTTGAAGCCAATTGACAGCCACCAATCGAACACTGATTCGAGACATGAGCAAAACAATGATACCGCCTTTAAACAGAGAAGCACAGACTTAACTAAAGATACCATTACCTATGATGACCTCTTCAGTACTTAATATACATTTTCAACCTCTGATAAGCTGGCTTTCGCATTTGTGAGCTTTTTTTATGAACGCAACTACGTCATGCGCACTCGTAAATTATTAAAACAATTTTTTTTATTCAAAACTAAGAATTAAAGTGAAGATGACTGACTTGCAGTGAACACGGAGACCTGAACTAAAATCCAAAATTAAGCGCAGAAACTCTTGCTGTCATTCCGGTTGACTTTTAGCTTACATGTATTTCATGACCGACACCTTTATGAAAAACTATTGGTTTGGAGTTTGGACTGACTGTGCAGACTTGTGTCGACTTGGACTGTGCAGACTTGGACACAAGTTTAAATATGATCCTATTTAGGGCAAGAATAATTACTCAACGGATTTGAAGTCAAGCAGTTACACAACAGAATTGGTAAAATTCTGGACTTTTAATTTTGCAAACGATTGAAGCAATTTGACAAACCCTACACCGTTTGATTTTCTCCCTTTTGGGGGCATTTTTCGTATATATAAGTCTTTATTTGTGTGGCAAAATATAAATGCTTCAGTGCGTGTTGTTTAAGAATGAATCGTATGGCAAACTGAATAGTCGTGCGCTCGATTTCCGGCCACGCCACTGATTCGCTGCATGAGAAGGTGACTGGTGCTGCCTTTATACGGCATAAACAAGTTCGTTCGATCTCGAACTGTAAATGGTTAGACCTTCAATTAGTCTTCTTGGATAAGGACATGAAACCGAAGGCCCTCGGAAACCTATGCGAGGGGTTCCCGACCCGTTTAGCTCTCCCGTCATTCACCTCAGCCACGGTGATATAAATGGTTTAGGACTCTTACCACATCAATGATTCGGATCAACTGGTAGTCGAACTCCACCCGCACAGTGTCGTTCTTATTGATCACCGGGTGGCTGAATTTATTGTAGTGTTTGAATAAATCCTTGTGAAGTCTTGTTTCATTTGTTTCCACTGCTCCATCTGCCGAACACAAAGCGAGAATTACTAGTAGAGTGAATATTACTGAATCAGTTGAAATAGAGTTTTTAATTCTCTGATCCTGTGTCAGTGACAATTCTCTACTGATTTCAACTCAGTTCACTTGATTGGTCCAACTATGGGATGCATACTGAATACGAGTTTTAACGTACTAAGCTATAGCCTCCTGAATTATTATAATTATTCAGGCTTATCGGTAGTTTTAAAACGCTTATTAATAAGCTATAAAAGAAAGCAAGAAAGAAAGAAGGAAAGAAAGCAAGCATTGGAACTGTACTCACGGCTGATGCTTGGGAGAACAATTAGTACAAGAATCCTTAGCAAATACCAACACCTCCAGTCCATCCTTTTTCCCTGGAGTAAGAGGTAAAGTGAAAATATGAATTAGCTTTTGGCTGTGTTTGAGACAGCTGGGACGACTAAGTGACATCAAAAGTCTGATGACATGCATCAATATTTTTCAACTTGACAGTTCTTCGTAAATTTTGAAAATCTATTTTTGGGTATTTTATGATGTTAGAGGTCTGACATCTTTTCCATCCAGTGTTTTATTGACTATTCTCTTACCTTTTCCACACACCAGGTAAATTTCAGCGTATCAGGAATTTATCATGCACAACAACATTCAATTCTCGTACCAAACTGATCATACTGATGGCCGGACTACAACGTGAAGAGACAAACTTCATGGTTCGTAGTTTACTAGTTTACGAAAATGGAAAAGCTAAATATTATAGTCCGAAATCAGTATCATGCAAGGTCCATTGAAACCGCAAATTAAATCAGGGTCGGCCAGGAGTTTTGGGTAAAACTATACTGGGATCCAAGGGTTTTCAAATTGAGTATATGGCAATTTTACATTGAAATATGGCCGGTATTTTACATATTTAAATTTTGGGATTCTCTGGCATAAAAGTATACAAGATTTTGACATACGATTTGAATGTCACGATTTGAATGTCACAAAGTCTTCTTGAGCTGTACAGACTAGACTCTTAATTTCGGTATTTGGGGTATTTTTAAAACGGTATTTGGGTTTTACCACTACCAGCTCTGGCCGAAGCTGTTAAATAAGCGAGATTTTAATGTATGAACATGCATGATTAAAAAATGGTGACAATAAATTAAACAGGCAACCTTCATGTACCAGATATTGGAAGTTAGGGACCTTCCAAACAAGTTACTTTATAAATACGAACCAATTCTGAAATGAAATAAATACTCTGGAAATTATACCTTTAGGAAACACTTGGGGAAATCGAGGTCTTTTCGTATTGGTAACATGTCATATTGCATGTAAATCGGATATATTAAACAAATCGAATCGGAATCATTAATCGTCTTATCGATCAGGAGATATTCGACAAATGATTACATTAAACTCGCCTTGGTAAGATGTGTTAGCAATAAGTTAGTCAGTACTTGCGGCCTTTGATCGGTATCAAGGGTCTAATCACCAAGTGTTGTGTCAAGTTACTAAGGTTCACAGTTAGTTTTAGGAGGTAAAGATTGACGAGCCTTCTTTTCATTTCCTTTCTAGTTGCAAATGTTGATTACCTTACTTCACTTATTTACTAACATGAGAACCCACCAGTTCACGTAATATTAGTTGTTCTTCCTCAAATAAATAAATATAGTCCAATTATGTAAATGAACCGGCTATGTTAGCCGACGTGGAGCAAAATTCAAGAAAGGAAAATAATTGACAACATAAAGGCTCAACATTTTCTTTTTTTCTTTTTGTTTGACCTCGCTTTCATGTTACTGACCTCGCTTTGATGTTTGTCCCAATCTCCAGCGTTCAACTTCACATTGCTCTTATGGAAAACCAGACTGTTACTTCGCTTGAAAATGTCGTAAAGTTATTTCTGACTGTATTTCCTTATCTGTCTGCAGCTACACGAGATGCAATTTTGGAAATGACGAAAAATTTCCGGTTGATGTTCTCAGTGGGACTGGCATCGTCACGGTAGTTGTAAATTTCCTGTGCTGGCCCGGGTTTTGTTTTTATGACACTCAATCGAAAACCGCTCTAATTAAAATAGGTTATGTACTGCAAGTTGTTTTAAATAAGTTATTTTGTTAAGGGGCTAAAGATGGCAAAGCATAACACATTCATCTATTACAGGTTAATTTTAACGAACTGCAAATCAGAGCGGCAACTTTGTTGATCAAGTCGGTTTGCTTAGTATTTGAAAGATTCAGACCGCCGGCGAATTCAATAAGAATGATTTCTTTTAAAATAATAGCACATAAATTCAACGATTATTTATTCGCTTTTAAAGTACTATATATCCTTTCTGGTTGTTCTTATTTTCAATAAATATATATTTATGTCTGTTTCCCTCCGGGACTTTTTATTCGCCTGAAATGAGTAATACATTAAGCCGTCCATCTCTCTACTCTACTGTAGACACGTCTTTTCACTGTGAGCCGCACGCTTGTCCGCTAAATAACTGTCATAAAGATTTGTCGTCGTCGGCAGTATGGATATATTCTAGGACAATTTGAAAGATTCAAAAGGATAAGATAGTTTTGTTAAGTACGGCTACCCCGCATCAACTTCTTGTTGTAGTATCCTGATTTGATTTATGGTTTCTCGAATCCGCACCTTTTGTGTTCATTGCTCAATTCTTCTTCTCTAAACTTTGCCTTTCTGGCTCCTAAACGCTCATATCTAAAACTATTTTAAGTAAAATTTCTAAAACATTTAAAATTATTTAACTAAGACGGATACCTTCTCTATTTCTAGTCTTCCTCATGCAGCTTTGTAGAATTTTTTCCTGGCTCGACAATGCATTGGCAAGATTGAGTGGCCCTCGATTTCCATTTAACTGCACCAATACTGACACATGGCTGTTTCATTCGCTATAACCAAAGATCTGATAACATATAAATATGGCAGCTTATAGCTAAGTTGTTGCCCATACGACCTGTGAACATCGCATAGCAGCCATATAAGCCATATAGGTATGTGTCGCGGCATAAGGTATGGTTTTCGAGGTGCCGGCCCTTAAATAGGGTCTCATATTCTGTATTATCATCCTTAAATAAAATATGTAATATCGTGCATTTGCTCAACGCCCGCTAAACGTAACAATCTTCAATAAACGTAAAGCATTATACACAGACAGAGAGAAATAAAAACGATCTGTTCAATAAATTCTGAGTATTCACTTGTCCCTTACATAGGTCTCATATTTATGGCGAATGGTTCAAGCAAGTAACCGTAAACGATAATCCTGCTGGTGTACGTTGGATCAAACTAGTGATCAAATAAAAAATTCTACGTTGTATCGGTCTTTGTTTCTTTATCTCATATTTAGTTTCAAGCCTTGGAAAGGGTACCCATTTAACGATTTTTCACCCTTAAATAGGGTCAGGGTTTCTCGCTGCATACCCCAAATATCCTAAATTTCTAGCACGAACTTCATCACACAGTGACTGAAGTACTGATCAAATCAGTAATGATTAGACATCGGTTCGATGCTGCGTCCTCATTCTTACTACCCTGTAAATTAAAAAATCAATATGCGACTCCAAAGATTGCCGACTTACAGGGTTTGAACCTTTTCAATCAGTTTGATAGCTCGGAAATGATATACAAAAGGCAAAATTGGCAAAATAGTTCTTCCCCTTCTTGGTCTTTTAATGTTTTCTTTGCTACTTTTTAGACACAATTGGCAAAAGGTCAGTCATCGATTGCTCCATCTAAAGTCAAAGGTCAGTCTTCTAGCTACTTAAAACATTGTTTCATACACTCAACCAACATTACTTCGAGTTTTTTACATTTGAGCCGCGTCGAACAATTCTGTTTAATTGAATAGAAGCTTTATTTTTAAACATCGATAAATAAATAAAAAGTAATCACTGTATTTACACTGATATGAAGCTGCGGGTTATATTATTTTAATTGAAGCGCATAATTGTTTTAATCGATTATGCCGACCGGACCAAACGCTGCCCACAAGGCCTGTAGATTTTTTGACTTGAGGTTACGATAATAATAAACAAGAGGCCCTGAGTGGCCTTAACTCGGGCCACCTAGAAATAGGTTAATACATGGAGTTCTAGCATAGTTTTGTGTCATACATGTTTTGTGCTAGGGGAGCAGGATAATTATTCACTACTCATACTTGTGATAATTTACATAAAATGGAATGGACCTTGTGCAGGAATGCAATCACATGGTTGTACTAGATGGCAAACAAATCTTTATTTAACAATATATATCTATATTTAAAGGCACTTGTATGAGATCGGTAGTGTTATTAACAAAACCTGTTTGTAAATGCTATTTTCCACCAAAGGTGGTCACGGTCCCTTATGGGAGCTTCTAATTACAAAGTTTTATTGATAATAAAATCGTGGTTTCATGAGGGTTGTTGCTGAAGGGACTGGTCAGAAATTAGCAGGGGGAGGAGGTTGAGATGCTGAGGGTCATATTTTTTTTAATCTCCCCAAATGGAGGGTCATAAATCATGGGGAACTGAAAAAGGGGTGGTTATAGGGGAGAAAGGATCACAATATTTCATACTCATTGTCCAGGGAGGGTTATATATATTTTAAACTTTTTTATTTCATTCTAGACGTAAATACAGATTGAAGAAGTAAATACAGATTATATTTCAAATAGTTGGTAGTGCGCAGTGACCAAAGGAGCAAAAGCTTTCGAGTTGATCACTGCAACGTTTGTATAGACTAAAGTTAATGATTAAGCTGATAAATATTTGAAAAAGGTATAGTCACTTATTTTTGTTGTTCGAGAAGAACGGCTTTATATCGTTTTTTAAATAAATTAATAGAGCTTGATCGTTTGATATCTACATCAACTGTTTCCCAAATTTTTGATGAAATAAATTTAAATGTATGAATTCCATAATTCGTTCTCGCTTTCGGTCTAACAAAATTTAACTTTGCAGCAAATCTTGTATTATGTTTGTGGCGTTTTATTGCTGGTGTGACAAATTCAGAAAAAAATGTTGGAATATCTTTACCATTCGAAATTTTAAAACTAAATTCTTCAATTCTTAATTTAAATACGTACGTTATCGAGTTCCAATACACCTAGAATATTGAAATATGGGGTAGCACTTTCTCTGCTATAAGCAAAAAATATATTTCTAATACATTTATTTTGTTTAGTGCGGAGCTTTGCTAACTTACTGGCATAAGTATTCCCCCAGCTCATAAGACCGTAATTTAAATATGGGTATACCAATGTATAATAGAGTTGCTTTAACATATTTAAATCAAGGTAAAATCTTAATTTATTTATTATTCCAATATTTATTGCCATTTTGCTATTTACATGTTTAATTTGATGTTCCCAGTTAAGGTGTTCATCTATATATACTCCTAAGTATTTGAGATATATTTTTTGCTCAATATTAGCAATTACAATTTTAGAGACTTTCTTCTTTGATGAGGCTATAATCATATAATTTGTTTTACTTAAATTAACTGATAATTTGTTAACGGCACAGTATTGGAGGATAAGTTTAAACTCTTCATTCATTACAGTTTCTAGTTCTGGTATGCTGTTACATGAATAGAAAACATTCGTATCATCTGCAAAAATGAGAAAGGACAGTTTTTTTGAGCAATTTGGCATGTCATTTATATAGAGCAAAAAAAATAATGGCCCCAGTGTCGATGCTGTGGTACTCCACGTGTCATATCAAGCACTGAAGATTCAGTATTCCCTATTTTAACATATTGCTTTCGATTACTTAGATAATTACTGAACCATGACAATTGGGTTCCCCGAATTCCGTATCTACTTAATTTAGCAACTAGGATCTGGTGGTTGACGGTATCAAAGGCTTAAGAAAAATCTAGAAAAAGTCCACACGTTATTTGCTTATTATCAATAGCACTTTTTAAATTATCTGTTATCTCAAGAATTGCCTGTTCGGTAGAATGCCCTTTTCTAAAACCAAATTGATAATTAAACAAAATATTGTATTTTTCCAAAAATGCTATCAACTGATCATACACTAGTCATTCGAGGATTTTACTGAAAGGTGATAGGGTTGATATAGGTCTGTAATTAAAAGGATCAGTATTTAAGCCCCTTTTATAAATAGGAGTGACTCTAGATATTTTCAAGATCTCGGGTACAACACCTGTTTTTATCGATTCATTATAGATATAAGTAAAAGGAATTGAAAGTGGTTCACATGCTAATTTTATTAATTTGTTAGGTATATCGATTGAAGCTTTATTTTCCTTTAAACCTGAGAATAATTCACAGACCTGTGATGAGTAAACAGGAGACACGACGAAGCTTGACACTGGAGAATTGTGAATATAGCTAGTTGGATCTTCATCCGAATGTTCAATGACACCAGCTAAACTTGGGCCAACATTAACAAAATGATTATTAAATTTATTTGCTATATCTAATTCATTAGTATAGGTCTTGTTATTTCTTAATAGTCTTGTTGGATATATCTGTCCTTTTGTTTTTCGTTTAATTAAAGTTCCGATTAATTTCCAGGTGGCTTTTAAATCCCTTTTACACCTTTCGAAATTTATATTATAATATTCTTTTTTACTCTGTGTTCTTATCTGATTTAATTTATTAGCATACTTTTTATATTGATTTACCTTTTTTTATATCATTAGAGTGAAAGAGTGTATAATACGTTTTTTGTTTAGTTTTTATTGATTTTAATATTCCATTTGTTATCCATGGTTTTTTAAACTGTTTAAGTTTACTTTTTGGTGTCACTTTATATGGAGCATGTTTATTAACAATTGCTTTTATTGTATTTATTGTGATAAGTGTTGTTTCATTAAGATCTTTGCTATTATCGATAATATTTTTCCAATCTATTATTTTAATATCACTTATATAGGCCTCTTTGTTAAATTTGCTGAAATCTCTAAAATAACGTTTTTCTTTGTCTCTTCTTATTGATGTATTAATTATGCAGAAAATAGGTAAATGATCTGATATATCGAAAAGGCCTATTCCTGAAGAAACCTGTTCGATAGAATGATTTGTGTATATCTGATCAATCAATGTTCTAGTGTGGTCTGTTAATCTTGTTGGTTTTGTTATAATACTGGTAGAAAATTATTCACATAAAGCATATCTAAATATTTTTCCGTTGGTAAACGGCTGGTAAATTTAAAGAAATCAATATTTATGTCACCTAATATATATACTTCGTATTTACATTGATTTAAATGTCTAATCAACTCTTCCAATGTTCCCGTAAACCGCTCTATATTTGCTTTCGGGTGCCTATATATACAACCAATTATTAAATTGTTTTTATTGTGGCCACGGTCTATTTCGACCCAGCAGGATTCGACAAGGTCTATATTAATTTTAATATCAGGCCTAGGAATAGTTTTAATATCATTAGCTACATATATTCCAGCACCACCTGCAGTTGTTGACGAATCCGTTGACGAAGTTTTTCGATAAGCTCCTTATATTGCAGTGAAATAACGCGAGAGAATGTGCTCCTACTTTGTCTAAAACACTATTTATTTTATCTATTGTACAATAATTAGATACGGGAGTATTAAGCATAATATCTGAATCAATCTCATCAAATTTATGAGGATTTAACAATAATTCATTAAAATCTGTATTAATATCCAGTTCACGCGACCAAGTTCCAAGTACGGCACTGAGTTCTTTATCAGTTAAGTTAAAATAAGGCAAATATTCTAATTCACTAATACTTGACATTGTTCTTGTAAATGTTTATCTTGGTTAAAATAACAAAACTTTCATTCATTTGCATTGTAGGCTCGGGGTTTCGGTGAGCCCGCGATCCTCTCCCCACTCACGGCTGGGCGCGCGAGCTGAGACATTGTCGGGTTTTAGCCAATCACAAACTTGCCACTCAAATCCTGTCGCTGAATTGATTTGCATAATTTACATTGTTAACTTTTCAAAGCGGGACGGCTAGGCTTTGGTTGCTGTTCCAAAATGCGTTTGAATTTGCCCTGGGAAAGTTTGGTTTCGAAGAACTCAAGGATTCACACAAGGAAGCAGTAAGAGAGTTAATAGTTTGGGTGAAGACACTTTGTCAGTAAACGCATCGGCTTTGGAAAGTCACTTGGGAAACCGTCACTTCAGTACCGAGCCCGACGCTAAGCCCGTATAAATGTTCAGTCATTTCTCGTTTAACTTTGCCTATGCAAGACCAGGTAACCATTCTTACTTCAAAGAAAATTAGTGCTGCATTTATCCGAGAAGAAAAGACGGACGACTCCATATTAAAAGAGTTATGAGAGAGGAAATCACGTCTGACTCAGGCCACGTTCCAAACGTTGATCGCTGCATCATACACCGGGATCAAACGTGTTTTACAATTCTTCATATACTAAGTTTGTGAAATTTTATGTCTCCAAGACATACTCTATACACAAGTACTGAGCGGGAATACTCGACTCTAGCTCAGAATAGAATGAGATAACATCTGAACTTTATCCTTAGCCCCGTAAATTTCGGCTTTTAATTTCTGTCAGTCTTGAGCGGCACTAATGTTAAAGAATAACAAATAATGCCGCCTGGTTTCTCAATGATTTTAAATGGCGTTTGTTCTTGAGAATTCATTTCACACTTGGAGTTTTAGTTTAAAGAGTTACAATGTGTTTTGAAAGTTTAGAACCTACGCTACAGTCGTGAAAGGGTAAACGGCTTTATTTGTCGAAACACGCAAATTGAATAATATTGAATTTTAATCAGCGACGTCGCGGACACGGTGTGTTGACCGCGCGCCCAGCCGTTAGTGGGGGAAGGCTTTGGAGAAACGACACCCCAACGGCTGAAACCGAGCCTATTTGCATTGCAGATCCGTTCTAGTTGTTTTCTACAAAATCTTCAAATTCCTCGACTCTTGTAAATCCGTATATCTTAGAAGTATCTGATTCTCTAAGTAATATCTTACCATTTACACTTGAAATGGTGTTCTCTTCTGAAGGAGTTGATCCGTCCAAAGAGACGCTTTCGATAGGCTGTGAGCGATTCGTTGATATGAATATCCGCCGCTTCCGTTATGCTTTTCCCAAATTCTTCGGCGATTAATGGGAGGTCCCTTGTTGTTTTAGCGGCAAGTTTTCCTTTTCTCTTGTAGAACTCATCTTTCATCTCTCTGTGTACGAATTTAACAATAATTATATCCTTCACCTTCTTAGTAGGTGGTAGTCTATGAGCGATTGAAATATGGTGCTCAGTTAGTTCGATTCCCATTAACTGGCCCAACTCCACGGCTATTCTTTTAGGGTCGTCTTCTGGTGGAATAGGAACGCCGGTGATTTCAATGCTGTCTCTTCTACTATATTGCTGCATTTCATCCAACTCAACTGCAATTCCATTCGCTGTCTTCTCCAGCTCTGTCATCTTTAAGCCGTGTTGCTTGGTTTCTTGTCCAACTTCATTTACCTGTTTTTTTGTAGATTGAAGCGCTTCCGATTATGTTGTCGTATTTCGACGAAAGGAACTTTGAAAACAGTTTCTATTTCATCGCACTTGGCTTTAACTGCCTTGATATCTTGTACAATTGGTGCAATCTCTGCCTGAATTTGTTTCTGTATCACTACTGAGGAAGTAACTCCCTTTTAATTTCCATAATTCTTTAAATGACTCTGAAGTTAAATTAATTGCCATTTCAGCTTAATCATTCCAGCTTATTAAAACTCGGAGAGCTTTGAACAGAGATGTTCACTCGACGGCGGCTGGTAATGATATTAGAATATCAGAACAAGGTTGATCAAAGCCAGGACCCGGCTACCAACATTGACCATAAATTATTATGCAACTAACAATGGCAGCCAACTTTGTTTTCACTTGAAAAATACTGTGAATGATCTAAGGAACTGCATGGGATGTACTTTATACCCATGCATATATATTTTATATTCTACACTGGAATGTATTGTGAATCCTAGGAACTGGAATGCAGTTTATACACATCCGAATAGCCATAGCTAGCTAATAGGGTTGCATGATTTCTGTTCTACGATTACTACTAGTTTTATCGAGTGCATGAAAATCCTACCGGATGAGTCTAGAACAGCACAGCCGCAAATAGAGTTTTCCTGAGATAGTTCACATTTAAAATTATCATGAACCCCGTGTAAATCAAGACTTTCCTCGTTCACTACTATCGCTATCTTGCACTTACAGTGGTCTAGTATGCAAATATACATTCGACAATTATCTCGTATTAGAAATCATGTACGTTGATATCTTTTTACAAATTTGTACAAATTTAGAGCTCTTTCTAGTAAATAACTAGTACGCACGCGCAATAATGTGACATTTCCTCAGAATAGTATGTTTCTTGCCGCAGTAAATCATGGTTGCACAATAGTTCTTCCCTTCTTGGACTTTTAATGTTTTCTTTGCTACTTTTTAGACAGAAAGGGCTTACAATTATTAAGACCAGTTTTCATTGTCATTCTTGTAGACAGTAAGGTGTTTTAAATCTTGTTCAACCAAATAAATATTGAATGTGTTTATTTTGCAGTTCTTTTTCAGATCTAATTGAAATATATGTTTAAAATGGTTTATGACTTAAATGACTTAAATGACGTCACTGACATTTGATTCCTGTAAACGAATATGACAAACGTTATGTTTTCAAGACATTCTTGTGTGCCACCTCAAGAATTGTGTATTTTAGCAAAAAGAATTTAATCATGGGAAACAAACTTAGTAAGTCATGCAATTACGATTGTGCAGCTATGTTGACAGACAGCTGGAACAATATATATTTGGTGTCAGTTGGCATTTGCGAAAAATGAAAACGTTTCAAAAATTATCTACAGAGAAACAAGCTACAATATCGTACACTGGCGTGAGCTTCAGTTTGACGTCTTAGAGGAGTTTATCAGGTATGTTAACCACCGCCGATCCCTGAACTTTGTCGCGGTATATTTGACTAATTCTGAACTTAATACAGTTATCTATCGTCAGCTGGTTGTGTGAAGCAAATGAAAAATCCACATGTATATTGTACTGTTCTCTCCTACTCATTCACTTATAATAACTAAGGAGGGGATGCAGCGTTTAGAGAACAATCCTAGGAACGGTTAGAATTGTTTTTTGTCAGAGTCCCTTTTCAAGATGTTTCTCCGTTCAAATTTGAATTACCAAAAGTGTAACTCACCAGGCCAAAGCGGTCAAAACCATGGCCGGACCAACACTCATGGTCTTAAAATAACTGAGTAGAAGGTGCTGCCTTTGTGAAACAATCTCATTCTCTAACTGCAAATGGTTAGACCTTCACGTGTTATCTGATAACGACGTAAAATCGTAGCTAGGTGTTCCGAAATTCTTCTCATAAGCAACTAAGAAGGGTTCAAACGAACAAATTACGAAACGGTTGCAACAGAACGTCAAACCACCTGGAAAAATGAATGTTTCTTCTGTAAAACACACACTGAAGAACATGTTATACTCCATTGCAAGTCACTATATGAAGAGGAAATATCTCTCCAAAAGGTAATCGGTGTATCCATATGACTAAAGAAATGCTGAATCCATACAAACAATGTGCTAAAAAAATAAACAATTATTAATTTATGGTTCAATAAATATATATTTAATAGGTATGCTTGAAATTAACCTCTACAACTTAGGGAGGGGGGGGGGATGGGTGTCATCGTTCAGGTGTATGTACCTTCATAACCTGATTGGCTGTTGAGCTCATTAATTATTCATGAGCTTGAATACCATTTTTCGCAAGCAATTTACTTTATTCTATTTCATTCATGAATTATATTTATTCAGTTACATGAACATGAACATGACTTCAATATTTGCCGGTGATGATATTTTGTACCTTCGCATTCCTAGATTGCATCAGTGCATGATCCTGGTACTAGCATTATGACTAATATGATTGTACAGCATTCGATTTATCTTTTACGGCAGGGAATTAAACATCGTTGAGTCAAATCTTCAGTTCTACATTCATATCAGATCTAGGCTTTATTGAAGCCAAGTTGTTCATTAGAACATATTCAAAACATTTCAGTTAAACGATATAATATATTATCTACTTGAACTCACCATTTTTGATCAATTCTCTCCCCTAAAATCCAGGTAAAAAATAACTTACTTTAAATTTTAAGTACATTAATTATCAGTTTATTAAACAATACTTGGACCAGTAATAACCTCTAAAATGATCGGTTTTTAAACTTCCTTACGGATATATTGTTTACACTTTCCGATACCTTTTCCAGCTCAGCTAGAAAACAATATAATAACAATTTAAAGTGTAATCAAGAGATTATTTTTATAATCTACATTATCGATATATTTCCCAAACGGTACTTTTTTCTTGCGATCTTCTTCGATTTGCTTTATATTTATTCGTACGATACGTATCTACAATTTCGACACGTACAGTGTAGTTAGGTTATTTAAGGTCGAGCTGTAATACAACTTCCTCCAGATGCCTTGCTAGTGTATGGCCTTTTAATAATTTCCTTTAAGTTTCTCCTTACCGGAATTTGCTAACTAGATCCGGCAAGCTATAGGCTAGGAGTCTGAATTGGGCTAAATTCAAATGTTATGACGATCTCCAAATAATATTGAAGGTTTGACCATCTAATTGCATTTTTAAATACAGCCTTAAAATAATTGTTCTTGTTGACTACTTTCCAATTCAAGTTTAATTATCACCCATCCAAGACACTCGACGCGTCACAAAATTCAATAATTTGCCTCAAGAAAAAGAAATATTAGTAAAATAGTTTAGATGTTGTGTGTAGAGCAGTATCCTGCGAGCACGGCCTTCTTCTTCAACTCCACGAAAAGCAAAGAGAAAAGAACTCAAGGCTCTGCAGCATTCGTGTTGTTTTTCTCTCAAGATTTTGGGCTAGTCAAGCCTGTTAAACCGGTTTATCAGCGCGCGTCGAACGTTTTGGTCGGTGGCCCCTAATACAAGGTTTTTCTTTCTTTTTATGACCATGTGGGCATTTTAGATCACATCATAATCATCATCATCATTTTATTTATTTGGACCCGTACACAATCTAGTGCGTTTTGGGTTTTCATCAAATATACTTTACATGGCGTGAACGCGATGGTAAATAGCTAATAATTAAGAACGAGCATAATATGAAGTAGTTCAGTTACTAACAGTTGGGAGCAGGCAATACTTATTCAGTTAATATATTTTTCCTAATGACGAGGCAGTCGTGTACTGATGTATTTAGCTGCTTGTTTTGCGAACTTATTTGGTGGATTTATGATAAGTTTGAAAAGCTCATTTTCATTCATGTGCCGGCTGTGACATTGAATATATTTTCGAAAGTAAGAAATAATTTTCTCCTACGTACATGGTATGTTTTACATTTTAGAATAAAGTGCATTTCATCTTCTACCCCATTTTGACATAATGGGCATATCCTTTCTTCAGGTTTTAGGTAGGGTTTCAAATACCTGCCTCTTTAAATTTGTAGCGGGTGATTACTTATTCTTATTCGGGTAAGAGCTTGTCTGTGTTCTATAATAGTTACTTTGCTGAGATAGTCCTCCAGATTATAATTTATTTTGAATATCCTATATGTTCTTAATTTGTTTCTTTCGTTTTGTTTTCTTCGTATGTATGTCAGTATGAATCTCGCTGAACCAGTGTTGTTGTTCAATGTCTCTTAATGTTTGTTTAATATTTTCCAAAAACTTGCTCACATTTGTCGTTTGATCTATTGACGACCACACATTTCCATACCCAGAATGTTTTTATTTTTTCACTCATGCAGTAGCTTGGTTTCGGCGAGTTTATACTCTCTGTATATGCAATGTGTGAGAGTTGTGCATTAGTTCTAGCAGTCAATAATTTTGTCCAGTATTTTATAGCTCGATATGTGTACTCCACTTTGAGAGGTAAACATCCGAGTTCCGCTCGACAAGCATTGTTTGTTGCATTTCTAGATACTCCGAGTAACATTTTACAAAATTTGACTCGTACCAATTCTAATGGGTCATTATCTATTTTGGTTTTGTTCTGATCAGTTCCCCATATTTCACTTCCGTATAGCAAGATCGGTTTTATAAGTGCGTCAAAGAGTTTGAGTGTAAGCTTAACGTTCGATTTGAAATTGTCCCCCATTTAAATAGTGCCTTCAGAGCTATACCTTTTTAAGTTCGTGTTTCGCAAGACTAAAATTTCCGTATGTGCTAAATGTTAGGCCGAGATATTTGTATTGCTGGACATTTTCTAGTTTTTCCTCTTTATAGTAAAATGCCATAATTTTCAATCTTCTCCCACAGATATTAAATATCATCACTTTAGTTTTCTCGATATTAACTGTAAGTTTTGAGAGATTACAGTATTCTTCTAGTTTTCGCAGGTATTGTTGAAGTCTTTGTGCTGTCTTAGATAGTATAACTACATCGTCTGCGTAAATTAGACAACTCGCTTGAGTGTTTTGTAATTCATCATGGTCTAGATCTGTTTCTGTTTGTTCCAGTGTTGATGGTAAGTCCGACCGCCCGACCTGAGAAATGTCTCCGACCTCTAATTTTTTTTTTTCATAAAAAAACTTTAGAAAGTGTAAATGCGCCCGCGAACACCAATTCTTGTACCCAGACCCCTACATATCAAGCAACGAGTGTCGATTTAGAGGTCTGGGACCTAGAAACCGCCATTTTGAATTTCCTTGCAGCTCTTCCAAATATGGAATATGGAAATTTCCTTATATGGAAGAGGCCGCGGGAAGTTCAAAACGGCACTTTTGCTTGCTATTTTCTTGATATGATGTACCACTCAAAATATGCGCCGGCGCATTAAATATTTGAACATCGACGCCATTTTGTTTCTACAACACGAGATCATGAACACGAGGTGAGTGAATAATGTCTAGTCAAGACAAAATAGACTTCACATAGAAAAAAAAAAAACTCCCGCCCTACCTGGAAAAATGGAAATGGGTGGACGCTAAACAAGTATTTTTTTTATCTGGCCTAAATCGCTAATAAAAAGATTGAAAAGGGTTGGGCTCAGCATACATCCTTGTTTTACTCCGCTATAGCATCTGAATTCGTCCGTTAATTGTTGTGTCCCCGATTTTTACTGCCGAGATGTCGTTGGTGTACATACTGCGTAGAATAGAGTAGAACTTACCTCCGATGCCAACTTTCCTTATCTTTTGAAATATTTTCTCTCTTGGTATTTTGTCGAATGCTTTTTTGAAGTATAGGTCCTTACTTCGGATCCAACGTACTTTTGCAGGATTTTTGTTCACGGTATTTGCTTATGTATTTTCTATTGTGGATTTTTGTACCGTAGGTCTTTTATAGATCCGATTATTCCTGCTATTTGTCATCATTTTTATAAAGCTGGTCTGGCCAGCATCACTATATATATTTCTCGCAAAGCACTGACACGTTTAGTTCATATTTGCTTGGTTTTTGGCTTTTCGCCACACGTAATGACGTGTGACCCGATAACCAAGCATTTCTGTGAGCTCTTACTAAATGCTTCTTAGCGCAGTCCGGGTCGGTAGTGCAGTGGCACCGAAGCCCGCGTACTGTTTGCTATGCCATACTGACGAGTTCTAATAAGAACGAAACAGCTGTCTATGGCTGCAATCTAGTTCGAGCACTTTTCGTGTCAGGCCTAGCTAACCGTAGTGCTTTGTTTTAGAGTTTTACGTTGTATATCAGCTTTGCTGTATAGTCTTCGGACTTTTCATTCTCAATCGTTTATATTTTGGCTGTATAGGTCCTTACTTCGGATCCAACGTATTTTTGCAGGATTTTTGTTCACGGTATTTGCTTATGTGTTTTCTTTTTTTGAAGTCTACAAAGCAGCTGAATAAAAAAAAAAAATTCTTCGGTTTAGCTTTCACATATTTGTCAATAAAGTATTTTAAGGAGAAAATGATGATGTCTGTTGTTGCGTGTAGTTTTCTAAAACCTCCTTGTTCACGTTCTCAAGCCTGGTTCAGGTGTCAAATTTCGGGTAAAAACTGTTTTCCTTATTTCAGCACAGCCGAGTATGGTAAGTACGCCAACTTTCTAACGATAATAGGTATCGCCATTATTGACAACCTTAAGTGGTTTGTGTGAAGTAAAACTTGTCACGTGGTCTGTCACGTGACTTAAAACATGAAATCAGTAAATCAACAACGCGGCTCCGAGTTTAAAACAGCTAGGATAATGAGTGATATGTTTAGTTAAGGTTGAAGCCTTTTACCTAAATCAGCTTAGAAAAGATGACTACAATGTTTCGTTAACGAGTAATTAAGGCGAAAATATGAAAAATAGGTCACGTGACTTTTTGCACCCTAAATATCTCCTTATCTTTACATGATAGCCATGTTTTCTAAGCGTAGTTTGAAACACTGCGGGAGGAGTAATGTTTTAGCAGGGTTACTTTCTATTCATATGTTATCGTCGCAGCCGGTTTTATATAATTATGACGTCATCGATCACGTGATAAGACAACCATCCGCTAAACAAATTTAAGGAAGTTGATATTAGTATTATGGTGTTATTAGATTTTGTTTAAACTGTTATTTCTGTCAGAAAACATTTTTTAGCGTATATCTATTTTCCGTTAAATGAACCAGGCCTTAACAAGACTCCGTTTTGGGTTAGATAGTCCGGCGTTCAGTCGTTCGTTAAGGATTGAAGTAAATAGTTTCCCAAGGCATGATCGACAGGAGTGTTATACCCCGATAATTATCAGTGTTTGTCCGTTCACCTTTCTAAAAAATTGGGATAATAAATCCATTGTTCCATTCTTGTGGTACTCTCCAGAGGCCAAAATATTATTAAAGAGCAGACAAAGCGGCTGTATCAATTGGTCTTTTCCACTCTTTAGTACTTCGTTTAAAATGTTATCTTTTCCAGGTGATCGGTTATTTTTCAGTTTCTCGATTGCACTCTCTATTTCACTAGGTGTAATTTCAAAATCTAGCGATCCAGGCTCGTCGTTTTTTCTTAAATTAGGTTATTCTATTTCTGTGTATTCACATATAGGGCTATCAACCCCCCCCCCCCCCCCCCCAAAAAAAAAAAAAAACATTGGGGAGAACCTTGCATTTTTGAGAGATAATCAAGGTTAAACGTCGTAAAATAATGCTGACTCAGCACTTAAAAAAAAATGAAGCATGATTTATCAAAATATGAATCAGAAGACTCGAAACGGGGGAATCCTCACTATAGGTAACAGTTTAATTACCTAAGCCCCGAAAAATTAAATGATAACCAGTTTTCTCTCTACACTGTAAAATATATCCAAACGCTAAACTGTCTTTCTGCTTTAATTTATAACATAAATAACAGGGGTCACCGTGCGTTTTAAAAGTTACAAACGCCGGTTTCTTATTTTTGCCGCCTATTTCTGACAACCTTGAAAATTTTATACTAAGCCCTCCCTGGCGAGTATAATATTTGTCTTATTGAGGCATGCTGGGATATTCAATATGGCGGCGAACTCGCTTCGTTCAAAGCGCAGATCGCAAGCTGATTCCGCCTCCGGCCCCGAAGTACGTCGCTTCAGCCAAGTTCGAGAGAATTTACCGTTCCGCTTTCTTTTCTGGCTTTGAGAGATGTAACGGCTCATTTTATCCAGGCACGATAATGTGAAAAAACGTGGGGGGAAAATGGGTAAACACAATTTCCAAGCCACTGACTGAAATGTTACGATTTTTATTTTATTTCCACAATCAAGCTTATGTGACTACAGGTCGACTCGCGAGACACCCGTACTGAGGCTTATGCGCAGTAAATATGCACACGACTGAGTGACCGAGTGAGTTAGCTGGTACGAGACAAAACCGATGGCGCATGCTCGATACGAAAACAACATGAATGCTGCAGAGCGAGAGAGTACTTCGTAACCGAGCTGTTGGAGAAATAATGTTCGAAAACTCTGACTAGTTAATTAGAATAAATATACGGCCGCCATCTTGGTGTTCCACTTTGGAACACCAAGATGGCGGCCGAAAAAGTACTTCAACAAAAAGGCTATTTTTCCCATCGATATGATTATTTATCACTTTTAAAGGTTTATCAAGTCTGAATATTTTAAACTGGCCGAAATATATGGATTTTAATGGCATTTTGAAAACACGCTGAGCTGTGCTGTCACAAACTTCAAAATATAAAATATGAACTATCGCATCGACGTAAAATTTTGGAAGGAAACTGAATATACTGATCTCTAAATCATAAATAAAGAACATAGTTACAGAACTCATGCATAGTTTAGAATGTTGATGACGTCACGTGAAACGCTCTCACTATACCTGTCGGAGACACGTTAATCATTGAAACACAAACTCTTGCCGCTTGCACGTCGACTTAGCCATGCCACAAGGACTTGTAATCTTCTCCTAAGTCCTGGATGATAAACATTAGCTCGAGGCTAGGAGTTAATTGCTTTCTACCTAGGAGTTGCTTTCTACCTAACAACCGCGGTAGAGGCTAGGAGTTTCAGTTGAAAAGTGGTCAGTATGTTTACATTCATCAGTTAATAACATGCCCAAGTATTTGTCAAATATGTTTCACCTGTCTAGAGCATTTGCTATATATTATAATCGATCGTGACTACCAATTAAAGTTAACTACGTGTATTGCTTTAAAAAATAACAAGCCTACTTAAAAGTGCCCTTTATTTAGTTTAGCGAACTCAAGACGTACTCTGGAAATCTGATGTTTGTTTCAGTGTCATTTGTGAGCTAAAAACAGTATTCAATTTAGAAATAGTAGCCTGTACCATTATATTCAGGCCTTAGGCTATATGTGCACTTCCTTACTGTTTAGGTTTCTATATCTTATGGTAGTTTCAGTTTCCTTTCTACATGTACACAGCTCTTGTTTTTAATATGTATGATACGATTCCATGGCCGATAAACGAAACTCTTGCTCGCTAAACGATCTTACTGAAGGCAGAACTTGGTCACTTCTTAAAAATAAAGGATGAAAAATGTAGGGTAGGTTTGTGTCGGCAGGGAGTTAGACACGGTGTTATCGACTAAAAATTGATTATGGTATATGTTATATATGGGCCGCGGCGGGGAGGCAACTACAGGCGACGTTTCGCGTGTGCTAGTCCTTTGTCTGGCCAATACTGAATCATATAATGTAAAAAAAAACACTTTGAATTTCTATGTACTGCAAACTTAGAGAGGCAGTGATTTCTAATCTTTAACGTTTAAAACCTGAAGCAAACAAGGGTATCGAGCTCGATCTACTGATTGAAAGTTCAAGTTAATTTTATTTTGCACAATTTTTTTTAAAGATAATTACACAAGAAAATAATTGTAGAAAGAAAAAGAGAGATATACGGTAATAATAAAACAGTTATGAATTTCAAGATCATTTTGAGCACAGGGAATACATAAATATCTATTGTACACGTTTGCTTGAGTAGTAAGCGGCTGGAATTAATATTAATAGGAATATTTTTTTTTTACAATATTGTTACATAATTATAAGGCAACTTTGACCAAAAATAAATAAATATAAAGAATAAAGATGGTATAAATATATTCATTCGATTTTAGTTATTGTTCTATATTTACAATTTTATATAATTTTATAATTTAGGCCTGGTTTTCAAGTAAAAAAATAATTTGTATTGTTTTAAAAACTATTGTGTGGGTGGGATTTTATTTCTAACGGTATTTTTTCCCATAATCGTGATGCAAGAGATTTAAATCTTGATAGACCATAATTAGTTCTGGAAGCTGGTCTGCGTGATAATAGTTATGAATAACAGTGGCAGAGGGGACTAAGTCGAAAAAAGGAGATGGTGTACCTGTTTTAACATATTTGATTTTGTGAACAAGAGTGGAGATTTTCAGATTAAAGGCATTGTCAAGTTTTAGAATTTGCAAAATTCTATAGTATGCATGGTGTGGCATAATGTGCTATAAGATTAATTATATCACCAAGCTAACCGTACAATAATCCTCCGTTCAAAAGCAAAACAATGGCCGTTTTTATACTAGAGACGCATAATGCGCGTGTACACGTATTTGGGCAAAGACAACTTAGTGCGACTAGTATAAAGGCGGGACGAAGTATGAGACGAACCGCTTGATGATAAATCCCGCCATGTTACAGGGAATGGGTTCTACTTGTTGTTGTTATTTTGGCAAAGAAAACTTAGTACGTATTCTTAGTTCGTCTAGGAAAACATTCCCAGCCACCTAAAAGCCCTCTCCCTTACTCAGTTCAAGAATCAATACAAAAAAATATTTATTAAATCAACAAAACTGACATATTATAAGCACTATATTTTTGTCTGCCTGACCATTATTATTTTGTTGCCGTTGTTGTTATGATAAATATTATAAAGCATACATATAACATTATGTAGTACATAAATAGATATAGATGAGCGTATATGTATATATATATATATATGTTTATACATGTATATTGTACAAACATCTGTATTTTTCTCTCTCTTTTCCTTCTCTTTTTCACTATTTTTTGTTCTTGTTTCATAATATTTACAATAATTACATCATACACGATTATATTTATGTAGTAATTTTCTTCAATATTCATACAACTTTACTATAGGCAGTGATTAACTCGAAAGCTTTTGCTACTTTAATCACTGCACACACTTAAATTAAACAATACTTCAACCTATTTTACCTCTCATGATTGTATCTTAGCCGTCTATATTATCTATACGTTTCTCTTTTCTTTTTAATTTATGTAAACTGAACAGTGTAAATAAACTTAAACTTGAACTTAGTATAAAAACGGGCACAAGACGCATTATGTGACTGGATGAACTAAGTTCGATAGTGTGTCATTTTGGACGAGAACTGACGCATTATAGACCCATTCGAAAAATGGCGTCCAATTTAAAAAGCTATTGTCCTGGTAACGTGAACACGAGGCTAGTCAGTCCACACAAAAGCTTTTGAACGTGTAAGCGAGGCTAGTCAGTCCTAAACAATAGTTAATTAAATTGGACGCCATTTTTCGAATGGGTCTATGCGTCTCTAGTATAAAATTAAAAGGCTAATTACAACGAATCCTTAAATTCGCTGTCGATTTCCCTATTTTTCAATTTTCTTCACATACCGACGCGTACGATCTTCTGCGGTATACTGAAGCACCATTAATACCTTTTTAAATATTTTGCTCAATTAGAATCTGATACCTTTCCATTTTAAAGTTTCTCCAGCTCAGATCAAGTGCTCGATAGTCGTTTTTGTTGTTGTTAAATGGTAGCACTTAAAGCTCTCTCAGAAACTTCTCAGAAACTGAGATAAAAAGGTTTCAAGTACTGAATTAATTCCCAATATAAGATAAAACACATTCAGTATGATACCTCTTAATGGATTATGTTTGATTTCGACAAGTTAAAGACACAAAGTATTCAGGTTCAAAAATCATTCCAACAGGGTCCGGAATTGAAATTTCTCCTGAACAAATAAGTGAAGTTCCCGGCCAATGCCCAGTTTCGTGGACATTCCTGTTTAAATATTTTCGAATTGTACTGTATATCTAAGTTATAGGGTATTTCTTCTAATTTATCAGCAGCAGTTCAGTTCTATCATCCATCAACGGTTTAAAATGTTTTCGAAAGATGTCATCTTTCTCACAAGGATGAAGCAGTCCAAACCTGAAATCTCCGTACTGTAAAGAAAGGGTGTAGTTATTCTTAATGTGATTTAATCTTACTCTTAGACCAAGGCAATGGAAATATAATGTAAATATCGATTGAAATATTTACCTTTTAAAAATCCTAAAAAGCTTTGCCAATACAAATATGGATGATCGTTACACTAAGAGTATATCATTCTGTGATGAAAACATATCGTATCGTAATAGTTACACGACGAATTACCTTGTGAGTTCGTTTTGATCACTGGAAATGTCGACTGCTTTGTGAAAAACAACTGGCTATTGTGAAGTAATTTATCCCAAACAGAAAAACATATGCTGATTATGGTGTTTTGAGGTCGATCTCGGCCAATAAATGGACGAAGAAATGGGATTGGTTAAATCTGATAAATTGTTCCGGCCCTGTCGGAAAGGGTTTGGCGTTTTATGAGCCGGTTCTTGCCAAACTACGTAATAGTCTTGCGTTGGCAAACACAGTCAAGCAAAACTATATATATAAAGCGTATAATCAACAGACCTATATATAGGATCTGTACGTACTGAAGCGTTAATACAAGTTAGTACTTATATCTCCTGTTTACTAGTTAAACTGTGAAGCTACAGAAAAGTTTATTTGGTAAAACAAATGGTTTTATATTCAAAGCTTCAGAAAATAAGGCTCGATTGTTAGTTTGACTCTGACCCTTTAATAAAACCTCAATGTTGTACCAATAGTACTGCTCACACAACCCACATGCATTGAACCAACATTTGGGTAACTGATTAAGGTATACAGTAGCTGCATGGTGTCGGTTTTCTCCAGGTTTTGAACGGATTTTCGCACAAAGGAAAAATATATATGCAATAAAAGAAATAGGATACTTGAAATATCTCACATTCTTTCCCTGAAACCCCTGCGCTAAAAAATAATAAACCCATTTTGCGTGTCTATGTCTTTTTCATAAAAGTTCAAATGACAAGTTTAAGTTGAAGTTTATTTTCTACGATTAAGACACGCACATCGTTCATCTTGGATGTACATGTTGATTTTGCATTTAGATATTTCAATTAAACAAGGACCCGTACTATAAAAGGGACTCAACCAGTGAAACAGGTTCACTTGTCAATCGGTCTTTGTCAAGTGAACATCTCTGTTCAAAGATCTACATGTGATGTTCCGTTTGAGTGATCTCTGACATTTGGTATCGCGCAGAATTCAAAGTCTAAAATTTGTAAACGTTTAATTTCTATAGCTAAATCGCTATTGACCGGGCATAACTGAGCAACCAGCTTCCTGCTGTTCGCTATTTCTTGGCTTATTTTAATTTTAGCTTCAGCAATTTAGTATTCTAACAGGGGAAGACTGATTACTTGCTGAATTCAGTTGAAACCCAAAGGGCGAGAAGGGAAGGGTATTTTCCCTTGTTTAATCATTTGGTTGTATGGCCACTTTGGGTCACTATTAAATTTACTGTAAACACAGATCTAATTCTCCGGTTCGTAGTTCTGTGCGCAAGTGAAAAAGAGCAACCATTCATTTCATAACACCAAGGCCTTCTGGCTGGTATTTTTGTCTGAGTCGGGTGACGTCACATGCACTACAAACCACAGGGATCCCATGTTTTATTGTTTTATTGATTGTTTGCTTTCCTCGCGCGCTTAAATCTGCATCATAAAGGAAGTAAAGAAGCCTTAGCCGCCGTGTATTATATTATCATAAAAACTCTCCAGTTAGGCCTAAGCAGATAGTGCTCCTAAAACTGGCATATTATGCTTCAAGCACTGCTCCTAGTTTTATCAAATTATGCCAAAAATTATGCTCAAGTTCACAAATTATGCCTCCAGTTTCTAAAATTGTGCTTACGAAATGACAACGTTTCTGTGTATGTAACAGCAAAAAGTAATTCAAAAGTAAATAATAACAATGTTTAGCACTTTTTTATAATAACTTCTTCTAATGGCTTCTTAAATCACGCTTTTATAATAACTAGTCCAGTAACTAGGCAGTCAACATTTCTTCCGGTAGTTCCCAGTTCCAGATCCACTGAATGCAGTATACCCTGTAAATCCAGCAAACACGCACGCACACACCGTAGCTTGCAATTATTCTTATTCTGTGTAGCAAAAGCACTTAAAAAGCAAGAATAAAAGTGTTATTGACTTTAATGCTTCAAAAAGTGCGAAAAATTTCTAATTATGCCTTTTTTGAAAAATTATGCTCGTTCGGCCAATTATGCCAAAAAATATGCTAGCACATTTTCATAACTTTTGTTTTCCTTAACCAATCGAGATCGGGATTTCGATTCTTCATTCTCATCAAGAGGAGACCTTAAAAATATACGACATTACGTTTTTAGAGGTAATGAAAAGTTATAAGAAAGTATAACCCACTTTGACGATGTTGCGCACGCAACTAGAACAATGCACATAAATTATGAATGCCGGGCCACAAAGACTATTTGGCGGGCCACATCTATTGTTCTCTGATGCGTGCGTAACATCGTCAAAGTGGGCTATTACGAATGGCTTATAAGTGCGAACAGCACTTAAAATTTTCAGAGCGCTACCAAATAGACCAGTTTCGTATTCGAAAATTACCGCTGAATGCAATGACTACAGACGCATGTACTCAGGGTTAGCCTCATTCTGAAGTTAAACATTCTTAAATACCAGCGAGAAGGTGCAAAATGCGAAACTATAACAATACGCAGAGTTGTTAATAGCCCACCATCTCGTTGGTATTTATGAATGTTTAACTTCAGAATGAGGCTAAGCCTGAGTACATGCGTCTGTACTCATTTCATTCAGCGGTAATCTTCGAATAGGAAACTGGAGTATTGTGTCAAGCGCTACCAAACTTCATTGCCTCGAATGCCAACAAAACATGTTCGAAGTGACAGCTTTGTCAATAGTTGATATTACAGTGGCGTCTACGAATAGCAGTTTCAGCGGTATTGACGACCACTTCGATGTAACGAAGCGCCATTGAAACCATAATTCTTGCATGACACTAACACCCTCTTAAACAAGCACAACTAATTCAGATACACAGTTTGAATAGCGCTTCATTACATCGAAGTGAGGCGTTCGGGTAAATACCGCTAGAACTGACTGATATTCGTAGACGCCACTTTAATATCAGCTATTCTCACCTACAGAAAAACATGGCGGCGTGTACATTTATCCACAATCCTTTGCGCGCGAAACACTTTAAATCCGTTATAAAATCGGTAGAGGTTTTAAATCTTAGTAATAAGTAAGTACGAATGCTGTTGCTAATACACTGTTATTGAAGAGAATAGATGATTTCTACGTATTATTTTGACCGTGTTAGGTTGGCATGGGATTGTAGTCAAATGTACAGCCGTCATCTTTTTCGCGGTAATTTCTTTTTCGGTAATTTGAATGCAAACTCGCTATTCTGCTGCACGTAATTAAAAGCCTCATTTTGACTGACGTTTGTGGTTTTCAAATAGTTTGTATATAATTTCTAGACACTGCAAACACGATTACCAAACAGCAGATTTGGTAGAGAAAAAAATTGTAAGTAATCTTTGTAGAGCGGCCAAACAAAATTCGTAGCTCTTAGGGCTAGTTCAAACCGGTGATAAATCGATTGATCATACAACCTTGTACCAACTTATCTAATCAGTTGCAGTTTCTTTTTCTTAAAAACATCAAGAAGTCGTCGTCGATTGAGTACTTTTTAAATTATCTTAGAACTGTATAAAGTAAGTAAAATATTTTGATGGACTTCCATCGCGCAGAATGACCTTTGTTTCATGGACATATTCAAATGAGCTGCCCTTACACAATAGACCGTGAAAAACGATTTTTGATTGGTCCAAGCAGTCACGTGAAGTTATTTTACGTCACGTCAACGCAAAGCCAAACCTCTCAATCTCGCGTTGTTTGATAGATAAAACTTGTACACAAATTCTCCAGAGAGTTACCAATAAAAGTAACATGCAGAAATAAGTATCATTACTTAACCACATAAAAGCTTATCGACCGTGAGTTTCATTTTGATCTGAACTTTCAATCTTAAAGCATGTGGATCTGTGTCCAAACTTGTTTGTGATGCGATTTGAACGTAATCGTTTGAAAGGGGCATAGCAGCTTTGATAACCCTCGCGGTTTTATGTTATGCTCCTCCACATGTTATATGGAAATAGAAACCTTGAACCTTGAAGTAGCCGTTTCAGAATTTAACACCCGTGAGTTGAACAGAAGCAGCCGTGACCGTTTTATCAGCATCTCGACTTTTACAACACCAGAAACCTTAAATGACACCTCCCTTGAAAGCTTAAAGCATGGGAAATCTGTTTTCAAACTTGTTTGCGATGCGATTTGAACGTAATTGTGAGATATTTTCATTTTAACGGAAGCCGCCTAGCCTCCTGTAGCAAAAAGGCTGCCAAAGCCAAAGGAGGCCGCATTGGACTTCCGGCTTTTAGCGCCAAGAATTATAGTTTTATTTCTGATTCAATTTTTCAAGTCAAGATAATTATTATGTCTTTATAAGTGGATTAGGCATTGCATCTGTCTGTCTGTATTAGGAACGTTTTCTATTGAGTGAGTTCTTCAAACCTTTCAGAAGAACTTTAAACTGAATAACTGCTTCACCAGCTGTCATCCTTTCTTGTTAATGAGAACGGTAACCAGGACGGCGACGCCTCAAACGACGGGATGCAAAAAGTTATTTCTTCTAAAATTTGGTGCTAATGCTTATTTTATTTGCCAGCGTTCTCGTCTCATCTTTATTACATGCACTTGTAATTTTATCTCCTATTTTCAATTTTTAAAATTTGTAACGTTTTCTTGCCATATACTTGTGTACCCTGAAGAAGAACCGAGATATCGGTATTCGCTATGCCTCGTACTGCTATGACCAAATAGGATAACGTGCAATACGTGAGTTAAGTTTCTCGCCTACCATTGCTACCAAGGTGCTTTTGGTGGATTATTGGGAGCTTGCAAAGGAGAAAGATTGGCTCCCTCTGATCCCTTCCTGTGGTCCTTTGCTCCCGAGCAATGAGTACGAGGCTGGGTTGTCGCCCTTCGAGGGTTTTCCGCCCTCCTAAAAAACCTTTGACTGCGAAATTCGCGTTACCTAGTCATGGTCAGATAGAAAGATTTGGCAGGCCAAAAAAAAAATATTTCTACATCACATTTTAACGGAAAACGAAAGGAAATAAAGTTTGGTCTTGTACGGCTAATAAACTAGTGGTAAGACTAGAAGTAATCATAGATTATCAAAGTGCGTTCGACTTATTTTTTGGAAGAGAAAGGACTGTGGTAACACAAAAGGCTGAAAGATTGCATCAATGATATGGACGGTGCAAATAATCCTGATCAAAAATGCTTGTTTTTAATTAATGTGAAAATTTTGATGTCTTGACTTATAAGTTAATATACAAGGGGATGCATCTGGGTATAAAACTGTAATTATTATCTTTGTGTAACATGTGATGCTTATATGGCTATATGTATATGTGTTTTATATGGTTATGGCATTCATTTAAGCATTCATTTGAGCATTTGTAGCACATTTTGCTGTGTGGTATTCTTGGGTTGCAATCATTCCTAAGTGAATACAATCACAAAAGCATAGCGGCCATCTTGGTTGGTAGGAACAAAAGATCGGCTAGAAGCAAATGTAGTTTCTTTTGTTCCTACTGCAACCAACATGGCCGCCAGTACAACCCACCAATACAGTGTAAAGCAATAATTGGAGTTAGTGTAGAACACAAATCAACCCTATAGCTAGCTACGGCTATTCAGATGTGTATAAACTGCATTCCAGTTCCTAGCATTCACAATACTAAGTACACTCCAGTTTAGAACATACATATGTACACTAAGTATATTTGCATTGCGTATAAACAACACCCCTTGCAGTTCTTCAGATCATTCACATTATTTGTCAAGTGAGAACAAGGTTGGCTGCAGAATATTGAGTGCCATTGTTAGTTGCAGAATAATTTATGATCAATGTTGGTGGCCGGGTCATGGCTTTGATCAGCCTTGTTTCAGGTCCCGTTAGAAATTTAGCGTAGATTAATTGATTAAGAAACACAGCAATGAACTCAGTACTTTAAATTTCTCTCACCTCGTACTTGCTAACTTTTTAAACATTATTGCATTGGATTGGGAAAATAAGCCAGTCGACGTTCACATGGCGGTTTTCATTTGCATTTGCTCCGAGCATCGTGTAGTTACCAGTTCCCCGGCCGAGATAATGTATTCTAAAAAGTACAAACCTCGATTTATTTCGCTTGGGAAAGCACAGATAGCCCACACATGACCACAGGGAGTCCACTGCAAGATTAGGAGACGTTCTCCTTCGTCGAACGCCAAAACTTGGATATTAGGTATACTTTGAACAGCGCGGGAAATAATTTAATAGTAAGAAAACATAGGCCTACCGTGAATGAAGCTCTATATTAACGAAAAAGCATTATTAAAGCACTGTGAGATGGTTGTTTATTGTAAAGGTTTGGATCAAAAACTGTATGTCTTTCTCTCTTTTAAAAAAAAAATTCCTTCTGATGAAACTAATTTAATGAAAAATGAAATAAAAGTACAGGGAAATAAAGATAACTTTATTTTTGATCGGAACATAATTACGTTAAAAATACTGTCAAAACACGGTTTAAATATTAAGAGATTGGATCACCCCACGCTGATTTGCATGTTTACTTAAAGTCAAATGATAACAAAAGAACGATATAATAGCATTTAAAAAGCAATCAAATCTATCATAAAAAGAAAAAGGGTTCTATTTAAAACATGGGAAACGCTTAGCGTGGGTATACAGAGTAATAATTGAAAGATCACTAAGGAAGCGTTAAGAGTCGCTAGAGGCAAAATCGAACTCCAACTTCCTGGGTGCTTTTGTGAACAATGCATTCTGTTTAACTGTATGCAGGACGTGACTCTCCAACTTGCTCCCCTTTTTGTAAAAATAGAGCTACTCTTAACGAGCCGGTTTAATCACAGGCCCCCTAAAAAACAAAGACATGAATAGTTGTTCCGCTTATCAATCATATCGACCCTGGCCTTGGGGGTATATAGAACGTGAGAAATAGCAAGGTGCCGGACTAACATATACAAATTGGGAATTTGGACTAACAGGCGGGGATTTATCGGAGATGGATTACTTGTGATATAATTATTGGGAACAATAATCTACCTTAATATTATATAAAGTCTGCAAAGAACGCAGCAAAAACATGAGCCAATATATGGTGGCCATGGCTTATTAAGTTGAAGCAAAGTCTCTGGACTTTTGACATAAATTACCGAACTAACCAAACATGCAGAATGATGTTTCCATAGCCAGGGGGCAGGTGACTAGAAAACAATGATCGATAATATCCTAAATCTTATTATCGACTAAACTCAGTGTGATTTTTGACTGCCGAGCTCTCGGTACTTTTTATAGTGTCGTAACTTAACGACAACAAAAATATGTGGACGCGGGGGGGGGGGGGGGGGGGGGGAATTGGTCGTTAAGCAGGGCTACGAATATGTAACGGATATAGAGATGCCTCAGTGCGTGGGCCCCGGGCTAGACATTCTAATTGTTTTTGGAAATCGATATAATCTTATGATGCGCGCTCACTGAATGAAACTTTTGCAACATACTCAGCTAGTAATCTAAAACAAAGCTTGACCTATTTCTTTCCAAAGAATTTTATTCGATTTGCTAAGACAAGCCAAGATGATAGAAGGGTTGTCAGATTCACAAATTTTCTTTTAAAATAAATAGAAATAAAAAGAATTTACCAGCCTTTTGGTCAGACCGTATTAAGAAAATATTCTCCTCCGGTCTCAAACCTCGTGCTACTCTGCTAGCGGGCTAGCGGCGCTCCATCCCTTTTCTCCTCGCCCTATTTTGGACGCGCGCCACAGGTAGCCCAATCCGAAACAAATGAGCAAAAACCATGCATAAGAGCCGCTAATGAACAGGCTAACTTCTAGCCTCCTAAACAGCCGTATCCAGTTTCACTGGACACGGCTGTTTAGGAGGCTAGCTAGCCTCATGCAAAATTGTTTTCCCTGGACGGACCCCAGCTGTTAAATATTACCTTTATTGAGTTTTCATTTTCCACTGTTGTTATATATAGCCTTTATCTCGTTTTGACTATCCCTCACTGCGAGGTTAACCTGGCAAAAAACAAAGGATTGCCTCGCTTTGAATCCAAGATGGCTACCAGGTGAAAAGAGTGAAATGATGTATAACTTTGATTCGGTTCAAAAGTGTGACAGCGGGAACCTATAATAACGAGTTTAGTTATTTTCCCCAATAGGATTCGATTTGCATGTTTCATGCGATACATATTGCATTGTCCTGCTGTGTATAAGGGAAAACATAGCCTGTAACCCTAGGAACATAGCCTGTAACCCTAGAAACAGCTGTAACCCTAGGAACTGAGCCGCGATCAAGAACGGATGGCTCAGGCTATGACTGTAGGCTACATTCCACAGCTCTTGATGAAGAAAATACTGAGAGCTATAACATGAGTTGTTCCCCGAATCTCGAGCAATAACACTAAAACTTCCCTATAGAACACAGCTGGATAATAAATCATAATTGATATTTCTAAAGATAATTTTACATTTCCGACTTTTGAAAAAGTAATGGTGCCAATCTTGTTTGATATTCAAAAATCTCCATAAGTTGGTTGGTCTAAGCCCATACTTGCGCGGAAGTGAATCTTGTATTTTGATTTGTTGAACAACTAAGATTTGAAATGAAATCCAAAGGACTCTAACAATATTTAGACAACTTAGGATATGGTCTGTGTTGTATGCGAAGTTAACAAGCCAGTTAATTGTTTCTCATTTGATCACGCAGTAGGGTCACGTTCATATAATTATATCACACATGGCAACACAAGGTTTTTTTCTCTCGGTTTACTTTGCAATTGCCTTTAGCTTAGATGAAATAAGAGTTAGCGGCGGAATAGAATACGTTGGCATGTTTTATAACTTCTTTTTTTTATCGAAGTAGAATAGAGGAACTAATGAATTTCGATTACAAGCGCCATATGATAGCCAAATAGAGGTCTCTTTATTTATGACAATTTAAAAAACTAAAGCCACTCAATAAACAATAGCCGCGTATTACATTTGGTTGACAAATTGAGTCATCCCAAAGCTGCCGTATTTTTGGTCGATATACATCGGCTTCTTCAGTTTCTTGATCTGTCTCATTTATCTTAATTATGTCACTTTATTTTGGTATTTTAAGCCTATTTCTCTTCACAAAATAAGTACTGTTATTTATACAAACCATAATTAATAGTCAGAGTGGAATGGTTAAAAAAAACCGGCAAACTTCAAAGGGGCTAACAAAGGCGCTGTGATTTATGTTGGAAGGGGGCAAGACAAAAGATTGTGTACGGTCATAGTTCATTAGCGTCCCCTGACTGAACCCACACGTTTCTATTGGCTGATTGATTAACATATTCTATTGTGTTTTGTGCACGGTCACGGTTGAAAAAAGCGAACAAAGACCTATAAGGCAAAGAAGGTCGCTGGATTTCAACATAATCCACTCTATTGATTATATACAAACACAAGTCTCTAAGAAAGAATAAATATATAGGACAACGAATCATTTTTGTAACCTTACTTAGTACAAAGTATAATTTATCTTAGTAAAACTGGAGTATGTCTAAGTGAGTTACATGATTTGAAATAAAGCGACATCGATCCTTAACGCCTGGTTTCCATATGATCGCTACGATCGCTGCGATCGCTGGGTTCTTTTGTTCTGTGTGAATCGAAGCGTAAATTTATATGCAGAACAAAAGAATCCAGCGATCGCAGCGATCGTAGCGATCATATGGAAACCAGGCGTTAGAAGCTGAAGAAAATATACAGTACTATTTTAGAACCAACAAAAGAAAAATATAACAATAGAAAAATAGTTAGCTCCTTACTGAGCCGAATCCAAAATCTAAACATGAAAATATTAAATAAATATGTTTAATATATGTAAGTGTTCGAGCCTTTGTTTCAGCCTGTACAATAGCTCTACGGCAAAATACGAAAAATAGCACCGAGGCGTAAGTTATTCGTTTAAATTGAAAGGCATTGAAATTAATTCTAAATCATGTTTAGACACTTGTAGTGATAGCAAAGATATTATCTCATAATGAGCTTCTGAACAGGACCTAACAGCGGGTGAGAGAACTGTTCATTTCCTAGGATTTGCTCAAGTGCTATCCCACTGTACGGTACAGCAGCTTTTTTATTGCGTTTAGAAAAGGAGTCATGCGGAGAGAATCTAATAAAAACATGAGAAAGAAGGAGCCGAAAGGATACGATACTGAATTTTACTGAACGAAGGTCCGACTAGTCAGACTAGTATAAAGATAAAGCTTGTTCATTTTGAGCCTTTATTTGCCCTGATATTAAATCACGGTCTTATGTTTTAAATTGGGAGCGGTCATTTCATTGCTGAATATATTGCGGTATTACTTCTGTATCAGTGTACATATGCCAACTGCTTCGATGATAGTAATAAGCTTTAAGCGAGTTTGATAATTGTATAGAGCGGCTAGTTCGATGTGGTAGACGGACCATGCAAGCGTTCAAAATATAACAGAGAGCATTACCTAGGCGGCTTGTTTGAGTCACTCGTAAAGAACTGTCCACAGTAAAAAAAACTTCTCATATGGTACGCCAGTTGAAGACTGGAAAAATTGGACCGCTCCGATAGTATAAAGTGAAATATCTTGGAAATATCCTAGCACAATGTCCAAAACTATGCCGGGAGTTAGATCATGGAAATATTCTGGAAATTTTCTAGAAATTGTGGAGGCGGTCCAGTTTTTCCTACATGCCGATATAAGTTGAAAACATGTCTTACCTTTGAATCACTCCTTCAAGTTTGCTTTCTGTACATATTAACTGTTCCTACATTGATTTTCGGTGTGGAAATTCGAAGAAGACACATTGAAAATATATTAAAAAATTCACCGAGTTTGCCCAAAGGTGTTTACAGAAACTGGTCGATCCCCGATGGCGCTTAACGATTGACTGTGCAAATAAGTCCGAACTGTGGGTGTTGATATCCTCAATCTCGTTTTCTATTGGTTACTGATAAGAATAAGCTATCTTGCTGCTAAAACAGTTTTTTTTTTACAAAGACAAAATATCCTAATTAGGTAGCTTGGTTAACGATTGACGTAGTACGTCTATTACGACTTTTAAACCTCTCAGATATATTCAGAGACATTAGTTATATGCCACTTTCAAATATTTATTCCTATATTAATTAATATTACTCTTTTATAAGAAATCCTCCATCTAATGTCGAAACATTAATATTGGTAAACAATGGCGGCTATCCGGCCACGTTCAATCTCGAAAACTAATGGTATATAATGGAATTTTTTGTGTATTGTGGTTTTCAATGTTGTCGCCGATAAGACTGAAGTAAACTCAAATATAAACTAAGACTGGTAGTGTGTGGTCTTGAAGCTTCTACGTACTTCTAAATCCTGTAAACCTCTCCGCCGGCTCCCTTTCAGTGGATTACCTTGTTCATTTATATTGTATAGGGATAGTGGCTGCTAATAAAATTGCATGCAGTGATCCTGTAAATCTCTCCGCCGGCTCCCTTTTTTGGATTACCATGTTCATTTATATGGTATAGGGATAGTGGCTGCTAATAAAATTGCAGTGATCTTGTTAAGCAGTTTTATCAATCTCTAGAAAATAATGCCATGAGCTTGTTGAATCATGATTTTCGTACCTAACTCGATCGACAACCGAGTAGAGTACATTATATAATCATGATTTCCCTGTACTTCGAAATGCTTTGATTTACAATACACCATCATTCGATATATACCATAATCCGATACCGTGAGCTATTAATACTCCTGTATCGCAGAGAGTTCTTATATATAAAGTAACATCTGTCGTAAATTTCTCATTCAGGTCTAATTTAGGTATGCGTTGTTTTGAATTATCCAAATTGAAATTTTGGCAACCACATTGGGATATCAAAGGTTGTAGCTCAAGTTTAACTGTAGCTAAAAAAATCTACCTGAGATAGAATAATATTTAAAACGTGATAAATGAAAGAGAACAAAAAGAGCAATTTATTTCCGCTTTCATCTCCAATTGGCCGGTAACAAAACGAGCAGGGGACTGGGACCGAGTTTATCAGAATTATTCTAATTCTAAAATGAGTTAATCACATGATAGAGCATGTTGAAATTAGCTTGTGTGCCAAGTTTGACATGACTCCAAGTGAATCTTGTTTGAATTATAAGCAATTGAAATTTCTTTGTCCCTCCAACATTTTACAATGAATGTATGGTTTGGAGGGACAACGTTAAAAAATAAGAGAGTTTGTATGGGAAAATTGACATATTTGATGCCTTCTAGCATCGTCAATATTGAGCCAAAGTTCACCAAACTTTCCAGACTAGCTAAGTTTGATCTGTTCTTTTGGAAAATAATGCTCACTTTGACTAGTTGTTAATTGAATTAGTTTTACTGACTCGGTTCCAGTCCCCTGCTCGTTTTGTTACCGGGTAATTACATGCATATGTCTGTGGTGATACGATGCAATGGTGAGTCTGGGTGTTAGTGTTAATGATCTCATCGTCATATTGCATATGGAGTCCAACCTCGTCCCCAGGGTCTTCTCGGTCAGATCCAAGATGGCGGCTACTCCGAGAGAAGACACTGGTAAAGGCTGAACTGTCACGTATTCCGATTGGCTCTTCGATTATGACGCAATGGTTGTTCTAACAATGCTTTTTATTGGCCAAACGGACTGAGACCACAGAGATGATTCGTATATAGTTTCATTTTCTCAAATTTTATCAATAAAACGATTTTAAATAACCTTAAAACACGCTGTGAAGGTAGAGCAATAGATGAAGTGTATTACTGGGTAGTTTTCTGGTAAGTTTCATCAATGCTAGTGGCAAAACCAGGAGGAGCCGTTTAAATCTGAACATGTGCTATCGATCACTTCGCTTCAACGCTAACTGAAAATTAACGGCTTTTTAGAATTATCTTCTAGCTTAGATACATCCTGGTAGTAGTAGTAGTAATTTATTTAACCACGCAGTCACTAATGAGCATAAGCTCGTTTACAATGCATCGTAGCATTGTAATACCCTTCCACTGTTTCTTTATCCAAGTAAACTCCATTTCGAGCCGTTTGTTAGACCTGTTTTCACTGCATCGTTCGGCGCGTGGAAATACCGTTAATCGCATCTCACTAAATTCCGGATTGGGATACCTATGGTTTGTACACTTAATGAAATATTCCCATATTTAGCTCCGCCGCCATCTTAGGTCGCCAAATCACGTGACAAAATACTCCCAGAATCTGGGAGTATTTGATCACGTGATCCAGCCTTTGCCGCCATCTCGGATCTGACCGAGAAGACCCTGGGGACGAGGTTGTAGAAAGCATCGTTTTGGAAAAGTAATGTTTTCACTGAAATGATTTCCAAAATGAATTTTAAATGGTGGAATATAAGTTTCAATAAAGTTACTTTAAACTGAACTGTCAAAATTAATCTCAATGTGAAAGTTATTTTATCTGTTATTTTCAAATTTGATGTCCATGTAAAAAAATAGGTACCCAGTGGGTACGTTTGTCTACTGCTTTTGTAATACAAATGTAAAGCTGAGGGCCCCTCTGAGATTTTGGGTGAGGGTGCACCACCTGGGTCTCCAAGCGGTGACCCTATTTCAGACCAAAATATAAGATTTTCCATACCGTTTTTCGGACCTGTACTGATCTCTGTCATTACAAACTAAATAAATGGAAATGTACGCCTTCGTATTTCCCTGAAAAAATCGTAACCTATTCCAGACCATAAAGGCAAAATGTATAGCCTATTTCAGACTAAATCAGCTTGAAAAGCATACTCTTTGGTGTGGCATATACCTGTATAGCAGGTGTACCCCCTGGGGGCAGGCTATATGTTTTGATAATGACTTTCACTTCATTCGAATAGTGTTATGGTCAATGAAAATTGTTGTCTAGTCATGCACTGAAAAGTTGGGGAAACGTCAGGATTTTTTTCCTCAATGGGTGAAAATAATATTAAGCTTGAGAACTCAGTGTAAACTGAGAATCTAGCCAGCTTATACATACGCTGAGTCATGAAGCAGGGATTATCAATTTTATTGAGTTGTACTGATAGTTTTATTTGTATAATTACATTTATAACATAATTGACATTAGTAATCTGAATGTGAGCCATAATTATACGAGTCTAAGATCGTCAAGGTGTGTATATAGATGACAGGGCCGCAGCTAGTGGGGGACAAGGGGGGCATGCAGTTGCCCACCCCCACCTCCTTTAAACTATTTTTTCTAAGTATAACCAGAATGACATAAAAAAAAATGTATTTACTAAATAATAACACGATAGCTATATGGTATAAAGTTTTTTATTAATAATAAAGCATATAAAGGCCTTACAGTGTTGATTGCAATGTCATATTGGTCATTTGGGAAACCGCAATATATTTGGACGAGGGAAGAATGGCGCGAGGACAAAAAGGAAGTAAAGGGAGGGGAGGTGAAGGGAAGGGAACGCCTGCCCGCAACGCCTGTGATTTTGAAAAACGCCTCCTAATTAGTTATGCATGTCTGATCTGTCAAAAATTACAAGTACAATTTTCCTCGCTGATTGTAGGCCTCATAAAATGTACATTTCCTCCAAAATGAATGGGGTTATCAACCTCTAAATCATCAACGTAACTTTAATTAGTAACTTTAATTAGCGATTTTAATTAGTGTTTTTGTAGCAAGTTTTCAAAAGCAATTTGGCCGCCACCAAGATTTCAATTTAGTAAACAATCTGATGCGATGTAACCGCAGTGTTGGGTTTCGTTAACATCATTGTTTGCACATCACGAGATGGGAATATAACTCGAAAGAATCTGAAAACAGCACTTTACTTTCAAAATAAATTGAAAAATAGAATCAGGCACCATCGTAGTTCTTACATATGTAACAGGAAGTTCATAGTTTTAATAGAAGTGCTTGAAATAATTTTATTTATGCGCTTGAATATGGTCGTTAACTTTTAGGCTTTAGAGCAGGAAAAATCAACATTGGTATTCAATTGGTGGGAAGTACATCGACCTAGACCTTGAAAGTCCCGGTTACACACACTCTGCGAAAGCTGGAGCTGATCAAGTTTGTAAATCTTAGGAAATTCATGGTAAAATAACAATATTACTCACCGCTCTAGCTCTAGTTCCCGCAAACTCCAAATCGGCGTGCAACCTCGTGACCAGGGTCTTCTCGGTCAGATCCAAGATGGCAACTACTGCGAGAGAAGACCCTGGTAAATAATAATAACTTTATAATAATAATAATAATAACTTTATTACAGTGTCAATGTATTTAGCTGTTCAGCTAATGGGGGACACTTTAACAAAAGATAGAGTAAAATAAGATAAAAAGTAACCTAGAGTTATGTACAATTTTATAATCTACTATAACTATACTTAAATATATTATAAAATCTAAAAATTTATATGCAGAGCTAATTATATCATGAGCTGCATAATATGCAGCAGTAAGAATTGTTATCTATTAAGCTTGATATATCTAACTTTCGTATATTATGGTAAAGGCCGAACTACGACGTATTCTGATTGGCTCTACGGTTATGACGCAAAGGTTGTCTGAAAATGCTTTTTATTGGCCAAACGGGCAGAGACCACGGAGATGATTCGTATATAGTTTAATTTTCTCAAATGTTATCAATAAAACGATTTTAAATAACCTTAAAACACATTGTGTAGCTAGAGAAATAGATGAAGTGTATTACTGGGTAGTTTTCTGGTAAGTTTCATTAGTGGAAAAGCCAGGGGAAGCCGTTTAACCCGAGCATGTGCTATCGATCGCTTCGCTTCAACGCTAACGGAAAATGAACAGCTTTTTAGGATTCTCTTCTAGCTTAGATACATCCTGGTAGCATTGTGATACCCTTCCAGTGTTTCTTTATCCAAGTAAACTCCATTTGGAGCCATTTAGTAGACCTGTTTTCACTGTTGAGAAATAACACGGCTTCCGTCTTTGGTTTATAAACTCAACTTTACTTGACTACGACATACAACGTGGCTGGTGATACAAACTCTCCTCACAGGGGAGGGATACAAATGTTAACCACAGGTAACCCGTTACAATATTACATGTCTAGTTTCCTAGGTACTTTCACGGCTCTTCCTGAACGGGTGTACCTACTATGGGCTGTTACATCCTCCCCACCTTGTTCTCATTCATGGGAGAGAACACTCGTCTTGCCCTTTGCTCTTGAAACATTCTGAACGGGTGCAACGTTTGGTTTCAGCTTCTCCCCACCATGTACAGGAACATCTTCTTTGGATCTAGTGTGTGCGGCTGCTGCATCTATCTCCAATCTGTGCAAACGTTGCACAGGTCTGTTGAGGGTACTCTACTCTGTTCTCACCGTCGCAGTTCGTACAAGGCCATCCCTTCCAGCCGGGGTGGACTTCTTCAACTCTTGCCAACGGCCACTTTCCACGAGACACATTATCTTCGGAGACAAGTACAATTTCTCCTACTCGTAGGGGAGATTCTTCCTTGTGCCACTTCGCTCGCACAGTCAACTGATGTAGGTATTCTTTCTCCCAACGTCTCCAGTAATGATTCAGTAATTTCTGCAAATATAGATACCTCTGCATGACTCTTCTGCTGGAGTCCTCTAAACCTTCTTCTTGGGCATCGGGTAAGCTATTAAGTGATCTACCAATGGTGAGATGCGCAGGTGTTATCGGTGATAGATCCCTCTGATCATCACTCACTGCAGTCAGTGGTCTGGAATTGATGAAACCTTCTATTTTGACAAGTAGCGTGTTCAGTTCGGTGAAGGTAAGAAGTGCTTTTCCAAGTACCTTGCGCAATGATTCCTTCACTGCTCTACAGATCCTTTCCCACCAGCCCCCTCTCCAGGGAGAGCGTTCTGTAATGAATTTCCACTTGATCCCCTTCGATGATATCTCAGACTTGATTCGATCTTGATTCAGCGTGTCCCACACAGATTGGCTCTGTGTCGTGTGGTTGTCATACATCATCTTGATTTCGTTACTCGCAGCCTTGAAGTTCTTAGCATTTTCCTACCATACTGTATCACATAGACCTCTGCGACTTGTCATACGACTAAAGGCTTGTAGGAACTCATCCGTCGTCAGGTTATTTGTGAGCTCCAGGTGAACCATACGAGATGACGCACACGTAAACACACCAGTACATATGCTTTCTTTGTGCTTGAGCCATCTTTCACGTACAGGGGTCCAACAAAGTCAATGCCAATATGCGTAAATGGTGACGAGGGCGTAACTCTTTCTTCGGGTAGTGGTCCCATCTTCTGCGTACAAGGTCCAACTTTCTGTCTTTGGCAAGCTACACATCTTCTGATAATCCGTTTGACTTCTCGTCTTCCTTGGGTTAGCCAAGTCGTCTGTCTCAGGTTTGCTATGATGGTTTCTGGTCCAGCATGTAACATCCATTTGTGTACGTATTGTACCATCTTTTCAACTACTAGATGTCCATGTGGAAGGATGACTTGGTGCTTGTTCTCTTCGGGAAGGGCTGCAAACTGTAAACGTCCACCCACTCTTATTACCTGTTCAATCTCGTCGTAATAAGGGTCTAACTTCAGAAGACGGCTGTTGCTGGCTAAGGTTTCTCCAACTTTCAACTGTGTATAGTCTTCTTTATACACCTCCTGTTGTACCCACTTGTACCACTGCACCTCTGCCTGCTTCAACTCCTCAGCTGACAGCTCAGTTACGGGAGATGCAGATTTAGTCTTGAACAGCTTCGTGGCCCTAAACAGGTACGCGGTTACACGGATTAGCTTTATCCATGTCCCATAGCGCGATACATCGATTAAAGGCTTCACTACAGCAGCTACACAGCTATGGACTACTCTTCTCTCTTCTTCACAGCTTTCGGGCACATCTTCATCCTGCTGCTGGATGAGACGAGATTCAAGAGGTATAGAGATAGCCACGAGGGTCCATTCCACCACAGTTCACTTGAAATCATGTCGTTGCATGGCAATCCACGTGTCAACAAATCTGCAGGATTGGCCTTGCTTGCACAGTAATTCCAGCACTCAGGATCCCACGTGGACTGTATCTCTGCTACTCGATTTGCTACGAATGGTTTCCAGCAAGAACTCTGCCTTCTTATCCAATAAAGTGTCACCATACTGTCCATCCAACATACAACTCGATCTATCTTAACTGGTAATGTCTCTACGATAAATTTCAGCAATCTTGCATTTACCACTGCCGCTAGTAACTCTAGCCTTGGGAGTGACACTGCCTTGATAGGTGCAACTCTGGATCTCGACATTACTAGCTGTGAAGACACTTGTCCCCGCTCATCTGTAACACTAATGTACACTGCTGCTCCGTATGCCTTTGGGGAAGCATCTCCAAAACCGTGTAGCTCAATTGTGGACTTCGAAGTGATACCTGTTCCGAAGCATCTAGGGATGGTCACATCTTTCAGCTGCGACAACTCTGACTTCCATAATGACCACTCTCTTTCAATGTTGCTATCCAATGGATCGTCCCACTGTAATCCTCTTCTCCACAGCTCTTGAAAAATTATCTTTACTCTAATCGTGAACGGTGATATCAGTCCTATTGGATCGAATACTTTAGATGCTCGACTTAATAGGCTCCTCTTTGTCATTGGATCACGAGATGAGATGAGTTCTGCAGGTGCAATGCATATGAAGCAATCAGATGTCATGTCCCATGAAACTCCAAGTGCCTTCAGTGGCTCGCTTGATTCAAACTCTACTAATGGCGACGATGTTCTCCTGTCTGGATGTGTGCTATCCATAACAAGCTTTGAGTTACTTGCCCATTTCGTTAAGTTGAATGCTGCAGTCTTCATAATCTCCGTCATCTCCTGTTGGAGTATCAATGCAGACTCGTCTGTGTCGGCTTCCGTTAAACAATCATCTACATATAAATATACATGTTATGTAGGATTTCCTTCACAGCATTAGGGAACGTCTCAGCATACTTGTTGACATGGGCGTGCACTGTTGCTATGGCAAGAAATGGACTAGAGTTCACACCAAACATCAATCACCGCATTCTGTAGACTTTAGGTGCTTCATGTGACTTGAGGTCTCTCCATAGGTACCGGTGGACATCTTGATCCTGTCGTGCAAGCTTTACCTGTAGAAACATTTTCTCAATATCTGCTATCAGACCTGAACTCTGTGTGTACGAAAACGAATGAGAACAGATGCAAGATTAGGTTGTAGTGCAGGACCAGGAAGTACACAATCGTTGAGAGAAACGCCGTCTTTCTCTCTTGCTGAAGCATCGAAGACGATTATACACTTCGTTGTCTTCTTGTCATTGCGAAACACAGCATGATGTGGCAAGTACCGGACCTTCATGTCTTCTCGTTTGTGGTCAGATACCTCTTCTGCAAAGCCTTTCTCTATGTATTGGTTGATAGCATTCATGTAAACCTCAGCTTTCTCTGGATCACGTTTCAACCTTCTCTCAGTGCTTTCTAGTCGCTTCACAGCTTGTGGATAATTATTCTCTAACTTTGTGTGATCTGTCTTGCACGGCAGTTGGACTTCATAGTTGTGCCCATCAAATTTTAGTCCTTTCTTAAAGTCAGAGATTGCATGCTCCTCCTCTTGTGACATATTTGGATTCTCCTTTTCTGTAATGCCGATTGACTCTAGCTCCCAGAACCGACGCAGACTTGCAGTGACTCTGCTATTCTCTGCAGTTGCTACCATATCATTGATGCGGTGTGCGGCTTTGGGTGGCCTTCCACAGGCCCTGTAAGTATCCAACCGAGGTGTGATTGCACAGCTACTATTGAATAAGTTGTCTTCCCTCTCTTACAAATCCCAGTCACAAATGAATAGTACTGATCTGCACCGATAAGAACATCTACTTCAACTGAATTACGAGGATACAAATCTGCAAGGTTCAAGTTCTTTAGGTGAGGGTTCTTCTTAAAATTTAACTTAACCAGTCCTAAATGGTTACAAATCTTGGGGATGGTAAGGGCTTCCATTTCAACAGCTCCTATGGGGTGGCCCTTGGTAGGCGAGAGGGCAAATCGGACTCTCTGCAATCTTTTGGTCTCACTGGTCTCTCCACATAGTGTTGTTATGCTTAATACCTCTGAGGGACCTTGCAGGCCCAAAGTTTCTGCACCATTCTAACGTATATATGATCTTTGACTCCCAGAATCAAGCAGAACACGAACTGTGACCTCTTGGCCATTTACTGATAACTTAGCCAATGCGGTTTGTAGGAGCGTCTCCTTCACAGATACAGCAGGTTTTGTGGCAGCCAATCCACTCAATGTAGTATTGGTCGGACCTTGGGGTCAGTGTGGCCTTTGGAGATTGGCCATGCAGTAGCCTGTCATGTTGTTGGCCACAATTGATAACTGAACACTTGGGTTGACGACAGATTTTGGACAAATGTTTGTTGTTGGTAGGTCTTAGACAGTTGAAGCACAGTTTGCTTTCTTTGACTACCTTCCATCTATCGTCTACTGCTTTCCCATTGAATTCTGGGCAATCTACTGACTCATGATCCGCTTTACAAAATCTACAACTTTGATATGTTGGTCAGTGCCAGTTTGGCCTCACTGAATAGCGTGGATGCTGTTGATACTCGGCGTTCCTGGTTACTTGTCGGTACAAATCCTGGCTTTCTTCTTTCATCTCTACCTTTGTTTGGACTACGACTACTCGTACTAGGATTTGCATTTACATTTCTCTCTCTCTCTCGCCTGCCTCTTTGGAAACAACCTGTCGATTAAGGAACTTGAAAAACAAATCAAGATCTATCTCATCTTCTGGAGTGTCGGCTAATTCTAACTCCCACTTTTCTAACAACTGTGATGGCAGCTTGGTTTCAAATATGGGTAGAAGAATACATCCGTGGCTCATTGGGTTTTCCCCGTGAGCCTCTAGTGCCCTAGTTCTGTTCTTTAGTGTATCATAGAGATCACGAATGGAGGATGCAGATGTGTTTGACTTAGCCTCCATGTTGACAACTGACTTAATGAGGGATGCGATTATAACACGCTTTCTTCCATACCTATGTTTCAGCGATTCTACAGCTGGCTGGTAGTTAGCACCAGTAACTTCAAAACCTTATATCGTTTGCAATGCATTGCCTGTCAGCACTGAGCGTAAATATGTAAATTTCGGGATATTTGGCAAAGCATCATTGTCATGCATTGCAGCTTCAAACTGATCCCAGAAGTTCTGGAATTTTAGCACATCACCATGAAACTTAGGCAGCTCTATTCTGGGCAATTTGAGGTTAGACGATTGGCGATTTTCATTATGAAAATTTGATCCTTTGAGGATTGATCCTCACATGAAGAATTACATTCTTTGTTTATGTATTCTTGGGCGACATCGACTGCTTCGGATCTATCTCTTCTAAGAAATCTCTCCAGCTCATTCTCAATCCCCTCTTCTGGGACTAGTGAGATGATCTGATCTCTCAGCTCAAGGCATGTCATACGATATTCTATTAATCGTTCCACTCTGATCTGTACTTTGACTTTATTTGTCGGTGTTTCACTTAGTTCTGAAATGGCATGAATCAAGGCGTTGATATCCCATTGTAATACTCTTTCTTTACGCTTAAGCGAGCTAATTTCTTGCAACAGTTCCTCGTCTTGAGCTAGAGACGTTTTCTGGGCGACCTCAGCAAAATTCAAACAATCAGCTTTCTCTGGCTTGGCGACAGATTTCAGCTCGATTTTAGCGTGTACTAACCTTTTAACTAGGTTCTTCTTCCTTCCAACTGCGGGAAGACCCTTTTCTCGGAAAATTTTGCGTAGTTTCTCGACCGACATACGAGATAGGTCGTCTTCTAGTTGCATTTCACTTTCAATCGAGGTGGCGGCCATTTTATCGAGCACGTGCTTGCGATTCAGATGTTGACAAGACGGAGTCCAGTCAATCCACGGCAGCTTGAATCGATTCACAAAGTGCTTGCTATCTTCTAATCCTCTAATCCGGCTCGAAGGACCATTTAATGTTGAGAAATAACACGGCCTCTTTGGTTTATAAACTCAACTTTACTTGACTACGACATACAACGTGGCTGGTGATACAAACTCTCCTCACAGAGGAGGGATACAAATGTAAACCACAGGTAACCCGTTGCAATATTACATGTCTAGTTTCTTAGGTACTTTCACGGCTCTTCCTGAACGGGTGTACCTACTATGGGCTGTTACATCTACTTCATCGTACGCCGCGTGGAAATACCGTTAATCGCATCTCGCTCACTCCGATTTGGGATACCTATGGTTTGTAGGCACGTGTTAAACATTTCCATATTTAGCTTGGCTGTCATATTGGATGCCCACATCACGTGATTAAAATCTCCAGGATTTCTGGAGATTTTTGGCCACGTGTTTCAGCCTTTACCAGGGTCTTCTCTCGGAGTAGCCGCCATCTTGGATCTGACCGAGAAGACCCAGGGGATGAGGTTGATCGTCGTGCGAAATTGAAACCTCGTGAACATGTCACCATCGGCATATAGTCGTCATCTACATTGCCATTTTGTGATTGGATATTGTCGCTAAATGAAGATTCCGAGTAATGCACGAAAGCCAACGACACATTCAATTGGTCCCGAATAAAACTTCACGACCACTTATCGACAATGTTAACAAACACACTATCTTACGCGCGTCATAGGACTCGATAACATAGTGTCTACAGCTTCTTAAGAAGCAGTAGACACAAAAACCGTTAAGTTCTTTATGAATTTAAAATTGTCATATTTTAAAGATGGCTCCGCTTAAAAGTCTTACTGAAGCTTTATAATAACAAGAGCCCATCTGGGCTTTCACTCGGGCCACATGAGATTGAAGATGAAATACACTTTCATTTGAAATCCTCTAAGTAATAACCAAAGGGAAGAATTAGTAGCTGAATTTAGCAGTCTTTAGGAGTGGCCGGTAGCGCGGTGACTTTCATTCTCTGCTCCCCTAGTATATATGTAATTTAATATTGTTATTTTTCTCGTATGTTGACCTTTTAATTTAAACACTACTTATTCGTTTAACACACTGCATTTGAGCAGGCATATATTCATTGTTTTGAACCCGAGAATTAACCGTACTACCGTACTTCATGGTCCCTTTCTTTAGTAGTGGGTTGTCGGTCAGGTGATTGTAAACTTTCGTCATTTAGCACAGAAAATGTTTTCTGATGAATAGGGATCGGGTTGTCATGTAAGAAAGATAGCTCTTGAACAAACTGATTCGTTGCTTAAAGCTTCAGTAGGTTGGGTAGTCTCGGAACACTGGAGACCTTGGTCTTTCAGTGTCTTCTTTTTTGTATTCTTGATTTTTTTTAAAGTTTGAAAGTCGGATCTCAGCTTTATTATATCCGCTTTCAACTCGCCATTTTCAACTTCTAGGTCAATAATACGTGATGACAGCATCTTGATTTCGGTCTTGTATATATTATCTTGCTGCACTAATTTGTCTTCCAAATGACAGAGTTTCGTTTTGATGTGTCGAGAGTAAGAATTCATTACGCATATCAGTTAGGTCAGCCTCCCTGTTACAAATCAAGGTCATTAAAGCAGCGAGAGAGTTCTTATTGCAGGCTAACAATCCTCGTGAAGAATCTAAAGAATTCCGTCTCTTCCGGTTTGAATTTGACTCATGTGTATGTTGCTTTTGGAGTTTCAAGGATATGTTGATCCAAAACTACAGGCTCTTGGGGTTTTTCATTGACTTGTGAACTTGCAGGCTCTGTAATTTGTTTTGTTTTCTTAGTATAACATAAAGTGTTGAACATGTTCATGTTCTCAAGCATGTCGCGCGTGACCTCTGTTTCTTCAATCATTAAGTTCTCTACTTTCATCTGTAATCTGGGAAACTCAATCTTTGCCCATGCCTTGGCACATAACTATTCCTGTTGTTAAGTAGACGTGGATGATTATAAGTAAAATCCTTCGACAGCTTGTACAGTTTCCGCTAGGTCAATATCCTCGCTGGAACGAAATAACTTGATCTCAATACTCTCTGATCCAACTTACGGTAAATTTAAATCTCTGACAGTTTTTAAGAGACTCATAATATTGGGCTTGAAGTGCCTTCACCCAAAATAAGATGTTCTCCTCGGATGTTTTAAATGCAGCACAGCGAGCCGATGGCTTATAGATTCCAATATCTATTTCTTCGAATTTTAGCTTTCCGGATCCTGGCCCCTTCACTGGCTTCAGGTCGTCGTACGTGTCGTATATAAAATCACTGGCCATCTGGGTAAAAAACGCGGTCCTTCGGCTCCGACAATAGCGCCAGTTGAAATATCCTGAGCCTGTTGGAAGGCTTTCGCACGAGTGAAGTTAAATAAAACATTAAACTGCTTACATTTGAGAGATGGGACTCCAAATTAGAGAGAAAGTTCCTCGCGGGGCCTCCGCCATCTTGCTTTTACTGTATTAAATTATGTAAATAAATTAACCTGGCGATTGTTGCGTGACCAGCACAGTGCAATCTGATTGGTGTGAATTTGACCTTTAACGCATGCGCAGAAATGTTGCTACACGGAATAAAAAATAAAAAATAACGACTTGCATTTTTAGACTCGGTGCTGCCACAGGCAGCCCGAGTAATAATAATTCCTAACGATAATCATAGAAATAATACATTCTGACTACACTGACAAGAGACTTCATAAGTATAGTCAGGAGCCCATTATCGGGAGCGTGCATCTCCCAGATTAGGTCTGTCCCGCAGCAGAATAGATGATGTAACTATTTTTAGCTTTTTGTTTCACGCGAGAAGAAACAAAGGCCGTCATTTTCAACCAATCAGGATGCACGGAAAAATGTAATTAACACTTTTCAAACTGCTAAAAATACTAAAGCGCAAGAGAACAAAAGACAACGTAATCGCATACCAGAACTTCGTGACTATAAATATCCACATCGTCTACTGTGCTGTGGCCATGGGCGCTACCATCACATAGGTACGCTCCTGGTAATGGGCTCCTGGTATAGTTTATTGTGTGATAGTCGCCAGACAACCGTCGTCCAATACAATTAACTAATATCACAGGAAGCCCAAGCTCTGTTTATGTATATTTAATTTGATAAGGGTTTGTATGGGAATTTTTAAATCTAGCTTTTCGATAAATATACTGTAATAAAATGGATAAAACTCACCTGATGTCTATAATCTGTGTCTTGGCTGTGGTGTCTATACGTAGTTTCAGCGAATTTGAGCGCATTTTACATCCCTTATCCTGCATACTAAAGAAGAAATCTAGTATGCAGGATAAGGGATATAAAATTCGCCCAAATTCGCTGAAACTACGTGCAGACATAGCCAAGACACAGATTATAGACATCATTTTATTACAGTATGTCTATCGAAAAGCTAGATTTAAAAATTCCCATATACACAAACCCTTATAAAATGAAATTTACATAAACAGAGCTTGGGCTTCCTGTGTTATCATAAATTGTATTCTTAATGCCAGATACGAAAAACCGCTAAAACCACGGAAAAAAACACCTTGGGGTTGCGGCCAAAAACGCGGGAATATGCAGAAACGTATACCTCGACCTAATGCAGCAATCCGGGTTCTCCGATGGTTAGAGAACTGATAGACCCTTTGCACGTGACGTCATAGCCGCCATGTTGGTGTACAATTAACAATAGACTCTTCGTTAGCTTCTTTTGTTCTGTACACCAACATGGCCGCCATGCCCTTTGTTAATTGAATCTCTGGGGATTGAGTGCAAACCATCTATAGCCTGCGAACAGCATCCCCTCAGTTGAGGAGACCGGCGATTTCATCGTTTCCGACGATAAAATCGCCGGTCTCCCTCAAGAAGGGGATGCTGTTCGCAGGCTATCAGTTCTCTAATCTAGAGAACTGACTATTCACTGACTTACTGCGTTAATGCAGACTAACCGTGGCTATAAGTAATCAATCAATACAAATAAATTTGAACAAACGTGGAGCTGACTGGCCTAGAATGAATATCTTTACCGCTCGAAGCATTATATATGCTAGGTCTCGTTAGAAATTCAGAGTTTTTATTGAGTTTATAGAAGCATTACCTATAATGTTATTGTCTCGTATCCAACTCTCTCTACCGTGCCGGCAGAATAGGGTTGCTGCATTAGGTCGAGATATACGTTTTTGCATATTCCCACGTTTTTTGGCCGCAATAATAACTCTCTCAATCGTCATAAATCACATAATCATTAATAAATTAATAAATTAATAAATTAATAAATTAATAAATTAATTAATTAATTAATTAATTAATTAATTAATTAATTAATTAATAATATGTGATTATGGTATGTAGCGAATACTTAAAGGCGTTAAAATCATAGTTTTGGTACTAAACACGACGAACACAACATAATGGTTGCAAATTTGGGGTAAGATCTGCAAACCTTGCAAAACTGAGTTGGGGGGGGATGGAGGATGGAAAATCATATGCATTTCTGTTTTAATAACGGTACCCTCCCCATTTAAAAGTGGGTTGAATGAAGTTTGAAAATCATAGTTTTGGTACTAAACAAGCTGAACACAACATTATGTTGATATTGTACCAACGGCAACGCATTGTAAGAAGCTCAATATATGTAGCGTGAACTTTGAAGGGACGCCATTTCGCGAGATTGTGAAGAAATTCAACGCACTTTGATGAAAAATAACGTTCGTTTCAAGAAACAAAAATCGGCCTGACTTTCAGCCACTTATTTGGACGAGAAATGGCCGAAAATTCCACTTGTTCCTTAGTAGGTGGAAAATGACGATATACTTATGATCAATATGATGTATGGATTATCGTTAGAAGTATCCACTGAAATATAATACATATAATAAAATTAAAATGAATAATAACAAGAGATAAAGAAACACAGTTGATGTTATTTGAAGTAGTGTTAGCAGTAGAGCACGAATTTTGACATTATTTTGTTGGAAATTTAAATTCTGTTAAACATGTTACATTTTCAGTTCAAGTATTAATGTATTTGATTATCGTTAGCGATTGCGACTTGTTCCTAATGATAATCATAGAAATAATACAATCATTAAATCATTAATTAATGTTTGGTATGTAGTGCATAGTCAAAGGAATAAAAACCAGCCTATCTTATGTAACTTTGCCCAACTAGATGAAATATTTGCGTAATTACTCGCGCAAACGAAGTTCAGGGGGGTTAAGGCGTTTTCTCGCATTTTGCTTGGCCGAGCGGGGCCTGGGTAATCGTTTAACTTTAATTCTGTAGTTCTCTTTAGAACTTAAAATATTAGAAACCGATCAGTTTTGTCATTAATGACATTCGGAAAATATTTTGCTAAGGTAACACAGATGGGTATACCATTTCCAGGGGTTGGGATAGGGAATATTCAACCGCCGTTGTAATTCATAGATAAGAGGGTTTAATGTTTGGTATGTAGCAAATAGTTAGAGGAATCAAAACCATCCTATCTTATGTAATTTCGACCAACTAGATGAAATCTTTGCGTCATTACTCGCGCATATGAAGTTCGGTTTAAGCCGTTTTGAATTTTTGTTTTCGCTATCATTTATCTCCCTAGGCCGGGTTGTTGGAAGCAAGGTTAACTTTAACTCTAGGTTAGCGCTAAATCTGTAATTGTAATCGGTACAGTTTAACCCCGGGTTAGCGATTTAACCCTGGTTTAGCGCTTAACCTTGCTCAGTTCGAACAACCGGGCCCTGAACTTTAATGTCAACCAAATTAAGAAGAACTCCTGCCATTTTCTATGGGTAACATTTTGGTGAAAATCCCACGTCTCTACGACGTAGCTTTGTACACGTAAAATTCGTTTTGGCCGCAAAGCATGCTGGGACAGGTTCATTTTCTATTTGCCAGTCCAGAACTGGATTAAATGAAGTTGCAATTGTAGCGTTAAAATAATAGTTTTGGCATTAAACACGACCAACACACCATACACGACTTTCATAATGGCCGCCTCCTAATTTGCATAATTTGGAAGATAAATCTGTAGAGGGAAACCAATGCTACCACATGAAAGATCACATTAAAACTAGTAATATTTTTGAGTTTTAGAGCAATGTGGAGAATTGCTGTTGAGCTATGAGCATTTCTAATGCAGAAAAACATGAAAGCGAGGCTAGTAAGGCGTCAGTTGTTTTTCTCATACAAATCTCTCTAATTTCAACTTGCTGTAACTTCATTGCTTTTTAAGCTACAGCACTCAACTTTCACAAGTTCACTAATGTCGACATGCTCTTTCACATGGCAATGTTCATATTTTCTATAAATGTGGGTAAACCACCGAAACGGAAAATCACATATGCAAATTAGGAGGCGGCCATTATGAAAGTCGTGTATATTGTTTAATTTAACTGGCTGGTTTTGAGGTGGTTAATAAAAGTAGCGGTGCATTTTTAGGCTTGTCCACTTTCATACCCAGGAAAAACAATCGCACCTCCAGGAAAGTCCGCAATTAACAGGAGCCGTTAGTTCAGCTTTCGGCAATGTCGGGCAGAGCATGATAAAACTACCATGACGTCATAAATTAGAAGAGTTGAGTCGTTTGTGCAGAACGGAGGTTGTGAAGAAGGTTTTCAGATTTTCGTTTCTCCGTCGCTCAATGAAGAGATCTTATTTCTTTCGAATACATATCTTTGTATAGTCGTTGGATTTTTTAAGGCCAATTCCCCTTTAATTCAATAAGATTAACGGCTATCAGGGGAAATGACGAACCGCACTTGGCACTTCAGTGCCATTATTCGCACAGCTGAGTTGCCTGTTACAAACTGTTTTATTAACCGAAACCAAGCAACTTTAAGTATGCCTTCTGGAATGCTGAATCAGTGTCACATGTGAAATACATACAGAAGGGTATGATGTTCTTGTCGACTTTAAAAGGACTGAGGTATAATACATACATTTCACGTTAGAACCAATATTATGCTTAGCGAAAAATGATTCTGAGAATGTCCAATGCTATGATTTGAAGGACAGTACCAGAAACATTTTCTTTTAAAATAACAAAATTCGGATCGTACATAATGGTTTTTTGTTATTTTTCAGACTAGTGTACAGTTCTCTCTGATTGTTTTTTTTTCGGAGAAGTACCAAATAGCTGTAAATTGAATTAAAGAGATACATTTTCAACTTGATTGCTGATTGTTCAGTGTCAGTTTTTTTTTATATTTCTGAATCTCTGCCGATATAGACTCTTTGCATGTCGACTTCTTATGCGTGCTGTTTTTGAAGTTAAAAATGATATTGATTTCAAAGACCCAGAAGGATTTGTCTTGATTAAAACAAACTTGACTGAAATTGATTGCTATTACTCAACAATTTCTTACCGGCCAATCCTTTGATATCCCTGAGGTCCTTATCCTAACCCTTCACGCTCCTGCCGTATACTTCACAAAATTATGAACGGCAACGTAGAACAGTAGCGAGAAGAAGCGACAGAATGGTTTCTATGTAGTGGCATCGTAACAATTAATAGCTGTCTAAAAAAGCTGTTTCGTGAAACTAATTGAAAATGTGCCTAGTTCACACCTACGATGGGCCTTTTGAAGGAATGCAATCACGTGGTTGTACGGGGTTGCAAAATAATCTTAATTCATATATTTAAAGGCACTTGTACGAGATCGGTAGTGTTATAAGCAAAACCTGTTTGTAAAATTAATGCTATTTTCCACCTCCAATCGATTGCCGATCTTTCTAAAACAGCGTTTTTAAAGATAGCTTGCCACCCAGCATCTATGGCAACGTCTTTCCCATGGGGATCACGAGCTCAATTCATTCGTTAACGAAGTATATATCAGCACGTGTCTGGCTGTTTCCTGCGGCAAAAGGCCTATTGGTCGCTAATTGTGGAGAGCCTCGGTGGAGCAGTGGGAAGCTCTTCGCCTCTCATCTCCGTGGCTGGAGTTCGATCCCCGGACGCGGCGAGGGTTCACCAATACTCTCACTAACAAATTTATACAAAGCCTTGTATTGTATTATATCGACATAACAATAGTTTAACAATACAACACAATAGTAGAACGATGCAATACAATACAAAACAATGCTATGCATAAATTTGTCAGAGTATTGGACAAGTATGTCTACATTTTGGGAAAAATAACCATAACATGTCAACTAGTCAAGCTCAGATATAATAAACGGCTGTAATAGACCAGTTCGGGGTTAAACATGGCGTGCAAACATGGCGCGAAATACACTAGTGTTTGTATGAGAATACGATGCCAAATAATTTCCGTAAAATCGAATTTCTGAAATATTCACTGTCTGAAAACTTAACATACTAGGTAAAAGATTAACTGATCAAAATTTGAGGGATTTAGTTAGTATGCTGGGAAGCGTGCAATCGTGTTTTCATTTTTCCATACATTTGTCTGTAACAACGAGTCAAAGTCCGCGGGAAAATTTACAGACAAATGTATAGAAAACAGAAAACATGACTGCATGCTTCCCAGCACAGCTTCATCCCTCAAATTGTATTTCGCGCCATGTTTGCACGGCCTCTCAAAATGTCGGAATTAACCGCGAACTGGTCTATTTCACACCGACTAACAAGCATTTCAAGCCATGTTTACTTCACCATATTTCGTCGCTTCAACATATGTTTTATCGTATTCTCCACAAGGGAGAATACGGTATTTTACTGTAATTGTGCAGCCTCTATAAATAAAGTGTTAGCAATCCGTATCTATCTAATGATCTATCTTTTGTTTCCAAAACCACTTTGGCAGACAGACATATTTTTATTGGTGTTTTGTACATGCAAGTACTTCGACATGGGTCCAATAAATTTCAGTTAAATTAGATTATGTACTTCTCTGTTACGGTGGGAACAGGCATCACTGCGTTAGAGCTTCAGCTCTGATGTTGAAGCAGTTATAAATTAATTTTGCTGAAAGCCGGACTAGAAATTCTACTGTCAGGGTCCATGATTGTGCATAATAGGCTATTTTCAGATTGGTGTGCCGCATTTATATTAAATTTATTCTTTAGTGAAGCATAGAATTCCTTCCTTAGGTTTTCATATTTCTTGCACTTCAAGACAAAGTGGGTTTCATCCTGAATGGCATAATCTTTCCTCGATAGAGTTGGTTTGTATGGTCTTGCATACCTTCCTTTTTCAATCTCTAGTTTATGGTTGCTTATTCTTAGCTTTGTTAGTGCTATTCTGTGCTTCGCATTGTACACTTCCTTTAAAGGCGCTGTGTCACGGTACTGCGCATGTGTGAAAATCTGATGATTTCTAGAATTATGTTCTAGCCCGGAACGAAATTCTCAGAGGGGTGAAATACCGATTTTTAAATCGACTTCCATCAGTGTTCTTTTTTAACTCATCCTTGCCTCCTTTGGTCATTTATGGAAATGTAAGATGTGCTTAAATAAGTTTTAATTATTCGTAACTGGATTTCTTGAATATTCTGTATGTTCTTAACTTATTTCGCTGATTTGCATTTCTTCTCGAGTCATTATGGATCTCGCTGTACCATGCAGTTTTGGTAATCAATGTCTCGTAGCCTTTGTTTTAGTTTGCTAACGAGTACTGTGTAATTGCTTATATTATTCTGGTCTAGCCACAGATTGCCAAAGCCGAGGTGACATATTATGCTTCTTGGCACCAGACCATGGGCTTGAGTGAGAGTCTGGAGTCAGCGTAGGCCTCAGTTGCCAATTTTGTATTATCCACATTTTCCAGTTTTAACCAATATTTAATGCTTCGGAATATCGCTTCGCCTTTAAGTGGGAGTCTGCCTAGTTCAGCACGACAAGCATTATTCGTAGCATTCCTATTTATTCCTAGGAGCCATTTGCAAAATTTAACGTGAACAGACTCTATTGGATCTCTGTCAATATAATAGGGCCCTTAAAGTCGACTCCCCAGATTTCGCTTCCATATAGGAGAATTGGCTGAATGAGTCAAATAATTTCAGTGTGAGCTTTAGGTCAGTTCTAAAGTGGTCACACATTTAAAAAGGGCTTTTACTGAACGTTAAACCAAGGTATTTAAATGCTCGAACATTTTCAAGGGTTTCGCCGTCGTAATTAAAAGCATAGTTCTTCTATTTCCTGTATTGTTGAAGACCATGATTTTTGTTTTTTCGGTATTTACTTCTAAATTGTATTGGTTGCAATATTCCTTGATTCTATGTAGATATTTTTGTAGACCTTCAGCGGTCTTTGATAATACCACCAGGTCATCTGCATATCTAAGGCAGCTTATTGTTTTATTTTGGATTTCGACTGGTTCTGCCACATCGCCCTGATTAAGAAATTCAGGCAAGTCGCTAGGTTAAATAGCGTTGGACTTAGCATACACCCCTGCCCAACCCCTTTATATCATCTAAATTCCTCTGATATCGTATCGCCAATTTTCACTGCTGAGTAGTCATTTGAGTACATTGATTATATTTTATGATAGAATATACTTTCCCTCCTATTCCGGCCTTTTTTAACTTCATAAGTAATTTGTCTCTTGGCACGCTGTCGAATGCTTTTTTAAAGTCTACAAAACAGCTAAATAAGAAAAAAAAATTGTGGCTTAGTCTTAACTTAGGCTTAGTCTATGAGAGTTTTTAGAATGAAAATACTATCCGCTGTTCCAAGGTATTTCCTAAATCCTCCTTGTACTTGTTTTTATCTTCACTTGGTAAACTTTTCACCTCTATACTTAATAATAGGATGTATGATTACCTAGTTTTATTCCTTTGTCGACTAGGTAAGAGTTAAATACCGAGAACGGAGGCAATTAAGTGTCTTATTTCATACTTGACGAGGTTTTCGCAAAATTTTCATTGATGTAGCTCTTTTTAGGTAGATTTTGGGAGAGTACCAAGACGGAGAAAAGGTTCTAAATCATTATAGGGATATTTAGTAAGTTTGGCTGAAGCCAAGGTGCACGTGAATGAATTCCTTGGAGAAAATAATAAAACAAATTCCTTATGCAAGCGCAATTCAGTGTATAAGCTAGAAACAACAAAATATCGTTGAATTGTATTGAATTGCTCGTTATAAATGCAAGGCGGGATGTATGAGAAAAGTTCCCGGGATGTATCTGGATACATCCCGGGAACTTTTCTCATTCATCCCTTGCATTTATAATGGCAGTATGTATGGCAAATAAAGCCTCATGAGTAACAAAGAAAACCGTGTCAAGTATGAAATAAGTAATCATACATCCTATTATTAAGTATAGAGGTGAAAAGTTAACTTTGCCAAGTGAAGATAACAGGCTTATGCCTCTGTAGTTATCAGTTTTGTCCTTATCGCCTTTTTTGTAAATTGGAACAATAAAGCCGATACACCAATCTCGAGGGTGATAGCCGAATAATATTAAAAAGCCATTTCAGTAGTGGTTTCAGTTGCTTTTTACCGTTTTCAATTTACTTCGTTTAGGATATTGTCTTTGCCCGGTGATTTATTGTATCAGTTTAATTTATTGATAGCATTCTCGATTTCTTCGTCAGTAATTTCAGAGTCTAACAGTTCACTTTCCCTGCTGGTAGTATCCTCATGCACAGCTCGCTTGCTGGGGATTATCTAGACAACTCGATTCGTTATTGGGTTTGTTCAGCTCCTTGAAATATTCATAACATTCTCGAGGTTCCGTTTGGACACGATTGTTTTTGCTGTTTCTTGTTTATGTTAAACAATTTATGTATTTGTTTCCAAGCTGTTTTTATAATCGATCTCCTTTATTCTTTTTCTAAGGTTTTCATGCTTTTTTCTCATACATAATTTTCTAAAATTCTTCTTTTTAGTGAAGAGAAGATTTCTTAGTTGTTCGCATTTTGGAGCATTACACACTTGACGTCCTAAGATTTTAGATTTTCTTTTTCGGTTGTGCATTCCAAGTCAAACCAGTCTTTGTTTGCATCATAGTTTCCTTTCGTTTGTTTTTGGTAACGTAAACCAGCTTCTTCACTCAGTTCAACTATGGCTTGGGTGAAATTTTGTGTTAGTTTATTTACATCCCATGCAATGCTCTCCGTTTTGTTGGAGTATCCTGGAAAAAGCTGATTGATATTGAACAGAATTTAAGAGCTCTGGGATTTTTGTAGCTGCGCCCTCGTTCCATATTATATTCCTGAAATGTTTTGTATAGTATCGTAAGAGAGTGGGTTGTTATTCGTTGTGTGTACTTTAGGCCATATAATAGATGACAATGGTCAGAAATATGCGGTATTAAATGGTTACCTTAAAATATCGTATGCCTGGCATGATTGACTGGTAGACTACTGCCATTATTATATTGATAGCACGTTTTTCTGCCTTTGGTACGGTATCGCCTATTGTTCTGCCGTTCAGGATTTTGAGGTGGTTTTCCGTACATACGTCTATTAGTAATTTGCCTCTGTTCCGATAAGTTTTGTTATTATATTTGATTGATCTTGATTGACATTTAATAGGATCATATATCGCACGCATAGTCAGTGTTTACGCAATCCGTAACAGGAAGAGTAAAAGCTGTAAGCTAACCTGGAAACTAAAGGAGAATTAATACCCGCCACAGAAGTAAGTGATTCGCATTGATTTAGCCTATTATATTATTGTACAGAATACTAGCACAAGATAACCAGAGACTCATGATTTGTTTCAGATTGAATAATTATCAAGTAACACGGAAATCGATATACGAGATTCAAGGAAATAAAGTACGACGATATAATTATACGATTTGTGGTGGAATTCAATGGGTTTAAACGGAACAGCCTCTATTATCGCATGTAGGATCTTGTGAATATCTCCAATCCATATTATCAATTTCATAGTCCTCAGGTAAGTTTAGGAATCTGTCATCATCAAACATAACGGATTCTTGTAAATTACCGGTGCGGGTATCGAGGTCGCCTTGTAATAAGGGAAGCGTCACATATTGATTTTCCACGAGAAACGTCCAGTGAAGTTTCTTTTTCAACCCCCCACCCCCCCTAAGAAACGTCAGTGCGATTTATCGATTTTAGGCGACCATTGCGCATGTCCCGGCATCAACCGATAAGTGACAAGTTAATCCAGGGGGTAGTGTTGAGTCAGGTGAGGAAAGCTGTAGAATAAAGTCCTTTGTCTATTGAATTATTCTTTTGTTAATACATTCGACAACAGAACATTAGTTTTATTGCAAGTAAAAGGTTTTGATGTGTTGGCTCTTCGTTGTTTCTCGAATAAAAAGATTATTTTAACGAAAAGCCCGAGGGACCCCGGCCGTGTGCTAAAAACGTAATAACTAAATGATGGGATATTACTTGACAACGCGGCCTTCGGCACCTTCCTTCGGTGAGACTTCGCCGAAGAATAATCGGTGAGAATTTTTTCCTGCTCTGCTTGTGTTTGTGCTCTTAGAATATCTACTGTCAAGAGACGCAAAGCTTGGTACACTAAAACTCTTTGAGAGCTGTTTTGAACCGAGTCTTGTGTCTCTCCAGTCACTGTCGTATTGCCAGGCGTAAAAGCAAACTTGAAAAGCTTATAAAGAAATACAAAGAAACATAAAAAAATATAAGTGTTACGAGAGGATTACGACCCGGGATCTTCACTTCTGGCTTCTTTTTACTTTCGTCTTGCACATGACATTACACTGCTACTACGGGACTAACTACTGACTAACTACAGACTAACGATTTACTAACTATATTTTACAGAACTGTTTGGCTTTCTTTTATGTTCTCGGACCAGACAGTATGCCCGCGGGAGTCATTAGATTAGGTAACGTTTGAGGAGCTATCTCCTTTTCTTTTCATAATTTTGTACCAAATAAGGTTGCATAGTTTGATGTTTTGATAAAGTTGTCAACGATGCCAATTTAATGTAGGTACGGACGCTGGTGTGATACTGCCTGTTCCTGAAACCACTGCGTGAAAAGCAAAATTTTCTAGAATCTTCGGGTATCGAATACTTCTTCTTGATGTCATGTACACCTAGAGTATTCAAGATGCAGTACACACGTAACGTCCAACTGAGATATTCGTATTGAACACGTAAGAACACCTCGCATATAAATCCTGCCGGAATATTCTAGGACGTAAACCTCGCGTATAAGATATGTCTAGAGTATGACGATCGCACTTGATGTACACCTAACGTTTGCGGGCCGTCAAACGTATACCTTATGTTTGAAGGTACTCCATTTTTATTGGGCTAGAAATTGGTCTGCCAGGCAAAATCCAGTTTTATACTGAGCTCAGCCGCTCATCTCAGTCAGTGATAATGATTCGAAGAAATACGTATACAGCAATCAACTTCAGTTCCTAGTCATACAGCAAAGGAGAACATCGATAGCCAAGCTTAATTGCAATGTATGCAAAGGACACTGGTTCAGACGCCCCCTTTAACTGATATTTCTCGAGTGTGATGAATACACTCCTATTCAATAGAGTATTATTTGACTGTGCAGCCTTCATTCGCCTGCAATTAAATAACGTTCGTGCCTCGAAAACCTCAGAATACTAGCCGCATAGTTTCCCCCATACTCTCGAAAATGTACCTGACGTAGTCAGTAGCATTTATGGACTGTCCAATACCCTTCGTTCCCCTGTAATTACCGTTTTTGCTTTAATAACCCCTAGAGTACTAGAAGTCTCTACAAGTACTAACTTCCCGCATGTACTACTCATATATAAATTCGTCGTAGTCAGTGTAGTATTCTTGGCCTGACTGTATGCATTTTTGACCCTACATTTTGCGTTTACGGCTTCAGTTAAAAACCCAGAATTCTACTACTGTATAGTTACAGTGTATTCTAGAAAATTCGTCATATTCAGTCCCCCCTGTATTTCGCATTTACGCATAGAAAACCCCATAATCATGACTAATATATACTTCCCGTATACTCTGAAAATTCCTTGTACGGCTCACCGCCTGCGCCGCTACGCCAGACTCACCCAGCTGAAAGATGTTAATAAACGTCTGGTTTATATGACAAGGATTTTGGGCACAGCAGCACACTCCAAACAGGCGCGCGCGACAACCGGTTTAGTGATCACAGAATCTACCCTTCATTTTCGGGTACGCATGCATGACAAGGGCATCTACTACAGTACTTACCCGCTTACTTGAGAACCTAGAATTTAAGAACCTGTTAGCCTAAAAATATCAATTTAGACCCCCTTTACGTAAGAACCTATTTAGCCTAAAATTTGAAAAACAGGTTCTTATTTAACCTAACCCCAACCTAACCCCAACCTAACCCCAACCTAACCCTAACCTAACCCCAACCTAACCCCAACCTAACCCCAACCTAACCCTAACCTAACCCTAACCTAACCTAACCCTTAAATCAACATTTAGCCTGATACTGAGAATTGAAATATCTACTAAAATGGGTCATGATCACATATTGTCCAAAGGCCAGGCCGGTTTTGGCATTAAATTAATATACATGCCGCCCTTCTTCCAGCCACTGGTATCATATCTTTCTTATAAAAATAAGAACCTGTTTAAGAACCTAAATAGCCTAAAACTCCACTAAGCACCATTTATATAAGAACCTGTTTAGGCTAACTTGGAAAACCCTAGGTTCTTATAAGCGGGTAAGTACTGTATCATAACCCGACAACTTACTTTCGTTCCAAAATTGCTACATTGCTCACAGGCAGCTCAAGCTAATTATCGCGGTCATTAGTAAGCAAATAAATTGAAAGATGGTGAAGTCATCAAAATTCACTTGCCAACCGCGAGTTTATTATTTCAGTTCGAGATAGCGAGAGATTCGAGCTGAACTGAATTCGAGTGGGAATATACGTAGAGGTGTTCACGATGAAAATGCAACCCTTTCTCATTAATCATTTAAAGTTTTGAATTATACATTCCGAAAAACCGTTTGACCGAGAACAACCTGTCCGCCGTGGTTTACCGTATCGTCTTGATTGCGTTCGCTTGAAACTGCCTCCTACATGCGAGAGCAGTTTACCGGTTCACCATATAAATAGTCGGTGATGCGCTAAATTGGTAGCTGTACTTGACAATAGTAATTAGGTAACTATCAATACACGGCGGTGTGTTCTGTGGCTTTGGGTCTCGGTAGTTGTCTCCCATGCAGTCAAGTAAAGGCACCGAGAGTTTCCTTGGAATTCAAAGACCTCTGGGGGCCCCGACATTCAAGGGAAGGCCATGTTTGAAGATGAAAGCTTTTCAATGTTGGGGTCGCGTCTCACATTGTAGGTGGGAGTCGGATTCATGCGCTGTGGTCTAGGGTTTTTTTTTTTTATCTGTACGCTTGTACGAACCGTATACAAACATTTCATTTTTAGACGAAATGGCTCAACAACAACAACTGGCTACACCGGGTTTACTCCGATGAGTAAAGTTTTACTGGGTCAGAACAGGCTCGCCTAAACACTGTCCAAAATTCAAATGACTCGTAAAAATACAAGGCCGTATTAGCTGCTTAGCCAACTGCTAACCTATTTTATTGCCAGTTGGGGAATATGGACGAATTCTAGCCGTTTTTTAAGTAAATTTTCAATCACTGTATACATGTACTCCTGTGGAGCTATAACGACGGTGGGATGCCTGTGGTTTGTGTGGGATGTATCGTATTGCATTGTGGTACATAGTTTGTGCCGCCATTTTGTCATTTTTCAAACGACGAAGTGCTGTTATCTGGGAGTACTTTACAATATTTGTGCAGATGACTTCAAGGACAAAGCAAAACAGACTCCAAACAACTCTGACCATCAGAAGAATATCCAGGTAAGATTATATACGAATTTGAAGGTCCAATTTGTGGGGTTTACCCGGAAAATATGAATTTTACTCTAGTAGTCTAGATAGCGGAGTAGCGGTTAGAAATTATCACACCTTCGAATTCACCTCAATCCTCATGCCGTCCTGTTGTTCACTACTAAGACAAGTTTCAATACGGAATCTCTAATAGAAAAACTATGCTTCATTCGTTTTAGTAAATGAATCATGAGTTTTATAGAGTGTTTATTTAAGAAGAAGTTTCTAGCTGCCCTATATTAATATACGGCTATAGTCTATACTATAAATTGGACCGACAAAGCACGTTTCAAACGCCGGCAGAGCTTCTGTTAAAACAAAACTACATATTAAAAAATAACACCGAAAGATAGAAGAGAAACACTATGTGAATGTCCAGCTATGCTTTTTAAACATTTTTGATAGAGGATGGCAAAGATTAAGTGCATTACAAAAGCTTATTCTACAAAATTGATTTCGTTTACAGCGAACCGATTTGAAGCTTAAAAGCAATAATTTTCACCCACTCGAATCTTTGCCATCCTTCATCGAAATTGTCCCACATTTTCTCCAGTATACCTGGAAAGCATACTCTGCTAATCTGAGTAGTTATTTTTGTTTTTCATCATGAGAAAGTATGTCATTTGGGGGTTGGCAGTGGAGTCTCACTGGTTGTTTACCATTTACACAGAAATTCCAGGTGGAATGTAAATGGTAAACATTTTTTGGTTCGTCCCATGGAAAATTTCCGAAATTAATGGAACGTCTGAGAAGGTAGTCCAAAATTCCCAACCGGAATTTCTGAATGGGAAATCGTGTACCATTTACAATTCCCAGTCGGTCGTACCAGTTCCAGACCTTATATGGAGCAATTTTCATCTGGAACGGTTGGTGTACAAATGGTAAACGTTTTTCCAATCGGGAAATTCAGTTTGGGAAATTTTGTGTACCATTTACACTGGAATTTCCAACCAGAATTTCTGTGTAAATGGTAAACAAGAGCTATGTTCCGGGTGGAGGTGGACCCTCAGAGCGGGGCCTGGGAAACGCACATACATGTATGTTATGACAGTGGTGTATTGTTTCCTATTAGCTGTTAATTTCTCTTGTAGACACTTGTGGTGAAACATATAACATTTTTTTTTGCCAAGTGACTTGAAATTCATTTTTTGAGAATTGAGAACCATATGCATTTGCATTAGAGAGAAAAAGATCACAATTTACTAGAGTTGAGAGCGTTGAAACTCTCACTAGCATGCTCTAATCGTAACAACTTTAGAATACCCAGCCACTAAAACTTGGGAGTTGTAGCTACTGGCTACACCCATGTACATGTATGGTGTAGAGATATATATTGGCTACTTGACTAGTAACATGCCTACGTGCTTGACTACATGTACATGGCTATGTGCTTGACTACATGGTTACGTGGCTACTTGACAACACAGAAACATAATGCTTCCTAAATGTTTCTGTGAATTAATGAAAACCCTTACCCTACATTTAAACCATCAACAATGAGGGTTTGCTAATTTAAATGTAGGGTTCTTTAGGGCTAATCACTAAACAACACAAATATAATGCTTCTTAAATGTTTCTGTGAATTAATCCAAACCCTTAGCCTACATTAAAAAAAACCTAACCATCAACAATGGTGCTCACTAATTTAGGGATTTTTAGAGCTAATTACTAAACAACACAGAAATATAATACAATGTACTTCTTAGATATAATCCTGCAAACTGATCTAAACCCTAAAGTTTACATTTAAAAACCCTAACATCAATGAATGAACAATGTCAGTTCCCTTTTTAGAATCTTGAAAAAGTTACCTACATGTACATGTAGTTGAAAAAAATACCTGAAGAAATCATTACCTGAAACAAACATCAAATTGACCTAGGTTGAATCAATTTGAAAAAATGCATTTTGGCAAGCACTGGGGACTCGAGCCGGTTCTAACTCAGGGGGCATTTGGCTCCCTTGTCGGGTAGCCACAGTGACTAAGTTATTACAATGTACATGTAGATATTGAACCAGATTGAATTTGTAAATGATCAATGCATCATACAGTGCGGTTTGTGCTAGCAATAACTTTGGAAAATGTCTGAAGTGACCCATTTCTAAATATTGAATAAATTCTGATTTTAAAATACTTGTTATTTCCAACCACGAATGCTGTCATAGCCAACAAACAGAAAAGTCGCCTTCGGAAGAACTCTCTGATGCACTGCATTCTTTACAAATTCCCTGAGAGCAGGACAAAATAACTCTGAATATCGAAAGGCATGGAAATGAGTCTTTGATAATCCACGTACTTGCATGCTGTCTTCCACTTTGAAGCTTAGAGGATAACTTTGAAGCTTAGAGGCATTGCACAAATGATACATGTAGGCTCACATGGCAGAGAAGCTTGCAGCCTGTAAAACTGCTGGATTTGTGAATAATAATCTAAACCGTTACAACATACATGTACCTTCAACTACATGTACATGTAGTCTCTTTGCATCCACACTTGTGTACAGACCATTGTATAATTTGGCCATACTCACACTTGAATTGACCTGGCATGCTTTATTTTCTACCATATACTTTTGCCATGCTTGACTATAAACAAGCATTAATGTGTTTACTTGTCAACTGATGCATGTGTTTACAAGCCAAGTAGCCACATAGCCATCTCTACGCCATACAATTGTGTGTACAGGTATGTAGCCATTAGCTACAACTCCCAAGTTTTAGTGGCCGGGTATTCTAAAGTTGTACCCTCCAATCTTTTCTGCAAGGGAAACTTCTATTATGTTTGTTCTCTGTCTTGTCCTCTACATATTTTCTGTATTTCTTTGTTGTCTTTAAGTTCATTTAATGTTGGTACCCTTCCCTGCTTGCAAACTTCTATTCCTCCCTTCCTGTAATCAGAATGGAAGGGGAAAGAAGGCTCTGCCCCCAGTCACAACATTGGGTATTGCGCATGTGTTGCATTACTAAGCAACACGAAAACACTTTTGCCACGCTTGGATGGGTTGACCAATGAGAAGAAAGTGATCCCACAGTAACTAGTATGCAAACTAATGATTTACATTGGCGGGTGCGCAATATCATAGCGGGCTCAAATTTTACAGAAGCATATGTGCTGTATGTTTTTATAATTTATTCGTCCATGGTTGTGGACAGCGGTTAGATCAAACAATGTTGTGATGGGGACATAGCCTTCTTTCCCCTGCCAGTCTGAATACAGAAAGGGGAGAATGAAGGTTCTGCATGCAGGAAATTTGGTACATGTACCCTTGAGTCTTGAACAATAATTTTTCCCCTAATGTACATACTAATACACGTATGTAGTATTCGAGCTCTGCAAAATTTGAGAACCAGAATTAAAGCAATAACACTTAAAATATTTCCAGAAAATTTTACCAAATCAAATATTTATCGATCGCAATACCACTTTGAAAATAAATAAGTCCAACCAGTGAAAGAACTTGCACGGACATGTATATGTTTTGGAAGCAGAACTGATTTTAGACAAATGATGCAGCTGTCTGGATCCAAAACAACTTGGTGAAATAATGTACATTGCTAAAATCTCAATATTTACTTGAACAATGATACTGAAAGAAAGGACAGTTGAGTCAAAGCACTACACAATAACAAGCAAAGTTCACAGCATTTTCCTGCATTTCTTCAGTTAAATTATTTAGCCAAAAAGATGGTTATGTGAACAAACAAATTCTTTAATGTTGACTCATTCAATGTTGATTTTTTTTAAGGGGGAACTGAACTCTAAAATTAATCCAATGATTATACAAAGATGTATTTGAAAGAAATAAGTTCTGCTGTTTCATTTACAGTATCTCTGTTGCATGTCTATGAAGAGGAAATTTGTTTTCAAGTTCGATTCTCCACTGATGAATGTAGATTGTGTGGTGGCTCAATTCAGTGCTAATTTCCCCATATCATACATGTACATCACACATACCAAGAAAAAGCAATCACACCTCCAGCACAAAGAAAACACAATGGTCCACAATTAGAAGCGGTTATTCCAGCTTTTCAATGTTGTGGACAGCATAGCAAAACTAATTACAATGTACGTGTACATGTATATCCCATACCTACATGTACTTCACAAAGTACGTGTACAAGACTTATGCCATGTAAATATAGTGGAGGTTGTTAGGAAGGTTTTCAGATTTTCTCTTTGTAGATGCACAACACAAAATAGCAGAACTTATTTATTTCGAATACTATGTCTATGCATAGATGTTGGGTTGATTTTACAGCAGGGTTCAGTTTTCCTTTACGCAAGCTTTGAGCCACCAATAAATTACTGTCATTCTTAAAGTGCTAGTGACATGATTTTGATTTTTTCTCAGAATTTTACAACATGATGGGGCACATCAACCCTTAAAGTGCCTATCACCCTTTTGTAATTTTGATAGCTTATGAACCTCCGAAAAGTTTTGAGTACTTCTGTGAAGAAAGTTTTGGTTTAAAGTGAATACTTTATGTTCTACGCTTGTTTGAAATCGTGTAAATGTGACTTTTCCTGACCCATGACCGCGTAAGTAAAAGCCTGGGTCGAAATCTGGGTAGACGTCATCTTGACATCATGTAATTAATTCGGCTTTGCAATCATTTGAATAAATACTTAACATGTTGACTAAAATGACTTTTTTCTTTACTAACAACTCAAAAACTGTGTATATTTTCTATGCATCGATGTTGTTGTGATAAAAAGGCGCCATGGAGAATAATGAATTAATGAGATGACGTCTACCCAGGTTTCGACCCAGGCTTTTACTTACGCGGTCATGGGTCTGGAAAGGTCACAATTACACAATTTCAAACAAGCGTAGAACATAAAGTATTCACTTTAAACCAAAACTTTCTTCACAGAAGTACTCAAAACTTTTCGGAGGTTCATAAGCTATCAAAATTGCAAAAGGATGATAGCTGGCACTTTAAAGTGCCTATAGCCTTTTTGCTATGACCTAGTTATTTTGGATCCATTACCAGCTGCATCATTCATCTAAAATCAGTTCTGCTTCCAAAACATATACCGGTACATGTCAGTGCAAGCTCTTTCACTGGTTGGACTTAACTGATTTCTTTTCAGAGTGGTATCGTGATCGATAAATATTTTATTTGGTATAATTTTCTGGAAATATTTAAGTGTTATTGCTTTAATTCTGGTTCTCAAATTTTGCAGAGCTCGAATACTACATGTATTCAGATTGCCCATTTCCTATTTCTAGTAAATGGGTAGACTGTGAACAGTCCCTTTAGCTTACTTGGTCTCTATATAGTCACGAAAAAACAATGTTTTGGCCGAGCGCAGATTGGGTGCGAACGAAATCCCCAGAGGTAGGAGGGTAGGGGAACAACAGATTCTTGCTAAATGGAGTAGACTCGATCGTCCCTCAACAAATTGAGGAACTCGGTAAAGGCAGAACTCTTGCTTGGCAGTGCATATATTGTTGTCACCAATATCCCTCAAAACTTCCTTTGTCTTTCCGAAAGCTTTCGCTTTCAGGCAAAATCCCTTGGACTTTATCATTATTCAATAATTCTTCTCAGAGGCACGATTACCAGGAGGACAGAACGGCTTTGCTCGACTTGCTCGGGTTCTGTTTGGGGAGCAAAAAACTTTGGTAAATTAAGCTTTTGCCAATTAACCTTTTGGAAGCATGGCCAACACATTTTTGTTTTGTAAATTATTAACACACTCAATGGCTTGTTTTTGTTCATCCTTTAAAGTGCCCCTACGATCAAATTTTGACATATCAATGTTTTTGCATATTCATAAAGTAGAGTTCATATATTATTACCAGTTCAAATTGTTTTTCGATACAACAACAGGAAGTCTTTATAATATTTTTTTAGCTCCGAATATTGAATCTACACATCCGCCATTACTGGAAGCCGTTCCCTTTGTTCAGCTTTAAACAAAGGTTTACTCACCGGAAGTGATGTGGAGGCATATTTCTACTAAAAACGTCTTCACGTACATAAGAAGAAAGTTATATTTATCTTTGCGAGGTTGGCTACTTTTTTATGCACACTATTTCGCGCCACGAGGTTGTCGTGTTAAGTGTATGACATTTTTTTTCACTTCCGGTGAATAAACCTTTGTTTAAAGCTGAACAAAGGGAACGGCTTCCAGTAATGGCGGACAGGATTTTACCGGTAAACTCTCCTAAAATTTGTGGTTTAACATGCCCATTTGGGAATATTTTTTACTATTTCGGATATTTCTAATACTGATTGACCTATAGACACTGAAAAAGTGGCAAATCGAAATGGTAAATTTTTCGTCGTAGTGGCATTTTAAGATTAAGCCACCAAGCTGATGAGAAAGCTTCAAAAAATTGATAACAATCCAAATCTCTCTCTCGATTGAACGAAATGGAATATCTGTCTGACATCTCTATTGTTTAATTGACCAATCATGATTTTCAGTTGCTGTAGTGACTGAAATTGCTGAACCTTCACTTTTCTTTTGTCCTCCTACCCTCCAGGAATTTCGTTCACGCCCAATCCACGCTCGGCCAAAACGTTGTTTTTCGAGTTTTTCGTGACGAGACCAAGTAAAATAAAGGGACTGTTCGTAATCTAGTAAATGGGTGAAGTGGCTAGCCCGACCAACCTCTGATAGTGGAGTATCAGCCATTCAAAGTGGGTATGGTGTGTCCCAGGAAAATCCAGGCAGGCCACCTTAAATGATTTCAGTGATTCAATTTGCCAAAAAAAACTATTTCTTAAAGTGTATTTTCAAAGCTTTTTCTCACCACAGGAAGCCTGGTTACTTTTTTCTCAACTGTGCTTGTGGTGGCTTGTAATGTCACAACCAGAACACTAGTTCTCTCTCAAAATGGCAGATGCGAATTCCAATACTGAAAGTAAAGTGCAGTCAAGCGACTTTTCTTTGACATTTAGTGAACAAGTCTCTAGTTTAGGATTTGATGGTTAAAATCCAATTTGACCTTTTGTGCCATATTTCGAAGCTTCAGAGGCCAAAGGAGGCAAGGTAATGCAGATGGAAATTGTGTACAAAGAAGAAGATACATGTACAATCTTTTTTTAGAATGGTACGTGCATGTTTTTTTTTACCAAAACTAAGTATCTGGTATCTGTGCTCGTTTTCTAGTTGAAGAAATAAATTAAAGGGTTAAAGGGGACCTCTTTAAAGAAGTATATTGACTCATAATAATTAATCACATTGTGTTGTTGATACTGAATTTAACTGAATTGAGCCACCAAACTGCACAGAACAAACAGGAACTTTATGTACTGCATCAGCTACATGTAAGTTGTCCCTTATCCGAGTATGTAAACTAAACAGATGATATTGTTAGATGACAAGTCTAAAACCACATCTCAGACTCGGATAAGGGAAAATCTTAGCTGATGCAATGTATAAAGTTCCTGTTTGTTTGGCTCAGTTTGGCAGCTCAGTTCTGTTCAATTCAGTGTCAACAAGACAATGTAATTAATTAATACATGTCAATATACTTCTTTAAAGAAGTCCCCTTTAGTTTATTTCTTCAACCAGAAAACAAGCACAACATTTGGAAATATCTGCTTAACCAGATACTAATATTAATCTTAGTTTCGGTTAAAAAACATGCACCTACCATTCTAGAATAGATCAAGTCTCTTCTACTGTCAGGGGTTTAGCTGCCTTTAAGCCATTAAACCTGGACTTAACAGGAATTTTGGTGTCAGATCATATTTTACTGTAGCAGTGAATTTGAACTGTTTTGTATAACTGTTATTATACAGTCAACTCTAACCCTTGAGTGAGCTATCTACTGCAGTATTAAACTGACCCCCAACCTTACTAAAACCATTGCATTGAAAAATGTGGAAATAGTGCTTCAAAGCTTGTAAATTTCAAAAAAATTCCCAAGGGGCAGACCCTCCTAGGAGCTTACGCATTCAATGTTTATTTGGCTTGTACCTTTGGGGCTTGAAGGGAAAAAAATGGCTAGCTACAATGTATGCCCCTGAATATGTACATGATTCCATCTGCATTTCCTCATCTCTTTTAGCCCACGAAGCTTTGAAATGTGGCACAAAAGGGTAATATGGAATTGGATTTTAACCATCAAATTCTAAACTAGAGACTTGTTCACTAAATGTCAAGGAAAACGTGCTTGACTGCACTTCACTTTCAGCTTTGAAATCCACATCTGCCATGTTGGGAGAGAACTTGTGTTCTGGTTGTGACATCACAAACACAGTTGAGAGAAAAAGTATCTGGGCTTCCTGTGGTGAGAAAAACCTTCGAAAATACACAAAATATTGGGGGGGAGGGCAACTGTTGTAAAATTTTGAGGAAAAAAAGTCAAAAATGTATCACTAGCACTTTAAAGTAGCAGTGTCACGGTAATAGGCTTCGCGTTCTGGGCCAGAATCGAAACAGCGTGTTTGATATGAACTACCAAACCTCTTGACCATATGGAAGGCTTAAAATCAAAACAAATATGTAAAAATGACCAGCAAACAGTGTATATAAACAGTCTCCTGGGAAAATATTGCAAATCCTTTCAATCAAGCATTGAAGGAGGGAAGTTTAACTGTTTGTATCCAATTAAAGCCACCAATCGAACAATTACTCGATACATGCGCAGTACCATGACATAGCCCATTTAATGCCAACCTATAGTATGTATACTGAATTTAAAAGCCCAAGTAAAGTTCAGGCTGTCTGCCAGTCTTGTTCATTTAGTGATTCTTGTTATTAAAGGGAACCTCGGCTGAAAAACAATGTTTGCTGTCAAGTGTTTATTATCTATGCCTAAGTCTGTTTCTGTGTTTGTATCCAGTAAATTGTACATGTCATGTCATTTATGCACCGATTTTCCTGTCGATAAAACTCATTTGAATTTCCTGTGCACCCCCATCTTGGATATCATGATGTCACAGTGTTGCCTTATTGTCGCATAACAAAAGAGCTATTGTTTTCTGACAATAAGGCAACACTGTGACGTCATAAAATTCAAGATGGCGGCGCGCAGGAAATTCAAATGAGTTTTATCAACAGAAAAATTGTTGCATAAAGACATCTAGTGTACAATTTACTGGAGACAAACACAGAAACAGACTTAGGCATCGATAACAAACACTTGACAGCAAACATTGTTTTTCAGCCGAGGTTCCCTTTAATAAAAGTACCTAACTGAAGCAAACAATGTGTTAAAGTGCCTATAACCCTTCTTGCAAGTTTTGTAGCTACGAACCTTCGAAATGTTTTGAATACATGTACTTGTCAAGAAAGTTTTGGCTTACAGAAAATACTCAATGTTCTATGCTTGTTTGAAATCCAAGGCCTGGGTCGATTCCCGAGTAGATATCATCTTGTTAATGCATTATTCTTCATGACACCTTTCTATCATGACACCTTTCTATCATAACAATGTCCATTTACAATGTACAGTATCGCGAATATACACAGTTTGTGAGTTCTTAGTCAACATGTTTTAAGTATTTCTTCAAATTATTGCAAAGTCAGATTAATTATATGACTCAACTCAGGGCTTTTACTTATGCGGTCATGGGTCAGGAAAGGTCAAATTTACAAGATTTCAAACAAGCGTACATTGTACAACAGAGTATTTTCTGTAAACCAAAACTTTCTTCACAGAAGTATTGCAAACATTTTGAAGGTTTATACATGTAGCTATATAAAAAAATTACAAGGCACTTTAAGGTTTCTTAGAACTGGTCTTTACAGTAAGTGTCCCCACACGGTGGGCATAAATGACCCCAAAATCGACAGGGTTCAGCTTTAGTTGTCTATATCTTCAAAGCTTTCAACTGTACAACTGATTGTTTAGGAGAAATTTAGAGGGCTGCGGTAAACAAAATAAAACTTTGTGTTTTGTAATACGTGATATAAACACGAACATCTTAATGACGTAAAAATGACGTCATTTAACCATATATAATAGGTTTCTCCATATTTTAAAGAACCTGTAAGATACTAAAATGTTATATTCTTCTATATTGTTGGGAACAAAGTAATCGAAAACCCAACTTCGATTGATTAAGAGGAAGAAAAGTTGGTGGGAAATAAACAGCGTAAAACCATATATTCCTCTGGTTTTTCGCTAAAGAAAGAGCTGCAAGCAGTCTGGTGATCGGGTCAATATTTTGACATTATCAGTCGTATTATAGTTGTATTGTGTACTGTTTGTGAAAATTTGAGCAGAAATCAAGCAAAAATCTTGAACGTTAGCACATTTCGTATAAATTCGCAAAGTGGCTTATCGAGACGCCTGACAATTCACATGAGACCAATTTCAACTTTGCTGGGCATGTTTACATTGGTGATAATTCAAACGTTCACCCAGAGGCTGATTTCGGAAAGGGCAGGGAAATGTGTTTTGTTACCAGCTTCTTGAATAATTAAACTAATATTTCTCTCATTTTATTTTTTGCAGATCGAACCACTGGATCCCGCCACTGAACTATTTTGAACAATTACTGATGCATTGGGCTGCATGCACGAATACACGAATGTGAAATGATGTAAAAAAAGTTAAAATGTTGTACCTTTAAAGAACAAGTATAGTTTAAATAAAGGAAACTATACGGCTAAAATGAGTTTACGTTATCATTTTTCTTCATAAGATCTGATTTAGTGACTGAAATCTATCGATTAAAAAACATATATATCGCGTAATAGTTTATACCGGCAATTAAAACTGTTTACAAATTAAACTTTACGGAGCATTGCATCACATACAAGTACACTGTAAGAATCATTCTATTTCCTTATACACAACCTTACTTATACGTCCTGTTACACACGGTATACAACACGTATACTGGTGCGTATACGGATATAACGGGGAAACTTGCCACAAGTGTACCAGATCCTGCCATTTTCTAAGCATACCCTGAATGTGCCCGTATCCACACATTACACGTCCTGCCATCCTCGTATATAGGTCGTGCAGTGTAAATCCAATAATGTTCAAATCGCATATTCTTGCACACCAAGTGTTTCAGATGAGTTTTCAAGCCGAACACGAAAGAAAAATCTAAATCCAATAGATGTTCAAATCGCATATTCTTGCAAACTAAGTGATTCAGATAAGGTTTCAAGCCAAACACGAAAGATAAATCTAAATCCAATAGATGTTCAAATCGCATATTCTTGCAAACCGAGGGTGTTCGAGAATGTGCAAGTTTGGAATGATTAGAACTGTGTGTGTTCTGCTAGAATACTACCGTATATCAGCCCGAACACTTTAAATTTTCAAACGTATTCGGGACTTGAAAACGGAAAAACGTGCCGGATCCTAACAGAATATCCTAGGTGTACTTCGAGTCCATCTGGTCCGTATACTCTAGAAAACTATTGCACACACTGCGTGTGCCGGTTCGTTTTCGAGCAAATGCGGACCCGAATACAGAGCTTTTCACACAGTGAACGGCCAAGGCTACAATTCTGATGTCGAGGCCACAAGCCCAAGTGTCAATCATTCATTTCTTTAACTAATCACGAGATTCCCAACTTTTTCATATTTTGTTTCATATAGACATAAAAAGCGTAACTAAGAATAGGCAACTAATTCATAAACGTGACTGAAGACTAATGGTGTCACGAAGTCGTTTTACTTACTCACGAAAGCTCATTGCAACTCCTAAATCAACTGCGTATGCAAAAGTGTAAGTTAAGTATACTACCTAAGCATAATCGGCAGGTTTTCTCCTAGCTCCAAAGGTTGCTCATTTTGAGACACAAGCACTTGAAGACTGTCTACAATTAATTAACATGATATTCATAGTAGATTAAATTTAGGATATGACTTCAACGATAAATAATAAAAATATAAGTTGCGTGATTATTCTCGCGTAACATAAGGTAATATATAAAAAAACTGTTGTCAAACTCTGTGAACGAGACAAGCTATTGCTGAACCAGAAGCTGACATTCAAGTGAAGTGAACTGACGAAGGTACGTGTCCAAACTGGATCAATATGGGAAATGTGCACTCTTGGTGGGGTACAACCTATCCCCAGAGATTCAAATAACAAAGACGTGGTCGCCATGTTGGATGAACTAAAAAGAGAAGTTACCGAGAAATCCTTTGAAAAAGGGAACCAAGATGGCGGCGATGACGTAACGGGCACCCCAGCAATAGCAAATATGTAAGGCTATTATTGGAATGAAATTCGATGTATTTAAGACCTAGAGATTATCGTGAATGTTTTAAGTGCAAGTTTTGGAGTACTATATATATGTTGTTATTGTTCTACATATACGATTGAAGGTGAATAAGTGCAGCTCTTCTAAAAGTGGAACTCGAATCGAAATGAACTAAGATTTTTCACCGTGAAACCGACATCTGAAATCTCTCAACCTCACATAAACCGACAAAACTTTGCCGCGAAAGTCCGTGCAAGAGCCACTTAATCGGAATATTTGTAGTTTATTTCTAGTAAATAAGTTGATCGTTAAACAGACAAACGGCCCGGGCAACCCATCGAAGTGTGAATAAAGTTTTAAGCAAACATGCCAGCGAGCCTTTGAAAACTTTAGTTTTAATAGTAGCTGATCGTTAACAGAGAAATACCCTGCGAGCAGAACCTTATTTTCTTTGGTTTTCTAATCTCCTTCCACGGAGAGCGAAGTGGAAAGAGATTAGAAAACCGAAGAAAATAAGGCTCTGCATGCTCGCAGGGTACCAGAGAAACGACACTTTTCCGTAAAGGGAAACACATTGAAGTGTTAATACCGCGAATAAAGTTTGAAGTAAACATACCAGCGAGGGAAAGAGAAACACATCGAAGGCAAGGAGTACTCTGTAGCAATTAAATAATAGAAGTTAAAGGGTAGGCTTATGAATCAAAAATAGAAGGGGAGGAGTGACCAATAGAAATTAAATAATCGAGTTGGACAGGTAGGCTATATTGAATAAAAATAACGAGAGGAGTAGACCATAGTAATTCCAAACTCAATGGGGTGTGGCCTATAATAATTAAATAATACAACAGGAGGGTTACCCTATAATAAAATTAAACAAGGGAAGGTTACCAGAATTTATATTCTCAAAAAAAAATAATAATGGTCGCCTATTTTTTCATGTAGCGGACTCCATATTGCGGTAATTGGAATCATCAAAACCACGGGCTCAATTTATGTTATGTTTACGTAGCGGCCTAGGGGGACGTCGGAATGCCGCAGGCAATTACAGTAATTAATAAACACCTGATTAAATATGCAAGGCATGAGGTTATAATTACTGAATTATGCATATGTGATGTTACTGAAAACTATCGATTTTTCCACGGAGAAACGTCACAAGTCAAAAACCCCCCACCGCCAAACTTCGCTGGACGTTTCTCGTGGAAAAATCGATATGTGACGCTTCCCTAAGACTTCACCTTTTCTGGAGAACTCTAGTATTTCATTTTCGAGATCTGTAATGTAATCTTGATCAGTTTGAAATACTCGAATTTTCAGTGATGAAATAAATAGTACCGATATAAATATCTTTAGTTCGATGAAAAAACACTGATTTTGAGTTTTAGCCATATCACGTTGTTGTTTGTATTGGGTACATACGAAATCCCGCTACTTATTCGCTTATTTATATACAGCTATTTCAATTAATGTTGTCTGGGAGATGGGGCATTAGGGAATAGGGTATCAGAGAATAAGGCATTTATAAAATGTCGTACGGCTGTACACAGGCTAATTAAATAATTATGTATAAATAAACCGTAAGCTAAGTCGACTATGTCGTCTGTAACCATAATTCACTGATTTCGGCCTGGGAGTACCCTAATGCCCTATTCCCTTATATCCTTTTCCTTAATGTCCTATTCCCTATTAATTGAAATAGCTGTATACGGCGATTCCACCATAATGCCTGTTCCCACTTTTTTCTCGACATTTAGTATAACACTTAAACGAATCGATCGATATGTCCGCTTCCTTATTTGCGTGCGTTTCTATAATTCCAAAGATGTCATGACGTTTGATAATGTTGACAACGTCAATTAATTTCAACTATTTCCTAGTTCTTTGTTTATGTACCCGTGAATATTCCAGACACCAAGTCGAAGTGAACTTACTGATGAAGCATCTGTTTGGTTGTGACGTGTGATCCTAGGCATAATTGGTAACGGTATATTGCTAGTCATGAAGTTGCTAGTTGCGAGTTGCTAGTTGTATTTTTTAATGTAGGGTTAGGATTTGGATTAGCGGTGATGTATTTCTAAAACCCAAAATTAGTGACTAGCTCTAAACACCCTAAATGAGTGAGCACCCGTTGTTGACGGTTAGGGTATTTTTAAATGTAGGGTTAGGATTTGCATTAGTTCATATATATAGGGAGAACGAAGAAGCATGTGTTGTTTAGTGATCTAGCCCTAAAAACTCATATTAGTGATTAGCTCTAAACAACTTAAATTCAGTGAGCTAAATGAGTGAGCACCCATTGTTGACGGTTAGGGTATTTTTAAATGTAGGGTTAGGATTTTGGATTCGCAACTAGCAACTCGCAACTCGCAACTGCAACTTCATGACTAGCATATTTCCCACACTCATTAATTTTGGACTATAGGAATTCAATATTTATTAAAGAAATTAACTGCTTACTTAAACTAATTTTCTAAATCGCCTAATAATTAATTATTAAATAATTAGGCAGAAATATCGAATGAATAGCCGAGTCTGATCAGACTCAGATTAAAAACAAATAAACAACGATACCGTCTTTGACGAGTGAATTACGTTACCGGTAATTATAGTTAGGCTGACTAATAGCTGTGTGTCTGAAATAGTCGGCTAGATCTAGAACTCTAAAGGCTTCACCGAGAGGTGGATTCCTCTCCTACTGCTCATCGGCATAGATTCTGTATCCATAGTTGAGTTGCTGATTCCTTTCTTGTTGGTACCCTTTGTTGTATTGTTCGCTGTTGTTGTGCACGATGTTTTGTTGACCACGACGATGTTGACCATAGTCAGTCATAGTGTCATTGTTGTAGTGATGATAACTGGCTTGATCCCTTCTATTTAGTAATTGTGGGTATTGTCTTCTTCGTGACTAAGGTCGCTCTTGCGTCGCATTCCTGGATTTCGAAGCCCCATCACGTCGGGCATAAAGTACGTCAAAATCGGCATCAGTGAGCGTGGACAAATAATTAAAATTAAAACCATTTCTTTACTTATAGTCTCAATTTGAAGAAATGTTGGTGACTTGTTAACAAAATGAAACTACATATTTTAGGTGTTTTATGTTAGTATGATGACGTTGTTGTGACGTCATAAGTGATGCCTCCTTTTTTGGTAAAATTCCCCCTTTAATAGATGTTACAAACAGACTACACCATCAAAGGGCCTTCATGACACACATTCCTTTGGCGCAAATTTGAACGTTCTACGACTATTATAGCAAAAGTTATAGAGGAATGACTGTTGCTATGACGTCATATTTAGTGACGTCGGGTGTCATACCTAAATAAGGCTGCCTATTGTTAAAAAATCAAGAAAAGAAAAGAATGTGGGTTTTGAGTGCCAGACTAGCGCATTACATCACTAAAACTCGAAAATCACTCAAAGGATTTTTTTCTAAGGGCATGTATAAAAAAGTATGACGTCATAATGACGTTGCCGAAAATATGACTTCAATTTTAAGCCGGTTATGGACAAAAAATCAAAACATTCAAAAAACATACGATTTTAGCCACCAACATGTTTTATGATTGGACAAAATGTCATGCAACAATATTTACAACTCTAAAAATTGAATGAAGCGATGTTTTTATAAATGCTTTTGTGGTGTTTATTTCCCGCCAAATTTTGGCGGGAAAAGGGACAAAATTCAAACTTTCATAACTTTTGATTTCCTTAACCAATCGACATCGGGTTTTCGATTCCTTCATTCTCATCACGAGTAGATTTTAACAATATACGACATTTCGTTTTTAGAGATAATGAACAGTTGCAAGAAACGTATTACAAATGGATAAATGACGTCATTGTGACGTCACGATGGTAGTAACATAACTTAAAAAATCAGGTTATATTCCTTTTGCGATTCTACATCCTTCTACCAAAATTCAATCGTCTGCATTGAAAACTTTTAAAATATAGAACTGATGCCGTTTTTATGGTCGTTTGTGCCCACCGTGCATACAGTACTTTCAGGTTCTCGACCAACTTCTTCGTTCCTATTTCATTGTTTAGGTGAACGCTGACGAAGAAGACATTGTGATTAATGAATCCACCAGGGGTTAAGGTGATGTGCCTATTGTCAGAAAATGATACGTTATGGAATGACGTGCATAGCCTTTCTAGGTGTCAATTTATTTCATCTATTCTGGCATTCTTGCTTTTGTCATCTCTACTGTAGATTAGCCCCGATACAGTAATATTCACGTTGCTCTATGTATCGCGCGTCTTCTGTATATTTCATCACATCGGATTTTCTCGATATCGTTGGAGTACCAGTGTGTAAAATGATGTACTTATATTCCATCTGGTCCTGCATGCCATTTAGGTGGTTTAGTAGTTGCTGTGTGCCTCCAGGGATGTATTGTTTATTTACATAATATTGCGGGGCGAATCGACTTTGTACGATACCTTTTAACATCGAGTAATAATAATATAATAATAATAACTTTATTTAACGAGGGTCAGTAAACACTTTACAGTCACAGACTGATAAACTAGTGGCCCTCTTAATATATTAAAGTATGTTACAAAACTATGCAAATGTAAGTTCTAGTGCTATATAAAGCTGCTAACACTAAAATAGATAAAAGCTATAAAGTCAACTATATTAATACAATGAATAAATAAGCTAAATTTAAAGTATTAACAAGATGATACTCTAATTATAGATACTATGAGTTACACTAATAAAAATAACTATGGCTAAGTAATAATTATTAAGATATGCTAAAATAGTCAAGGCCCTTGTTTGTTCTCTTAACAAATTTGAGTGCTCTACCCTAAAGGACTTAATACTTTTACATTTCCTAATCTGTGGTGGCAAGGCGTTCCATAGTCTAGACGAAGTAGTTAAAAAAGTTCTACCTCCCTCAGTTTCTCTTGTATATCTAGGGCAATGAAGAGTTATATCACCGAAGCGTGAAGTCCGTGAAGACACACTACTTACCTTAACTATCTTATTACTTATATAGTCAGGGACAGCCCCTTGAAAATACTTATAGACAATGCAACACTCAGTTGTTCATTTTAGCAGTCATCGTAGTAAGGAATCCACTTAAGCTTGTCAAATAGTGTTACAGTTCTCTCCTCTCGCACTTTCACACCCAGAATCACTCAAGCAGCTCTCTTTTGTAGCCTGAATACTTTATGGAGATTATCATTACAAGTCATTGTCCAGATTACACTACCATACATCAATACGGGCTTAATTATAGAGTTATAAAACTGGATACGCTCAGTTTTCGGCAGAAAGTATCTTATTGATCGTAATAGGCCTATTCGCTTGGCGAGCTTTTTACACAAAGTTTCAATGTGTTCATCAAATGTTAAGTCCTGGTCGATCGTGACACCAAGCAGTTTATGCGACTGCACCTGCTCAAGTGTGGCATCAGTAGCCGTATGAATATCTAGTGCTTGTTCATCAGAAGACAGCTTGGACCTTAGTCTCTTTCCAGTAACGAGCATCGACTTGGTCTTGCTAGTATTCAACTGGAGACGATTGTTCTTCGACCATTTCTCTAAGTCCACTGTACTTTCACCAAGGTTACTCCGCAGACTCGCAATTTCAGACCAAAGTGAGGAGTCCGACAAGATGAGAATGGCTTCTCGGCTCTGACTTCTTTTTGCGGGTTGCTCGATGGTTGCCGTTTCCGTTGTGTTTCTTGGTTGAGATGTGTTAGAGTCATTTTGGTTGTTTTCTGGTTCTTGTGTATTGACATCGGTAGGTGCCTGGGGGGTTTGTCGAAGCGCCTCAAATCTATTCGGTGTGGTAATGTCGGGAGTGGATTCCACGTCTGCTAAACTTGCGAATTCATCTTCATCTGACTCTGTTAGTGCTGCTTCAATTGTTTCGTTTACTTGATTCTGCTGTAGTACTATCACTGATTTCCTTAATTCCTCCACCTGTTGTGTCAAATTATGTATTTCTTTTTTCAGGTTGTTAGTGATTTTATTTAGTTCCTTGGTCAACTTAGTGATTTTGTTATCTGCTTCCTCCTTCACAGATTCTAGTTGCGTACGGAAGTCGAAATTCAGCTCTTTTATGGAGTTTTTATGCCTGCACTCCAGGGTCGGGTTGTTCAAAGCCCGATTAGTGCTAATCCAGGGTTAATCAGTTTCCATGACAACCAATAGGTTCTGTGCAGAGTTAATCCAGGGTTAACACTAATCGGGCTTTGAACAACCCGGCCCAGGTCTTTGACCTCGATCATGTATTCATTCAGCTCCATCATTACCGAGGACGCAAAGTTATCGTATTTATCATTGAAGTCCTTCTGTACTTGTCTAAATTTCACGAACTCCTCGTAATGAGGGTCATGCCCTTCATCCTTCCTTCCGATTGATCGGGGTTTTCTCGCGGCCGATTCTTTGTCGTTTTTATCTTGTGGTAGGTCAACCTTGCGTTTAGGATCATTACTGTTGGTGGTGGCGCCGCCGCCATCTTTGATTTCTTCCGACTCGCCGTTTTGAATTTGGATTGTAACTATTGTAACTTCGTTGTCATTTAAGTTTTCTTCCTCCCTGGTTTTCAGATTCTCGATTTTCGCATCTTTGAGCAACTGTGCTTCTTCTAGACTCTTACATTTTTTGTTGTTACCACCCTTTTTACCAGTGTAGTTCGCACTTATCCCAGGATGTACATACCCCGGCATCTTCTTCGTGCCACCACACGTAATAGGCTGTTTTAGATTTGTTCATAGCTGGAGGTTCACACTAAATTTGTTTAAGAGAACGATGCGACTTTGTAGCGGGCTTTAGAGATCTAGCAAAGCATTTCTACCTCGATTTCATCCTCGCGAACGATTTCATCCCCTCGACCACTGTTATTAACAGGTATGTTAACTTTGGTTAGGGACCGGACATTATTTAGCGGTAGAAGGGTGGGGAGGGGGGGGGGGAGCTACTAGATCTGCATTGTGGCCTGCCCAACAAATTGTGACCCTGCAGTTCTCTGGTATCACAAAATAATTACCCTCCCCTTAGATAAGCCTATAAAAGAGGAGCATATAAAAATCTGACCCCCCTAAATGGGAGCATAACAAATCGTGACCCCCCCATGCTAAATAATGTCCGGTCTCATTATAATGTCCGGTCCCATTTATTCATTTTATTTTCATCTTACTTAAACAAAACGGAGCGTGGCGTGGACGGGTGCACACAAGCAGATGATACTTCTCTGCATAAAACATATCATTCATTGCCTGGCGATAGCTAGTTTGTTTCTTTTGTAATTATAAATAGACGTTATGTACTAAAAAAAAGTATAAGAATATGACTGGATCTCCTCTTACCTAATGGCACGGCTAACTTGAAACCGAACTAATGTCCCACCTATTCTTTTAGTAACTTAGACACAGCATTGTAATTACTTTCAATTAACTTTTACAAATCAGTTGCCTAGTTTTGTAATTCAAAGTGACATTGTTTACTTAGTTTGTAAATCTCCGTAATCCGTTCTTTCTGTCTACTCGTGGTAACTATAACAGCCGCTCTGTGTTTGAACTGGGTAGCTCTACCAAATGAATATAACGCAATTCAAGTCAGTATTATATAATTAACACCTTCAAATTGTGTTTTCTGAACAAAGTAAACGCCAAACACACTGATTTCCACCAATGGCTTTCAGGAACTGATTGAGATTGTTGTTTTATGATGCTCGTCTACGCGGCAAAAAACGACATTGTAGGCAACAATTGCGTCAAGAAGAAAACTCAGAAACACTTTACTAAGGTATCTAGGGACTAACTGCGGGGATTTTGCAGGAGGAAATGATTTAAAAATCTAGTCTATAAGCAGTTTATACAAGTTCATGTATTTTTCAGTGTCAATGTGTTTTCATTCGTTATACTGTCTCGCTTGTTAGCTTAGTTGGTAGAACACGGTCTAGAGTGCGGGAGGTCGACCGGGGATTCGAATCCCAGTCGCGTCCTTGGGCAGGGACGTCGTTGGCCTTGTATTCTTCCTCTTCTAATCTATACGAGGGGGCGTAAAATAACCTGTTGTGTCTCCCGACACAACAGCCCGGTATTCTGAGGTACTGAGGTACTCAGTATTCTGAGGCGGCTATCACAAAAATAACCTTGTGAAGTGCATTTGAATATTGCTCTATAAAAATGAATACCTTTTATTATTTTATTATTTTCATTGGCGTGTTGCTTGTTTCCTCCTCTATAAAATACAGCTTTGTCGTTTGGTGGCCGAGAGCGGCCATCAAAAGTCAAATTACAATAGTCAAAAGCCAAATTGGCAGAAAATCAAACTGAGTTTCGCTTTGAGCACTTTAACTTTGAGCACTTTCGCTTTCAATCTCGTACCAAGAGCTCTGTCACCACGAGAGAGCTCTGGTAACAGCCATTTTTTGGTCTTTGTTCATTGGCTGAAATATTAACGCATGCGTAGGAAGCATTAGAAATACTCAAGTGTGATTGAGTAATTTGCACTTGTCATGTAAATACGAAAAGTGCGCGCATAGAACTGAGACGAGATGAAAACTGTTTTCTCAAGAAATTAGGTATTAGTTGTCTCTTATCGTCTTTTCCCGTATATTTTCAAACAAAATAAAATTACAAAATTTCTTTACGTGTGTAATCTTCTAGCCGACCAAGGAGATGGTCTGCCAATGCAATCGGGGACACGAATTCTACGGTCTAATTGAAATATTGGTTTTGCCGACAAGATAAGGAAATGATCTCTAATTTACCAGCGTTTACTATTCGACAAAATCGAATTTAAATCAGTTCAGTATAATTGTTATCTTCCCATTGAATGTTATGGAGGACCAGATATGTAAGCTAGATAAAACAAACGTTTTCAAGAAAATGGTTCCTACGCATGCGTTCATATTTCAGCTAATTAGTAAAGACCAGAAAATGGCCGTTACCAGAGCTCTCGTGGCGATAGAGCTCGGGCTACGAGACTTTTCCGCTTTCACTTAGTGGCTGCCAAAATCGAAGTGCGCATGCGCAATTTATTAGAGCTGGTCTGGGCTCGTTCCCAGGGCTAACTCATCTTCTGATCTTGAGAACGATGTTGGCTCGATGTCTATTTTCACAGTACAGTGCTGGCAATGGTAATGCAGCTCACCTTCTTATTCGGAATCGTTTATTCCTATGTTGGTAACTAAGTCGGTATGAAGATGTAACTTTTATTTAGATGCATCTTCAATATTCTATGGGATACTTGATTTTAACCGAATACGAGCCGTGGGATTGTGTGGAATTTCTGCCTCTGGCTCTGCGTGCATGGCGAAATTCTAATAAACTCAAGTTATCTTACTAGAAAATATTAACTACTGTAGGCATTGCATTATAATTACCAGAAGTGAAGGTCTTTGTGGAAAATTTTGTCCAACTCAACAAAACCGTGTGGAAAATAAAATACGACAAACTACAGATGTTGTTAAAATAACATGTTTTCAGGAGCTTTTATTTCAATTATATGGGTACTTATTGAAATACGACGGGAGGGGGTGGGGCGCTAATTCGACTAGGGGAGCTTATCATTTGAAATACCGACCCCCCCCCCCCCCCCCCCCCCCCCCTCCCCGACTAGGTGGGGATTCCCCCACCTCCCTGGGGCACTTTATGCAGTCAAATCCCCCACCTCTATAACAATTTTCGTTCTTGTCTTATCTATTTCTATAGCACTAAAACTAACGTGAATATGCTATCTGAGGCTTGATTGTTGAAAAATATCGTGTTTAAATTAATTAAACATAACACAAAATGCTGGTGTGGATGTACATGTAGCCTGCGAACAGGTCGTAACAATCGTACTCGTCCTCTCGTAACACAACACAGTACTTGTTCCCGCGACACGCTCAGGGGCGTTAAGGCATGGGTCTCCAATATGGCCACCGCAAATCAAGAGGGGGTGGTCTATCTCTTTGTGCTTGTGAGATATAATCTTGACACTATAACATTTTTGTGACAGTTTCCATGGAAACGTGTAATGTGACCTTTGAAATTTAATTTTAAGGAAAATTGGGAAAAACCTCCTGGAGGTCGGTAAAAGTTGTTGATATAGTAGATATTTTCATGCAAATGAATAAAGGTTAGGGCACACTTCGGTGCTCCAATTTGAAAAGTTGGTTATTATTGGAATGTTTGTTAATTCAGTGGAAACTTGAGGATATCAAATTTCACACTTGCCTTAAATTGCCTTCCCTTAAAATAACCAACACGTTTCCATGAAAACTGCCACAACAAGGTATTAAGGTTGTGACTTTATGGAATCTGTAAAAGTGCCGAGACTATATCTAACAAGCACGAAGAGATAGACCACCCCCTATTGATTTTCGGCGGCCATGTTGAAATAATTTGAGACCCATGCCTTAATGCCCCTGAGCGTCCCTTTCGTGTAAACACACCAAGTGATCTATCCCCGCCACATGCGGTCCCTTCGTGTAAACACACCAAGGGATTTATCCCCGCCACACGTCCCTTCGTGTAAACACACCAAGTGATCTATCCCCGCCACATGCGGTCCCTTCGTGTACACACAACAAGTGATCTATCCCCGCCACACGTCCCTTCGTGTACACACACCAAGGGATTTATTCCCGCCACACGTCCCTTCGTGTACACACAACAAGGGATTTGTCTCCGAGGCATTTGTACCCTTCGTGTGTACCGGCACAGGCAGCCCAAGCTCTGTATCTGCACAGTGTGACAACAGTTTTGCTGTTTCAGATATCTTTTACTAGAAAAAATGAAAACAATAAAGTATTGAACTTTGAAGAACATGTCCTGTGTTATCGAGTATCTTTAAGTATAATATTTCAATCTTAGCGCTCTGGGACCTGTTCTAGTACGTTTTCTAGCTCGCTCTTTTTCTTGTTTACTCCGGCTGTATTATACGATATATATTTGAAAGGCAGGAAACCATGGTTTCAATACGCTTACCTCTATGCCTCGATTTTCCCAGAAAAGATGCTCCAATTGACCCAATTCCCGGTGGTTATCAATCTCTTGGCAAAGCCTTTATTCATAAAAATGGAGAAATTCCCAGCTTAAAAACTACAAACGTGGCCAATGCTGGGACGGTACAGCCTGAAACCTCGTGACCAGAAGCGTGACGTCAAGACGACCCCTGTGATGCAACACGATCCTCTCAGGGGGAGGGTACCGCCAAAAAAAAACTTATGTAGGGTCAGGGTTTTGACCTGATTTGGGCAGATCAGGGTCAGGATTTGAGTATAATTTGGGTGCAGTCAGTTCAGTATTTTTTAGGCAGTTCATTTTTTTAGTTACTATGTCAAAAAAAGACATTCTGTTGCCGCATTTTGATCGCCTGCCCACATGCAAGCACTGGGGTTCCCATACATCGTGACGCCGCTAATTCGTACTTCAGTACTTATCTATGTACTTCATCTGCTGATTTGTTTACCCAATGCCACGTCCCGACTTGAAATGTTCCGTATTTTGCATGAAATCCCGTTACGCGGTATACCGGCCAGGATATATATCCGACCGTGTTTTGAAAACAATTTAAAGAAGGGGCAATCAGGGTTTTTTTCCCCAAAAAGGGGGCAATCAGGGTTTTGGAGCTCGGATTGGGTCAAACAGGGTATGTATGTGAGGCCAAGAGGCTCGAACCTTGACCCATTTTTCATGTAAGTACTCCCCCCCCCCCGGGCTTATGCCATGCCCCCTAACAGAAGGGAGTTTTGACATGACGCGAAATAAACCCATGCTCTTGTCCCTGAGGACGTTTTCACATTTTCCGCGTAAGAAAGGTAAACATTTCAAACTGCCTCACTTTATAATCCTTCAGAAGGGTCTAGTTGGGGCTTTTACAAATGCCACTAGTTTTCAGTTAAAATGACGGCTATTTGTTAGTTGTCAGTAATTGACCGCCAGAAATACCATTGTAAGGGTAATCTTCGAGAAACTCCCGTAAGCGACCACTCTCATAAGCGACCGCGATCACCTTTGGTGGTTGAGCATTGGAATTATTTTTTTGTTTTTGAGCTCCCGTAAGTAACTTTGTACATTTTCTCTTTGCATGCAATGTAAATACTGTATCCATTAATAACGTATATTGACCAATTTTTCAAGGAGGAGGAGGCCCGAGCTAGTGATAATTGGAGTATGTAATTATTCTCGCTGCATGGTTTTGTAGTTTGTGTATTTTATGAGCGAGTTTTGTACCCAGCACCTCCCAAACTATGCTACAATAATCAAATGCTACAATAATCAAAATAATCAAATGGGTTGAATAAACGAACTGTACATGTATATATAGTTTGTATGGAGGACATGGGGACATAAGGCCTAACGCGTTTAATATAGCGGCAGATGATATCTTTTTTGAGATCTCCTCAGTATAAGTTCCACCAACTGAGAGCTTCGTCTATGTGCACTCCTAAGGATTTTAGCTGATGCTATTCTAGTATTGGGGAAGTAAATTGAGCAGATCTCTGTCGGGAACACATTCATGAATAAAAACTCTGTTTTTGTAGTGTTTACTGACTCAACCTGTTTGCTATCAGCCACTCATATTTTTTTTTAGGTCAGATGGACTTTCCATTGTGAGGCTGGTATCGTCAGCATATATTTGAGTGTCCACAAAGGCCCTAGGATAGTTCCATGTGGAATACATGCACAGGTAAGAATCTCAGTGTTTGACATTTCGCCATTGACAACACACCTCTGCCTTCTCTCGCTGAGATAGAATTTAAACCACGTGATATTGGTATTAGACACGCCGTAACCTTTTAGTTTTTAGTTCAGTTAGGTCTTGCTGTACGAGATTTGTATCTTGAAGAAACATTAGGCCGACTTTATATTCCTGTTCGTACTTCTAGTCGATCCGTTTATTTCTCGTGTGCCAGGAAATCTGCACTGTAGCCAGTTTGTTTATTATCGCTCTTTCCTGTCACCTTCAAAACGGCAGCAAATATCCTGTACCAATCATTCACTAATCGATCCCGTCTAAAGACTCATTTGCTCTTGTTCATTGGCATGCAGAGAAGCCACCTCCTTTACCTCTGCCTGCATGACGGCAGGTAATTTCATACAGTAGTCGTCCTCACTTGCGTGTACGAGCGTACACTAAAATAAAAAGCCTACTTTCCTTGTACCAAAACCCTCAACCGACTATACAACATATCCGCCCAGTTCACGGTTAATTCCGACATTTTGAAAGGGGTGCAAACATGGCGCGAAACACAGTACAGTGTTTGTATGGGAATCCGATGCCAAATAATTTCCGTAAAATCGAATTTCTGAAATATTCATTGTCTGCAAACTTAAGATACCATGTAAAAAATTAACTGATCAAAATTTGAGGGATGTAGCTGTGCTGGGAAGCGTGCGTGCAATCGTGTTTTCAGTTTTCTATACATGTGTCTGTAACTGAACGAGTCAAAGTCCGCGGGAAAATTTACAGACAAATGTATGGTAAACTGAAAACACGATTGCACACTTCCCACTGACAGCTACATCCCTCAAATTATTTGGCATCGTATTCCCATACAAACACTGTATTTCGCGCCATGTTTGCACCCCTTTCAAAATGTCGGAATTAACCCGGCGCGAACTGGTCTATTATTTTCCCCGACATCTCTCGAGGGCATGACTAAAGTACCTTATAAATAGTTAGTTCGTCGGATGATTCAGGTAATTTCCTTAATTTCGGCTTATTTGATCTGCCTTGGTGGTGACCCTCGACATCCTCCGACATGCTTGAGTTCTGGGGTCGGCGGAAACTGAAAAGCGCCGACTGAAACGTCAGTACTCTGCACTGGTCTGTCAGCTATAAGGTTATTCAAAAAGAGTTATATATTATTAATTATTAATCTTAACTGAGGCGTAATGCCTGGTCCGGGGGTGGGGGGGTACTAGTTAAGCCAAGCACGATGGTCATATTTTAAAGAACAGAAATTTGCTTTTTGAGTTTGTACAAAGAAGGACGGCTAGAACAGGAGTGCATGCCAAACTACTAGCATTTATTATTTGCTGTTAGACTGTAATTAACAAACACTCATATTTGAGTCATATCTTTGTTACTACGAATAATGAATCAACCCGTCCAATCAGAGGGAAGAGAAAACTGAAAACATTAAAGTTTGAAACGAACATCTGTTCTTGAAATGGTAAACACTTCAGTGGAAGAGACTAGAATAAACCAGACATAGATTAAAACCAATTTTCGGTTGGAACGAAGTTTGGAATCACATTTATTTGACATGGTTTTCTTTGATTATGAGTTACTAGCCTGTTTTCCGTTACATCATAAACAAATTTACAAGAAAAAAATATCAAATGCAGAACTTACTCACAATACCAGTTGTTCCTTTAAATGACACCAAGAATTATAAAAGTAAGACTATTTGCGTGTCATTATGTAACACCCCGTGTTAGATTAAAGACTGCGATATGCAATAAACTTTGTGTGGAACGAAGAGGAAAGTTCTTTCATTCTGTTAAGTAAACTCTAGATAAATACTAACGCACGATAACCTATTAAACTGCAGTTCTACAAGAATATTGTAAACTAAGAAGGAATTTTAAGTTATTAGTTTTATGAAAAAAAAGGCCGCTACTTAAGGTTTCCTTTTGGCCATTTCATTAATTTTCGATGCGGAATTTGAATACAGTTTTAATCACCTCACGACTTACATCCTGCGCCGGTTTCTCCCGCAGAATTGCAGTCAGCAGGATTTGTAGTACTTCTACGAATGACCAACCTTTTGAAATGTAGAGATCTGCCCGCAAATATCTATAGGAACAAAAGCAAACAAAAAGGGAACTGAACTACTGTGAGGCCACCTTACAGCGAGATGATAATGTAAACATTCGATCCAGGCAGATGTGGAAACTACAAAGAGCTGACATCGCTTCCATCTCGCATTTAATACTCATCCGCATTTTGTAACCAAACCATCACAAACGTTCAGATATCGATCTACGAAGACAAGGCTGAGCGGCTAAACTCTCTTCTAAGCAAAGATCTGCGTACGTACACATTTCGATTCCTAGCTACTTCTTTGAAGATCGGTGAGTCATATGTAAGTAAAATAATGTTCAACTTTCGAGTTATATGTTTGCCTGCTTTTCTGCGTACTTAGTTTTGTTCGTTTATTTGTCTTGCTGTAGAAAAAAGGGTACATAGTCAATATATATATGTCTTGCCTTATTCAAGCCGGTACTAAGTGAAATTAAATATAGTTAGGCTTGCAATTCATGCCAGATGTAAATATAGTGTTGATCTTTTATTTTTATCTTTTGAAAGAACAGGGAAAGGCTAGTGTTAAACCCGGACAAATTTACTGAGTTTAGCACTTAATTTATAGCTGTTATTTTTTTTAAATAAGTAAAAAAAATGATAACAGCACTGATCAGCGGTTAACTAACTTTCATTTTTAAGAGGACGAGGTGTGAACGGGAAACTATTAATTTCGACTACCTTCTGTTATTCTTTCATGAAGTTAAGAATATTAGAAGTTTCTTTAGACCAATTAACAACTTCCTGTGTTTTTCAACACAGCTGGCTCGTTGTGCGCATGCTCGAGAGTGAACGAGGACCTCATTGGACATCTAAAAATAATCTATGACGAAATCGTTTGAGAACTCAGCGGTAAAGCGTTGACATTCAGCCTTTGAAAAAAGTGAGATCATGACCTGCAAATGGTTAGACCTTCAAGTCGTCTTGGATAAGGGCGTTATACCCGTAGTCCGTCGTATTAGAAACCTACTAATATTGGGCTTCTGTTGACGTTAGTTTGAAAAAAACAGTGAATTGGTAAACAACAACTCGTTTAATTGAGCACAACCTAACCGCCTAATCTAATCTAATCTAAAATTTTGAGGTGAGTTTGAATTTTTTTTTCAACACCCCCCCCCCCCCCCCCCCCCCCCCTCCCCCCTGCAAATAGACAGACAGACAGACAGACAGACTTTATTCATTAGCTCTTTGTACTACATTGGTACATCAGATGACTGCTAACAAATTTAAAAAGTTGGTTAATGACGGATAGATTGTTCTGTAATCTTAAAAATATAATATATATATAGTTAGTTATCATTAAATTAGCTTACATTATTTGTGCTGAAATTATGGTGGATCGCATGTCCATACAATCATAAACATATTTTGCTGCTATTGTTGTGACTTGTCTCGGGGGATCAATGATTACCGAAAATAGTTCTTTTTCTGTCATTTTTCTGCTATCTAATTTCGTTAGAGTTTTTAAGGAGGAAAAGAAATCATGCCTGATTGTCTGGTAAGTTTTGCATCTCAGCAGGAAGTGAATTTCGTCTTCCATTTCTTGTTTGCATGTTGGGCAAATTCGTTCTTCTGGTTTTAGATAAGGTTTAAGGTGTCTTCCTTTTTCAATTTGAAGGCAATGATTGCTTATTCTTAATTTGGTGAACGTAATTCTATGTTTGATGTTTCTGACAAGATCCAAATAGTTTTCGAATTCATACTTCGTTTTGAATGTTCGATAAACTCGTAGTTTGTTACTCTGGTTTGGATTCTGTCGTTGGTCATTAAATATATCACTTAACCAAATTTGTAGTTCTGTGTCTTTTAGGCGTTGCTTTATATTCTTCAGAAATTCCCTAAAATCTGGAGTATTATTTTGGAGTATCCATATATCACCATAGCCTAGGCTTTGTACGGTTCGCTTAATTTTGTAACTCCAAAAAACTGGGTTGCTTGATTGCATACTGTCGAGATACATATTTTTTGTAAGCATTGGCTCGTCCCTGGTTAACAATTTTGTCCAATAGTTAATACTTCTGAATGTTAATTCACATCTCAAAGGATATCTACCAAGCTCTGCTCTACATCCATTATTGACTGATGTTCTGCTGGTTCCTAATAGTAACTTGCAAAATTTTGTATGCACTATTTCTATCGGATCATTTTCGTTAGATCTTTTGCTATCGGTCCCCCAGATTTCGCTTCCATAGAGCAAGATTGGTTTTATCAAAGTGTCGAAGAGTTTGATTGTCAGTTTAATATCAGATCTAAAGACTTGACAACCCCCCCCCCCCCCCCTACCCTTTCTCTGAATTTTTGATAAATGTCTGGATACAATACATTTGAAAATTTAGAATGACAGAAATTGCACGAATATCAAATGCTGATATCAGAATTACATTACATGGCTCAAGAGGAGATTCAGGGCAAAACGAGGCTGAACAGACAAATTCTGGAGTCAGCAATGCTGTTTGTGATGCAGCGCACTAGCATGGGAAAAGCACCAAATATTCGAGGGTATGACTCGGAAGAAATTGAAAGTCTGACATTAGAACAGTACAACAAGATTGAAGAGCTGCGTGACATGAGAAATGCATGGAGTGTGGCCCGTGAGGTAGCGGTGAGAGTGGATGGCGCACCCTGTATGGGAGAGCATATGAACGGAACCACTGATGGTTTCTTCTGGAACAAAGAATACATAGAGGTTTTACCAAAACCCAAAGTGAAACTGCCAAAAAGGAGATTTCTGAGATATCACTATATGATTCAGATTGTTGACTTTGATGATCTACATACAGAGGCTGGGGAGCTTTAATTTACAGAGAGTTGCTTACGGGGGACTGCCTGAAGAAGACAGATAAGCTGTGTGACTGCTGCAGAGAGCATAGTTTGTTGGCCCCCCATGTGGGCGTATCCCAAGACCATTTCCCGATTCCAGTCAGGAGCGTACAACCAAGCTACACTATCTGGATGTGTTTCAGACTCCAGCAACTGTTGATGGACAACCAAGGACACCTGACAACTTTCAGCCAAGAGCAAAGTAACATAAGAAAACTGGTTAAAGAAGGAAGTTTAAATCTTCAAGGTGACAAAAGCATCAAAACGCTATCGTCCATATAATAAAACACAATATTTTCATTTTGACACTAGCCACAAGTCTAGAGCTAGTATGGAATAACACCATTGGGCGCCGGAGAGAACAATTTATCCAGATGTTCGTACCCATTTGCCTATTCATAAGCCGGCATGCACTTTGGGTCTATCTGGGGCCGCACCTTTTTCAGATGTTTGTATAGATATAGATCCATATCTTGAGCCGTTCAAATTGTAAGCAAAATTTCGAAGACTCCAGAATAAAATTCAGTTGTAAATATATTGGCTCGAAAATTTGTTGTTATAATTGCTGTTTTCATCGTCGAAGTCTGTTTTTCTTCTCGTTCTAGTAGAAAAAGTATCTTCTCAATTATCTTCTCTTCGACAAAACAGGACCGTTGATTACTTTAATGCGGCCGATGATTGGATAATATACCACCTCGAGGTTTTTCTTATTTTTTATTATGCTTTGGACTGAAGAGGGCATTGGAATTAGTAAGAATACCAACTTTGCCATGCAAAATCCGTAAATTTTAGCGTTTTTCAGTGGCTATGCCAAAGGCACTCATTGGTACGCTATGCATTGAGCCAAGACAAGGCTTGAAGAACTGCTCCCGATAAACTCCGTTACAGCTTATAGCTTTCCAGGGGATTTAAGTGAACCCCATTCACCACAAAGAGGAGTTGGGGGAATTCCAAAAGCCCCTGTGGTGCCAGAAAAAACAATCTTCAAAAACAATCTTCAAATAGCGGTCGAGAAGGCGCACATCATATTAAAGATCGGTTCGATTGCCGGTACAACACTTGGCATACTCCTACAACCTCAAACCTCATATTGTATTGGGGTTGTGCATGAAGCGTACAAAATCCTCGAGTTGGTACTTCGGTGGGAAGTGCCCTAGTCAAATCTATTAGAATAATGTTGGGTCGAAATTGTTCAATGCAACGGAGCTCTGCTTGTGAAACCTTGCGTACGGTGAGCGATGCTGTCTGATGAAAGGTTTTAGACGGCGTACGAAGGAATGCCAAAACATTACAATACGTGGGCGTGTCCTTTGAGAGCACAACAAGTTCCCACATAACTTTGAAGACAATATGTAGCTTGCGAATCGATTCAGGAGCAAGAGAATCCAGTGTAGGCGTGGCAATTGTCATCCGATACAGCCAGTCTGACTACGTGTTCTCCTAACTATAAAGTTACAGTATCAATAGCGACACATAAACTCGATTACTATGTGTTGTTACTGCATCGTCCCCAGACGTCTGTTTGTACGTCGAAACGTGCGTCTTGAAACTTTGTCCTGTGTCTGTCTGTCTGAAAAGGCAAGCGCAAGGAGCGACGGGAAGGGAGGGAAGGGACGAAAAGAGGAAGCGCTCGGATTCACAATGGCCGCGCCCATGCAAACTGGGGGGATATAAATAAGCATTTCACAAGAACAGGGCGCGACGATTTTCAATACGACGTGACCCTAAGAATAATACCAGCTTTTAAGGCGCGTTCACATTAGAATTATAATCGGATTATCATTGAATTGGAATGCGTTTACACCTCCTAATAATAGTCATTGATCCAGGAGGTTATTTGAAATGATTACGCAGCGTAATTCAACCAAGATGGCGGACAATTGGTGGTCCGACGAAGACGAACGAAGCTGAACTTCTCATTAGTTTATGGGGAGATTTAGAAGTTCAGGAACAACTAAACACAATGCACAACAAAAAGCTTATTAAATGAAGTATGATAACTTAAATTGTACTTAAATTGAGGATAATTCAATTCTGGCGTCTTTACTTAGATGGTCAACCTACCTTCGACAATTACCAGATCTGAACTTCGGTCCAACTGTACTAAGCCGACTACCTTGTCGGCAGCACGTAAATATCGCAAAACAAACGTTAACTATAAAATATATAGTCAGTCATTCTCTTTTCCAAGGAAACTGCTAGAAAATAAAAATCATCACAACAAACTAATGCTATGTAAGAGGAATTATTGTTCTACCCTCGATTACAGGGTTGTTGTCCAGTCAGTCACATACCTGTGGTGTTTTAAGAGCGGCCTATTGGTGAGCCGTTTCCATTGTAAAAGCTTGCTACCGAACAACCAAACTGAACCAAAAGCGGCTCTGTGCTTGCCTTTCTTCTGAATAGAAGCGGTAGGACTGCTCTGACTACTGTTAGGCTCTTCTATTTTTAACGAAATCGAAAGAAGCTGCTTAACACTACTAAACAGCTGCTTGAACCTTAAAGTTTCGTGGATCATCGCCAGTTTCGTATTAGATCGTAGCACGCAATGTATAAGACCAAATCTGCCTTCATTCCGAATGGTATCTTAAAATTTCTCGACTCTAAGATCTTTAGCCTTGACTCCTAATGTCGCGATTTCCCTATCTTTGTGTTTTATGACCATTCTGCTGGAAGAAAATGACGCGATGGAAGAAGTATTTTACTTCTTAAAAATACTACCAAAACAGCTGTTTAACCGGTTCGCGGAACAACGCCAGCCTCGTCCTCGTGCTTTGCGCGGTTACTATTGCAATATGGCGCGGTTGCTATTCCAATATGGCGCGGTTACTATTCCAATATGGCGCGTTAACTGATCCAATAATATTCCAATATGGCGCGGTAACTATTCCAATATGGCGCGGTTACTATTCCAATATGGCGCGTTTACTATTCCAACTAGCGCGGTTACCATTCCAATATGGCGCGGTTACTATATTCCAATATGGCGCGGTTACTATTCCAATAGGGGGCGGTTACTATTCCAATATGGCGCGGTTACTATTCCAATAGGGGGAGGTTACTATTCCAATATGGCGCGTTTACTATTCCAATATGGCGCAGTTACTATTCCAATATGGCGCAGTTACTGTTCCAATATGGCGCAGTTACTATTCCAATATGGCGCAGTTACCATTCCAATATGGCGCGGTAACTGCAAAGAGGACTATTAGCCAATCACCTGAAGGCAAAGACACTGATCTACATCGGCGTTTAAACGTTGTCCAAAACATTCAACTTCAGCATAGCTTTCTGTTTGCTTACGTCGCCGTATTGATATTACCGCTTTTCATTTCGCGTAGACTGAGGTTTTCCTAGAAAATGGTATTCCTATATATTAAAAAAATTATCGGCACTTTTGAGTTCTTAAAACGATATCGAATGCACCTTCGTTCCGTCCGTGCATCCTCTCACAGCTTCTCAAGTCCTCAAGCGTGCATGTTGTATAGAACATAGATAACCATCTTCTATTTTCATTCTATTTTCTTAGCTTTTGTTGTGGAATTAATAATACACACGACAGCTTAATTAATTTTAGCGAGTCTGTAAATATTAGACACGTCTAACTTGGCGCTTTAATATCTTGTAAAAAGCTCGTTTATTATACATGCTCATGCCTAAAAAAGTGAGTAAAATCAACACATTACTCTTCTCCATATTATTTCCTGTTCGGTGGCTCATCGTGGGTGCTACCTGAGGAGGGGAAAAAATCGATTAAAACTTCAAACGTCAAACAGCGTCAAACAGGTTAATTAATGCTTACCTGTATTAATATTTTAGTAATATATTCATTATTCAGGTATGACTAAAGGAGTTCAATTTAATAATCATCCATCGATCTTTCTCCAGCTGCTCCGTATAATAAGTTTTTTTCCCGTTCATTTTCAATACTCGCTTCGAAACATTTCTGTCATTTCTGGTGTATTCTGATTGGCTGTGCTAGATCATGTGCTGTTCATTTAGTCCTACGTATACGATCGCATAAACAAATCGAGATGTCAATCGTTCATTAAGTTGATAACGGCTTCGTGACGTTTTCATGAACAAAACTAACAGGTTTCCTAGTCAGGCCAAGGAACGAGCTGCACACTAAACAACTACTGTCATCTGAAATCGAAATAACAGTGAGTGATATATTATTATCCATGTAGACGCGCGCGTATTATTTGTACCGGTGTTTACGAATACAACGGCCAGTTCAATTGACGTTCAAATATAGTGCTGTTACATCTTACCTTTACCTTTGCGTACTTTTAATAATATCAGACCATATTTTAAATATTTTGGGGTATTTTGGTTTCTAAATTCTCGTCTTCTCGATTTAATACTTTTCGAGTAAGTCTCCTCATTTAACTTCATAGTTTGTTTTAAATCAACCATGCACTAAATTTCGCCACTCTTGCGATTATTGTAGTCAAGTCATAGAGTATAATCTAAAAACAGTTTAATTTGTGTTGGTGTCTACATCTTAGTCTACATTAATTTACTTCCGTTTCTTCCATTTCTTAATATTTCTCGTAATTCGTTGAAATTATTTTGTATAAAACAGATTTCGACTCATGGTATTCTAAGTCCGAAATTATCGCGAACGTGTTGTTTTTCATCAACATCGTTCAACATCAGTGGACCGCAGAGGCCTCGGTCCGAATTACGGACAAATGCATCGAAACCTATACCTTAGCTTTAAATAAAAATGGTTGATCACAAAAAAACATATAAAATTAACATCCAGAACTGACTAAAATAGTTGGCGAGCCTGCTTCTTCCTATTTCGATTAAAACTTTTCATTCCTTTCAATCCTTTGTAAAACACATGTTCTCCGCGGTAATATTTTTGCACGAATGTATATTTGCTTATTGTTCGGTGTATTCACTTCCTTTTCGTTAACCATTTTCCGACAGTGCCTTTGATTTCAGTGGTTGGTTTGCACTCGATCCGAGGCGGGATCCCGCACTGGCATCTATTCCGGGATAACGGCAGATGGTTCAACCCTTTACGCTGCATCTTTACCATGCAATATTTTCGCCGAACGATTTCTCTTTATTTCACAAACCGTATCGGCTGTCGCTAAGAATGTAACTCACTTTGGTGCTGAACGGCAGAAAAACAGTCACGATTATCGTACTCAAGCCTTGTTATCTTTTCTAAATTTTCATTTAAAAGTACTAGGCATAACTGACTATACCTTCTGACGGTATCGTAAAAGTTTACAAAAAAACATATATCACACGCCGGGCCTCCTGCTGCATGCTTAAGTTAGATATAGTCTTACGGATTTACACCTTTAACAATCCGATCCGTTAGATACGAACGGTCCAGCTGTTTGCAGTTAGAGATCATTTAAAGACAGAACCTACTTAGTTGTTTTAAGATCATGAATATTTTTCAAATAAGCACAAAGTTCGCTATAGTGTTTCAGTTTAATTTCGTTTTTACTTGTCTTGAGCTCAGTATGAAAATCACTCAAATTCTGGCTATATAATTAGTATGTACTGCTAATATTACAGTTTCAAAATCTCTCTAATATTATGTCATAGCTTTTTACCAAGGTAAACGTTTTATTTAAATCGAAGGAAAGAAGTTAACGGTATTTACCAAAAACCTAGCCTGTGTACATATGCATGGGTTAGATATGTGATCAGTAGCCATGAATTCGCCAGGTAAAACATTAAACTTTAATACAGTACTCTAATGTTCCGCAGCTGTAGACTTCGAGACGATTCTCAGATAATGAGCTACTTACAGCTCTTTCGAGAAAATTTATTCAAAGCTTTCAAATGCGTTTTTTTTTTATATTGTTACACTCGTGAAAAATTAATGATATAGCGGAGGTGAAGCCAAAATGATGATCAAGGACGCTCCGCATCTTAGGCACTTAATTAGACAAAAATACAAGTATTGATTTCACTGAAAGACTCTGTTAAGCGTGTTTAGTGCGCGCGGTTTCATCAACCCCTTGAAATATTTAGAAAAATAGTATATACCACACCAGTGAATATCACTTTTCGCGCGCTCTGATTGGCTACTCAAACAGTGAATATGATTTCATATTCACCTCCGAGCAAAGTAGCGATCATCTCGCCCGAGATTTTGTAAATTTGACAGAATATAAAATAACTATTTGATGCTGGCTATTCACCTGGAGTGTGGTAGTCGCCGAAGCGGCTCTGTAAATATCCACCGCTATTCACCTCCACTTCGGTAAATAATTGTTAATTACTCTCCATTTAATGTGCATTAGAAATACATGTTCTTTTTCGATAGCGATTATCGATGATTGTGGACAGTATCTGATAGAGTTTCGGTTTCAAAAACGTTGGATAACTGAAACCTGGGATGTTTGCCATGACCATTTACACCGAAAAAAATAAAAATATTTTTGGTTGGAAAATCAAATGGTATGCGCCAATTATTTCTGAAAGTTTTGCAAAAGGTGAGCTACGATTGGAGTAATCTACTTTTCTCGCTATTTTTGGTCAAGTTCCGGTGGACGCGCGGTTAGGGTAACCACCTTTCCCGCTCTTTTCAGTCTTTTGGTGGCGCGCATATAATTTTAATGTTTATTTTTTACTTTATTTCCAATTTTTATCTTAGTTTTGAATTTCTAACCTGGTGGTTTGATATAGATGGTAAGCACTGCTGCAAGCAGTCTCCCTCGTGGCAGGACTGATTCATTGAGAGGACTGAAGAGGAGCGAGATAGTTGACGTACGTAATGTTTCTGTCGCACGTGTACACGCGTTCGGTAACTAAGTCAGGTCAGGAGCCAATGACCAGGAGCGTCCATCCGTATACTAGGCCGATGTTACAGCGTTTTCATAAGTTTATAGGATATTTTTAGAACGGTTTCCCGCTATTCTTGGGATGAAATCATTACAAAAGCGTAGCAACCCGGCATGTTGGTTGGTATAACAAAAGTAGCTAATGCATTAGGCATCGTTTGTAACGCCACTGGTGCGCCCAGCTAGCCCAGCTTGGGAAAATGCTGTGACACCTATATAGGAGAATGAACGCTCCTGGTTATGGGCTCCTGGTCACGTGTCATTACGTCACGATCGTCTAAACCGTCAATCAGTCTCCTCAGTTTACACGGTAGGGGGCCATCAACTCAGTAAATATAAAGTGCCTTTTTTTTTTGTATTGAAAGCACGAGAGAATCACTACTGATTATAAGATGTTAACATTCCAAATTTGTACACAGTACAAAATCCAAGCAGGTGATTGGCTAATGACAGTACGTGCATGCTTCATTCGTAGCCCACAGCACGATGTGCGCTCAGTGGGATATTAACAAAGGGTTATATACTTTATATTTGTGTTTTATTGACAATTATAATATAGATACGATAGTATGCGCGCTTTGATTGGCTTAAAAGCCATGTTTTGTCAGAGTATATAACATGGTTTGCCGTGTTTTATTGTTTTCAACTGGCGGTTTCCTTTCATCGCGAGCGTAAATCTATATTATAAAACAGATAAAGAAGCCTTAAATCCATGTTTTATACTATCATAAAACACTCTGGTCATTTGAGAACACTCGAGAAATGTTGAAAGCACGCGCCTTCGGCTTGTGCTTTTACATTTCTCTCATCTTCTCAAATTCCCATCGTGTTTTATGATAGTATAAAACATGGCTAAGGATTCTTTATCTGTTAAATACAGGCACTTGTATGATGAACTCAGAATTTCTTTGCACTAAACCAGGAGCACATTACCTGGAGCGTTCATCTGTAGTATATAGGTGTCAAAGCGTTTACTCGCTTCGTGCTATATTTAGAATGTTTTTCCCGAGAACTGAATACTACAAAGCGTTTAATTCAGCCCGAAAAAAAATGGCGGTCAACGCGAGGCATACCGCGCCTCCACAGTTTAGATCCCCAATCCGTTGTCTCCCACACCATTCACGTTTTCCGTGCAGAGAGACTGAGATTCTTCATTCATCATACAGTCAGCGCGTGCCTATATTTGTCAATATTCAGTTATTTTTCGTTCATCGTAGAGTCAGCGCGTGCCTGTATTTGTCAATATTCATTATTTTTCGTTCATCGTACAGTCAGCGCGTGCCTGTATTTGTCAATATTCATTGTTTTTCGTTCATCGTACAGTCAGCGCGTGCCTGTATTTGTCAATAAAACACGCACATCAGTCTCGAATCCTTAAATACTGTAAGTCCTTCCGGTAACTCCCAGATTGCATGTATTTAGAAAATATTAAGGCAGTTGAAACTTTGATAAAAAAAGAAATAACCAACTCAGTTGAGTCTGAGAGTGACATTCAAAACTCCGGCTTGGCTATGCAAGAGGCTAACTTATTTTAAAAACAACATCACACTCTCTCCTTTGCATTGACGTCATTAGGTAGTCCTGCGTAGTACACGAGGTAGAATCAAGGGAAATAACTGGTGAAGGTCCGCCGGGCCGCCTGGTTTCAGCAGTACGCGCGTGCGCATGTGCAGCGCACTTTTTCAAGCGCGTCGGTGTTCGGGTGCGAGGTAAACCGGAAGTCAATTTTCTGTGCGAGGAAACCGGAAGTCAGCCAATTTTTGCTCTCAACCTAACCATGATGGTGCTCCGATCGCGCGGGCCTTAGGCGCGGGAACTCCGCTAATATACTCCTAATCATATATTTAACAATTATTCACCGAAGTCGAGGTGAATAATGGTGGATATTTACCGAGCCGCTTCGGAGGGAATATCCACCACTATTCACCAACACTGAGGTGAATAATTGTTTTACTATATACCACACAGGTGAATTACAGCCAGCACCAAATAGTTATTTTATTTTCTGTCAAATGGACAAAAAACTCGCGCGAGGTTATCGTTGCTTCGCTCGGAGGTGAATATGAAACCATATTCACTGTTTGAGTAGCCAATCAGAGCGCGCGAAAAGTGATATTCACTGGCGTGGTATATACTAATATAATTTATTACTGAATATACAATGTATTCGAAAATGACTTCGGAATCTCATTACATAGACACCATGTTTATTGTTGTGGCGGGCTCAAAAACTGCCAAGTTTACGCGCTGTAGTACCCTGGTTCCAGAGGTTTTCTAGAGAACAGAAAGAGAGAACAGAAGAGCCGCGAAGAGGCGAGCGAGCAGCGAGAAGAGAAAACCTCTGGTATCGGTGGGTGCTAATCTCACTTTTTTTGAAAACTGTGTGCCAGAAGATTAATTTGTTTACATGTCAAATGCAGGCGATTCAGTTCACAGCAGAGAACTCCCCGTAAAATTAAAACACCACTCACTGAAGCCGTAAAATCTCGAACAAACAACCATTGCAGAGTCTGCAGGATAAACATTAAAGCACGTAGCCGATCTACAACGCATACCGACCTAAATGGCGTTTCACAAGTGATCCGGTGTCAAGAAAATTATGCCACAGAACTATTCTGAAGTTCGAGAAGACCTTAGATCAATGGAGAGCCCACCAATGATTTTAGAGGCCAGATAACAATAACTATTACGTTCCGTGGATAACTAAACCCAGCAACTGAAAAATTATTGACTTGCCATGCCCAGTCGGTAGGATTTCCGATTTATAACGCCAAATGACGCTTTGTCTTGCTTTATATCGGTCAGTGGGAAAGCGATCTTTTTACAGATGATACGATGTCTTCATAGAGGCTTTGAGGAATCGCCGTACGAATGACTACGAGATCGAGCGGACTTCGATCGAAGCTGAGCCAGCAAACGTAAATAATTACCAGTTGACCATACGATGTCACAATGATTACTTATCCTTCCGTCCCTGACTGAGAACAATATATCTAACCCGCAATCACAGTTCTTGTTGAGCTCATTAAATATTCCTCCAATCAGAAAAGACAGTCAGATCTTGACCCTCATGAAAGTGAGATTAGCACCCACCGATACCAGAGGTTTTCTCTTCTCTCGCTCGCCGCCGCGGCTCTTCTGTTCTCCTCTGGAACCAGGGTAGCGCTGTAGTAAAGCTTAAAGCAAAGCCTTTTTGGAAAACCTAGCTTGCGCGTTTCCTCGCTCGTAGTCGGCAGATGTCTTCATTTTCTCTAACTCATCTTTCTGTAAAGGTGTCAGACATGTTTGTAGAATGCGATTGTATCATCGTCTAGACTGAGCGTCAAAAAAGAAAATTATTTCACAGTGCCTTATTATAGTAACGCAACAAAGAATGTAAATATTACTTTTAACTTCCCGCTGTGATTTAGAATGTGCTTCCTCTACTCTCCGCTGAATAATGAGAACGACTTCCGAACGACTTCCAGTAACAGAAGGCCTTTACCTCTCAAAACCTTGCATTTTATTGGACCCCATTTGGACTGCACTGAAAGAATGCCATTGTTTTAGTGTTAGGGTTTGTATTGTTTCAGGATTAGGCATTGTTTGGATAGCCAGTACTATTCCAGGTTCTGAGGAGGTGAAGGCCGCCCCTCCGGTAATGGCGGACAGAATTTTACCGGTAAACTCTCCTAAAATTTAGTAAATTTTTGCCCATTTTGGAATATATTTTACTATTTCGGATATTTCTAACACTGTTTGACCTGTTGACACTGAAAAAGTGGCAAATCGAAATGGTAAATTTTCGTCGTAGTGGTAAAGTTAACAATAATGATCAAGTTCGTGTAGAAATGTACGGAAAAGACTGATACGGCTGCAGAAATAAAACTATTTAAGATGAGTACTAAAAATCCCACTCCTGAACTGAACAATTGAATATATACTCTTCACTGACGCCACACGAAAAATTTGCCTTTAGAAAATACGGTTATTTTGATATTTTGTATAGAGCAGGCAATTATGATACCGATTAATTACCAACATTTGGAGTACCGTTTGCACTGACCGAGCTATTGGACAAATAATATTTGAAAACGATATGATTTCCCATTAATATGATGAGCTTTCTATTAAAACAATTTAGATATCACTTTTAACCGAGGTTTGTCAAGTATAAAGTTTTAAAATCACCAAAGTTTATGGATTTTATTTTACATTTAGGAAACACGCTAAGCTGGGCTGACTCAAAAATCAGTAACTCAAAAGACTAAGGGCGCGTTCGATTGACCGTATTCCGGAATAAGAATAGATAGAATAATCTCTGGAAATCACTGGTTCAGGCACATTTTACACTGTAAACTACTAACGTTTGCTGAAATGTGATATTCATGATGCATTTAGTATTCCAGTGGCTAAAAAATCCCGATATAAGCGATTTGTAGTGATCATTCTGTGTATTCTTATTCCGGAATACGGTCAATCGAACGCACCGTAAGAACCACCGTATTTATCGACGAAAAAAAATCGAGGAAAATTGAGAATACCGATCTCAAAATCGGCATGTGAAAAGAACAGCCATCTAGATCTTATAGCCTAGATTTTAAGAGTCAGATAATGTCACGTGAAACGAACCCAACTCCTCCGCTGCGTTACCTAATACAATCGGTATGCTAGATAATGTCGATAACCATAATTAACAATTATCACTCAAGTAATCATTTCACCATTGACATCAATCATATTTTTTTTTCAAATTTTCGTATTCACTCGATATGTAGATTAACTAATTGACTGTGGCCAAACAGGGACCCGGTGTTATGATATAGCAAGAGCACCTCAGAAGGCTCGGCTGAAAGCTTCGATCATGCTGTGGCTAAATTTGATATTTGATAAGTTACCATGATTAAAATTTAAGAAACGTACTTCATTCTTCGCTCCTAACCGCCTCAGAAACTCGGCTGAAAGCTTCGATCATGCTGTGGCTAAATTTGATATTTGATAAGTTACCATGATTAAAATTTAAGAAACGTACTTCATTCTTCGCTCCTAACCGCCTCAGAAACTCGGCTGAAAGCTTCGATCATGCTGTGGCTAAATTTGATATTTGATAAGTTACCATGATTATAATTTAAGAAATCTACTTCATTCTTCGCTCCTAACCTCGTTAAACAGGTAAGAAAGAAAGCCATCGTGATGTGTGTTGTCTTGTAGAAATTCAGCTTTGTTGTTATTTGCTAGGCGACTATGAATCACTGACAGTACTGTTAATACTGAATAAGGTGTTGTATTTTGGATTCATTCATGGTTACAGCTATATGCTTCAGTTTTATTCTCAACAGCCCGTCTCTGTTCCAACCATTTCCTAGGCTGTTGCCTTCCACGTAGAAACTGACCGTTTTCCCTTAATTGCTTTCAACATCGGTACACCATTTGTTGAAGCCGATCTTGAAACTGTTTGAAATGGCCTGAAAAATACATTGTTGAAAGGTGTTGAAAGAGATTGAAAGCATGTTGGGAGAGTTTGACTTCATTTATTAAACAAGATCTGGGCAGCCAATCCAATGTTGAACCGTTTGACCGTATATATGTCAACAAATTCCGTAATTTCACTATCCCATGCGCCTTCTTCTTTTTTATGCAAACTTATGTATTCACTTATAATATTCCCAATGTTTAGCGGGCTAGGAGTGGCATATTAGCGCATATTTCGAACCTGCGGCTGAGATACCCCTGCTATTTTTATATATATTATCACTGCCTAATTTATATTCAACTTGTAAGCCTTTGCTCATTCATACAGTCAGTACAGTCAGTTCGTGTTAAATTTGTTAAATTTATTTTATCCTGTGAAATCTACTTTACTTTTAAAAACTGATCTATACTGTATAAGTCAAGCAATAATTTTCAAACTAAATTTAGGGAATTTTTGACAAAAAGGTGCAGCTGTTTAATACTTTGTTATCGCAAGCGGAGCATCGCCAGTCTCTTGGTTATCGCAAAAAAATCAATAGAAAATGAAGTTACGAAAGAAACACGTCTTTATGAATGAAAAAGACAGCTGCAGATGTCTTTGTTTTATTTCTTCGTGTTAAATTTGTTAAATTTATTTTATTCTGTGAAATCTACTTTACTTTTAAAACTGATCTATACTAAGTCAAGTAATAATTTTCAAACTAAATTTAGGGGAATTTTCCATTATAGGGTTAAATGATTTTTGACAAAAAGGTGCATCTGTTTAATACTTTGTTATCGCAAGCGGAGCATCGCCAGTCTCTTGGTTATCGCAAAAAAAATCAATAGAAAATGACGTTACGAAAGAAACACGTCTTTATGCATGAAAAAGATAGCTGCAGATGTCCTGGTTTTATTTCTCCGGTAAAATTTTAATAAAGACTAGATAGTGTGGAATTCAAACATTACCACTAAGCTAGATCATACTCGTAAGCGAGTGATTGCCGATGATGATGAATAAGCTAGTAATCGGCTTAGTATTATTATATTGAATTGTATATAAATAAAGTTCGTCGTATTAAAATTAGAACTCTTATTCGATCGTATCTGAGATTGTTTCTCGCCGTCCGTTATGTACGATTACCGTACTCAGTTTATCAGTGAACGCGAGCGTTTTCCTCAAACAGGAACTTACGCACGTAGACTACAATGCGAACTGCTGGCGGCGATACACGTTATTCACACGTGAATTTTTGTTAGATCCGGTACAAACTGGGATCTCTAACATGGAAATAACCACTGTCATCTCAAAGAGCACATGTAAATCAACATTTTTGGTATGTTTTAATAGTATAGGATGAAATCCCGAAAATATATTAAATATGGGATTTATATTATACTTTGTATGGGATTTTGCAGTATACACCTAATTTGCATAATGGCAAAGTAAAAGTTTTAAGGAGAAACAACCCTTTCCTCTAAAAGAAGATGTTAATGTAAGAGTAAATTGTAGAATTTTGAAATGATTTTTCAGTTTCTGGAAGCCCAATAGACCCTTTCAGCTTGCCTGTTTGTTGCCCCATTTCAGACCACCTGACTTTACCCTTGAGTAATGTTTTCTATGTTTTTCTGTATCCCAATAGACCCTTTCAGCTTGCCTGTTTGTTGCCCCATTTCAGATCACTTGACTTTACCCTTGAGTAATGTTTTCTATGTTTTTCTGTATCCCAATAGACCCTTTCAGCTTGCCTGTTTGTTGCCCCATTTCAGATCACTTGACTTTTCCCTTGAGTAATGTTTCAGTCTATGTTTTTCTGTATCCCAATAGACCCTTTCAGCTTGCCTGTTTGTTGCCCCATTTCAGACCACCTGACTTTACCCTTGAGTAATGTTTTCTATGTTTTTCTGTATCCCAATAGACCCTTTCAGCTTGCCTGTTTGTTGCCCTATTTCAGATCACTTGACTTTACCCTTGAGTAATGTTTTCTATGTTTTTCTGTATCCCAATAGACCCTTTCAGCTTGCCTGTTTGTTGCCCCATTTCAGATCACTTGACTTTACCCTTGAGTAATGTTTCAGTCTATGTTTTTCTGTATCCCAATAGACCCTTTCAGCTTGCCTGTTTGTTGCCCCATTTCAGACCACCTGACTTTACCCTTGAGTAATGTTTTCTATGTTTTTCTGTATCCCAATAGACCCTTTCAGCTTGCCTGTTTGTTGCCCCATTTCAGACCACCTGACTTTACCCTTGAGTAATGTTTTCTATGTTTTTCGTATCCCAATAGACCCTTTCAGCTTGCCTGTTTGTTGCCCCATTTCAGACCACCTGACTTTACCCTTGAGTAATGTTTTCTATGTTTTTCTGTATCCCAATAGACCCTTTCAGCTTGCCTGTTTGTTGCCCCATTTCAGACCACCTGACTTTACCCTTGAGTAATGTTTTCTATGTTTTTCTGTATCCCAATAGACCCTTTCAGCTTGCCTGTTTGTTGCCCCATTTCAGACCACCTGACTTTACCCTTGAGTAATGTTTTCTATGTTTTTCTGTATCCCAATAGACCCTTTCAGCTTGCCTGTT